>JARQOD010000006.1:155530411-155599151 GCA_033576555.1 Oophaga sylvatica | reverse complement strand
TCTAGAGACTATTACACCAGTGACTGCACGGCTCTAGAGACCTATTACACCAGTGACTGCACGGCTCTAGAGACCTATTACACCAGTGACTGCACGGCTCTAGAGACCTATTACACCAGTAAATGAACGGCTCTAGAGAACTATTACACCAATGACTGCATGGCTCTGGAGTACTATTGCACCAGTGACAGCATGGCTCTAGAGACCTATTACACCAGTGACTGCACGGCTCTAGAGTACTATTGCACCAGTGACTGCATGGCTGTAGATTACTATTACACCAGTGACTGCACGGCTCTAGAGACCTATTACACCAGTGACTGCACGGCTCTAGAGTACTATTGCACCAGTGACTGCACAGCTCTAGAGACCTATTACACCAGTGAATGCACGGCTCTAGAGACTTATTACACCAGTGACTGCACAGCTCTAGAGACTATTACACCAGTGACTGCACGGCTCTAGAGACCTATTGCACCAGTGATAGCACGTCTCTAGAGTACTGTTGCACCAGTGACAAAACGGCTTTAGAGACCTATTACACCAGTGACTGCACGGTTCTAGATTACTATTACACCAGTGACTGCACAACCCTAGAATACTTTTATACCAGTGAGTGCACGGCTGTAGAATACTATCACGCCAGTGCCTGCACGGTTCTAGAGACCTATTACACAAGTGACTGCACGGCTCTAGAGCACTATTGCACCAGTGACTGCACGGCTCTAGAGACCTATTACACCAGTGAATGCACGGCTCTAGAGACCTATTACACCAGTGACTGCACGGCTCTAGAGTACTGTTGCACCAGTGACAGCACAGCTCCAGAGTACTGTTGCACCAGTGACAGCACAGCTCTAGAGACCTATTACACCAGTGACTGCATGGTTCTAGATTGCTATTACACCAGTGACTGCACGACCCTAGAATACTTTTATACCAGTGAGTGCACGGCTGTAGAATACTATTACGCCAGTGCCTGCACGGTTCTAGAGTGCTATGTTGTGAACGTGTTGGAGACAATTTCTGAGTTGAGGCTCCCTCTGGTGGTTGCTGACGGTACTGAGGCTGTATCGAATGACAGGGCCTCCTCACCTGCCAGCGACGACCGGCAATCAGGAGTCACTGACTGGGCTGATATAAGGGAGCTGCCTTCCCATGATCCTGGCCGGTGACCAATTGTTGTTTCCTGGTTCATTTGGAAGTCTGCAGGTGTCTTGCCTTCGTCTGCTACCTTCAGATAAGATATTTTCTGCTTGTTTCTATTGTGTTTGCTATTTCCATTTTTGTCTGCACCTTTGTGGAGGTTAGCCGGGTCCCCTCCTGGGTCCTGTGCTACTCTGTTTTTCAGTAGCCACTGTTATTTGTTCAATTGCTCTTTCCCTGCTTTTTGAGTGGCTGCGGGTTAGCCTTGTTCACACGGAGATCTGATTTAGTGGGTGGCGAGATCGTGTGATCTCAGCATTTTTGAAATCAGAAGTGTTGGAAGTTTTGCTAGGGTTTGCCAGATAGTATTCTGTCCTGTCCTATTTAGGCAGTGTTTGGCCCCAGCGTTTGCTCTCTCTATTTTCTGCCTGTGTTTGTGTTTCTTCTTGTCTAACCCCATTATATGTTTGGGGCTGCCTATTCCTTTGGGGCTCTACTCCGGGGCAGTTAGCTTTCCTGTTTCTATTTTTAGGTGTAGCTAGCTCTCCGGCTGTGCCGAGGCGTCTAGGACCACCGTAGGTACGCTCCACGGTTGCTTCTAGTTGGGCGGTTAGTTTAGGGATCTGAAAACCATTAGTTTCCAACCTCTCAGGTGTTCGGCTGCCTTGCTGTTTTGCTCCTGACCTCCTCAATTACCAAATCATAACAGTGCTATTACAGCAGTGACACCACGGCTCTAGATTACTATTACACCAATGACAGAACGGCTCTAGAGTACTATTACCCTATTGACTGTACGGCTCTAGAGTACTATTACCCTATTGACTGTACGGTTCTGGAGTACTCATGCCAGTGACTGCACTGCTCTAGGGCATCTATTACACCAGAGACTGTACGGCTATAGCGCCTTTTACCTCAGCCTCAATAGGAATGATTGATTCTCTCACCCATCACTGGACCTGCAGATAGTGTGGCCTTGCTTTATTTTACTATGCCTGGCTTATACTCCACACACCGCTTGTTTTCTGAGCGAAGCTAGGCAGAGAAGAGCTGGTACTGCCGGGGAAGGCATCATCCGGGTCCACCTGCTGGAAAATGGTGACCGCAGGGAGGATACTTAGGTCCGTGTATGAAATTACACGCCGTGAAAAAGCCCGCTATGTACAGCTGGAAAAAAGGGGGCGGAGCTAACTGCCAGCTCTGGGGGCAGAAAGATGTTGGCGATCGCTACCTTCACTGTGAAGCTTGTGAGGCTGGGTGAAGTAAACGGAGCTTGCGCCGGGTGCAGGAAGCGGAAGTGAGGAAAGACGGGTGGGAGAAAAGCCTGCCCGAAGACTGAGGGCAGAGCTAAGGAGGACTAGGCTGGAGTAGAAGCCGGGGCCTAAATTAACCTGAGCCTGGACTTGCAGTGGATGCCGCGTCCCTCACAAGGATCTCTCCTCACAGCCGGATCAGGTAACCGGCGTTACAGAGACATTCATTGTCTGTCATCGCTCACACCATTATCACCAACGGGGTAACCGGCGTTCGAGACATTCATTGTCTATCATTGCTCACACCATTATCACCAACGGGGTATGTGGCATCTCATCTATATATATTATGTGATCTCTATAGCAGCATGCATAAATCATCTAACAGCTGGGTCCATCTCCCTCCCCCTCTCCTCCACTGTGGATTTACTCCCATTCAGTAGTACCTGTGACTGATGAAGGTCCATGTTGCAGGACCGAAACGTTTCTTTTGTTACTACTGTGAATAAAACACCCCACGCAAAATATACTTTAAGCTGAGTACCGAGTTATTTTTCTAAATTAACCGGTGACCGCAGACAGAGGGGGGGCGGCGCAGAGGTCATGAAAACAACAGAGCCATCCGCCGCATCCATGAAAGGAGGTAGCCCGATGCAGAAAGGGGAGTAGAGGCTAGGCCCGAAAGTAAGCCGGAGCCTGGATTAAGTCAGAGACCGTGCGAGGCGCTTGCATAGCCTGATGCTCCGTACTATAAAAGTATAAGGGGAAGTGGTTACCCTAACCTGAAGAGGGCCCCAAGAAAAACCTTGTGTTCCTCATCTGTCCTCTTCCTTATGTAGCTTGTCCTGAAGAAACATAGGGAAAAGAGGGAAGAGTACCTCTCCATCCTAGGGATGTAAGACGTCCGGAAGCTTGCTGAAGGACGTCCGCGTCTCCTCCAGCCAACAGACTCTGGTGGGCGAGTCGGTGGAAGACGATGGGCTAGGACCGGATGCGAATCACCTAAGCACGCTTCTGTGCTAGGGATATGAGTCCTGCCGACTAGACCTATGAGGATACGGGGTGGGAGTACACGCCGTACTCATAGTCTCTACGTGGGATTACAGTATTGACTTTTCACACTGTACCCTTCCAGGTACCTGAAAAGGAACGAAGAACATTGAGGTAGAAATGGGTCTAAAATAGACCCATGTCCACCTCCTACTGACACTAAGCTAAACTGAACATCCTAGTTCCTGTCGGTGGGGTGTACACTGCGGAGGAGGAGCTAACTTTTTTTCTATATAGTGTCAGCCTCCTAGTGGTAGCATAGCATACACTCCATGGTTTCCTGTGTCCCCCAATGAAACGATAGAGAAATATCAATTCCACTCCTCTGAATGATTGTTTCTGCAGCAAGCATGTGGATATCTGCAAACCCCATTTAGATGAATTGAACAGTCCCAGAAGTTTCAGCAAAAAATCTGCTGCATAAATGTTATTTACTTCTTTTGAACTTAGAAGGAAAAAAATGCTAATTTTGACATTGGTTTTGGCATTTGCTTTGACAGTTGACAACAAAACACCTTTTATTTAGAAATGATATTTTTTTTTGTGACACCTGGCATCAGCTTTTCCGGATGTCAGTGGCGACCGGCGACCAGAACTGCTTAGTTATGGAGCTGCACAACACAGCTCAGTCAAGGAAATAGTGGCCGCAGCGCTGGGCACTGTATGTCCGGTCTCTACGTGAATCAATAGAGGACATATGTGCAAGACCTGGTTCCGGACACTAATCCATGGATGAAGCTGTGCAGCTCTGCACCTGAGGAGTTCCAGCTGTCGCTGGCACTGGGAAACCTGATCGGCGAAGGTACTGGTTGTCGTACACTCACCACTCAGACATTAATGACTCATCCTAAGGATAGACCAAGGTAACCCCATTGTTAGCGAAATTATATTACACTTCACAATATTATCACACAGTGACATTGTTTTGCAAGAGCAAAAGAAAAAAAATATTTTGTTTTAACACCTTTCCAATGGCGCATGTCAGGTGCAGGTGTATGGAGCTGAGTCGCACCGTACCCGATATATGCACTGTTCACTGCTATTAATCTCTAAATGTTGCTGTCAATCTTTGGCAGTTGAGGGCATGTAAAGGGAATCTGTCACCCCAATTTTGCCATATTAACTAAAGATATGGCTGAATAGTGCGACCCATAACAAAGCTATCGGTATTTACCTTATATCATGATACCCCGTTTTCATATCAAAATACCTTAGTAAAGTTCGTATTTGGTGCTGTCAATCAGGGAGGTCAGGTCAGGAAGGCAGCGTTTTCTATGTCCACCCCCCCGCTCCTCGGCATCACTTGCGTAGGGCCGTCTGTGAATCCCACAGAGGGCGTTCGGCTTCCCGCAATTGCGCATTTCAAATTCGGCCCCGCGCATGCGCAGTGTGCTTTGCCCAACAGTGGGCAAAGCATAAAATCATTACAGCGCATGCGCTACTTTTTCCTTGCCCCGGAAATGACTGCTTGCCTTGGACGACTTCCGGGGCAAGGAAAGAGTAGCGCATGCGCTGTAATGTTTTAATGCTTTGCCCACTGTTGGGCAAAGCACACTGCGCATGCGCGGAGCAGAATTTCAAATGCGCAATTGCGGGAAGCTGAACACCGTCTGTGGGATTCACAGACGGCCCTACGCAAGTGATACCGAGGAGCAGGGGGAGGACATAGAAAACGCCGCATGTTGTGAATGTTTTGGAAATGAAATCTGAGCAGAAGCTCCCTCTGGTGGTTACAAACAGTACTGAACCATTCAATGAGGATTGTCAATCAGAATTTACAGACTGGCTTGATATAAGGGAGGTTCCCTCCCATAATGGTTGCCGGTGATCAATTGTTCTTGTCTCAACTGTGGTTGCTGGTTCACTTGGAAGCTTGCTGAGTCTTGCCTCTTCTTCTGCTTTCAGATAAGATATTTTCTGTTTTTGTGCTTACCATTTGCATAGTTCTCTGCATTTCTGTGAGGTTAGCCAGGTCCCCCCCGGGGGCTTGGGCCCCTCTCAGTTCCGCTGGAGCCATTGTTATTTGTTCATTTGCCTTTTTTCAGTTGTTTCAGTGGCTGCGGCTTAGTTTTGTTACACCAGAGAACTTATTTAGGTGGTAGAGGTCGTGTGATCTCAGGTGTTTTTGCAATCAGTAGCGTTGGCATTTTTTAGGGTTTTTTTGGATTGCAGTGAGTATCCTTTCTATCCTTTTCTGTCTAGGCAGATTGGGCCCCAGCGTTTGCTCATACTATTTTCTGTCTGTGTCTGTAGTTCCTCTTGTCTAACCTCCATTACATGTTTGGGGGCTTCCTATGTTCTTTGGGGATCTGCTCCGGGGCAGATAGCTTTCCTCTTTCTATCTTTAGGAGTAGTTAATCTCTCAGGCTGTGACGAGGCGTCTAGGACCAACGTAGGAACGCTCCACGGCTGCCTTTAGTTGTGGTGGTTAGTCAGGGTACTGCAATCCAATAGATTCCAACCTCTCTGGTGTATTGCCGTTTTTGCCTGCTCTCCTCAGCTACCAAAACATAACAGTATCACCGGCCAAAATGAAAATTGTATGGTACTCACAGAAGGGAAAAATAGTGTGGAAAGAAAAAAGTTGTCAAATATTTTTTTTTTTCTGTTTCTTGCATTTTTTCCCTCTTTTTCTCTGGGTGCTGAGGAGGATTTTTTTTTCTCTCAATGTAGCTTGCACAGCTGTCTGGCCGTGTGGATCAGCTTGCCACTGAGGTTCAGAGTATTGCTGTCTATCTTGCTGGGTTACCGGTTGTGGAACCTAGGATTCCCAGCCAGATTTGTTTTTGGGAGATCAGGCCAAATTTCTGAATTTCAAAAATAACTGTTAGTTGTTTTTTGCCTTAAAGCCTAAGTCTTCAGGGAACGCAGCACAGCAGGTTCAAATTGTCATCTCTCTCCTGTGCGGCGATCCTCAGGATTGGGCTTTTTCCCTGACACCTGGGGATCCTGCTTTGAGTAATGCTAATGCATTTTTTCTGGCACTGGGGTTATTGTACGATGAGCCTAATGTCACTGATCAAGCTGAAAGAACCTTGTTGGCATTAAATCAGGGGCTTGAGGACACTGAGTTGTACTGTCAGAAATTCCGAAAATGGGCAGTCCTGACCAAATGGAGTGATGATGCTTTGGCAGCCCTTTTTCGGAAGGGGCTGTCAGAGAATGTAAAAGATGTTATGGTGGGTTTCCCTGCTCCCTCTGGTCTCAATGATTCTACGTCATTAGCGATTCAAATTGACAGACGTTTGCGTGAGCGTAGAGGTATGCGTGGAAGTGTTGCCTTGTGAGCCAGCTTCTGAACCCATGCAGTGTGATAGAGTGGCTTCTGGGGCACAGCGTCATGAGTTTCGAAAACGCAATGGGTTATGTTTCTATTGTGGTGACGCCTCTCATGCTATTTCTGTCTGACCTAAGCGGGGAAGACGTTTTGCACGCTCAGTTGTCTTGGGTAGTGTTCAGACTAAATTTCTGTTGACTGTTACCCTGATTTGCGCCCTGTCCACATTTTCGGCTCAGGCTTTTGTTGATTCGGGAGCAGCTATTAACCTGATGGATTTTGATTTTGCCAAACGTTGTGGGTTTCCCTTGATACCCCTACGGAAGTCTATTCCCCTACTGGGGATTGATTCTACCCCTTTGGCTGAGAATAAACCCCAGTTTTCTAATCAGGTGATAATGAGGGTTGAACCTGATCATCAGGAGAGTTGCAAATTATTGGTACTGTATAATCTGCATGACATTATTGTACTAGGTTTCCTTGGTTACAGTCTCATAATCCTGTTTTGGATTGGAAATCTGTGTCTGTAACCAGTTGGGGCTGCCAATGTGTTAATGCCAACACTCCTGTTTTTTCTGCCTCTCCCCAGTCTCAGGATGTTCCTGACTTTTTGACTGATTTTTCTGGTGTGTTTAGAGAAAGTAAATCTGCATCCTTGCCCCCCCATAGGAGCTATGACTGCGCTATTGAATTAGTGCCTGGTAGTAAATTCCCTAAAGGTCGCCTTTTTAACTTGTCTGTACCTGAACATGACGCTATGCGGTCTTATATCAAGGAGTCATTGGAGAAGGGTCATATCAGACCATCCTCTTCACCCTTGGGTGCCGGTTTTTTCTATGTGGCCAAAAAGGATGGTTCATTAAGGCCATGTATTATCGTCTCTTGAACAAGATCACTGTGAAATATCAATATCCGTTACCCTTGATTTCTGACCTGTTTTCCAGGGTGAAAAGTGCTACTTGGTTTACCAAACTTGACCTCAGGGGGGCGTATAACCTTATTCGCATTAAGCACGGGGATGAATGGAAGACGGCGTTTAATACCTAGAGGGGCATTTTGAGTACCTAGTGATGCCCTTTGGGCTCACTAATGCTCCTTCCGTCTTCCAGTCCTTCATGAATGACATTTTCAGGGATTTTGTGGATGAATTTCTGATTGTTTATTTGGATGATATCTTGATTTTTTCCAATGACTGGGACTCTCATGTGAAACATGTTCGGACTGTGTTTCAGATTTTGAGAGAGAATGCTCTGTATGTGAAGGGATCAAAGTGTCTTTTTGGCGTACAGAGGATCTCATTTCTGGGATTCATTTTGTCTCCATCTGTTATTGAAATGGACCCGGTCAAGGTTCAGGCCATCTGTGATTGGGTCCAACCTACTTCATTAAAGGCTCTTCAGAGATTTTTGGGTTTTGCCAATTTTTATCGTAAATTTATTGGTAATTTCTGTTATTGTTAAACCATTGACTGATTTGACCAAAAAGGGTTCTGATGTGGTGAATTGGCCTACTGAGGCAGTCTCTGCGTTTCAGGAACTTAAACAGAGATTCACTTCTGCGCCTGTTCTAAGGCAGCCTGATGTTTCTCTGCAATTTCAGGTGGAGGTTGATGCCTCTGAAATTGGGGCAGGTGCCGTTTTGTCCCAAAGAGATCCTGAGACCTCTAAAAGTAACCCTTGTGCATTTTTCTCTCGAAAATTTTCTCCAACTGAACGTAATTATGACGTGGGTAATCGGGAGTTATTGGCTATGAAGTGGGCTTTTGAAGAGTGGAGACATTGGCTGGAGGGAGCCAAACATCAGGTGGTGGTCCTCACGGACCATAAGAATCTGGTTTATCTGAAATCAGCCAAGCGACTTAATCCTAGACAGGCCAGGTGGGCCTTGTTTTTCACACTTTTTAATTTTGTGGTTTCCTTTCTTCCTGGCACTAAGAATGTTAAGGCGGATGCCCTCTCGAGGAGTTTCCTTGCGGACTCTCCTGAGTTATCTGATCCTGCTGTTATTTTGAAAGAGGGTATAGTTCTTTCCGCCATCTCGCCCAATTTGAGACTGGCTCTGGAAGGGTGTCAGGAGGATAAACCCGAGCGCTGCCCTGTTGGGAAATTGTTTGTCCCAGACCGGTGGAAAAAGAGTGTGATGTCTGAGATTCATTGTTCCGCATTGGCCGGTCATCCCGGAATTTTTGGTACCAGAGACTTGGTGAGTTGATCCTTTTGGTGGCCTACTTTGTCTCGTGACGTCAGGGAGTTTGTGCAGTCCTGTGGGACTTGCTCTCGCTCCAAGCCTTGCTCTCGCTCTAGTGGTTTGTTGATGCCATTGCCTGTGCCCAAGAGACCATGGACCCATATCTCTATGGATTTTATTTCCGACCTCCCTGTCTCTCAGAGAGTTACCGTTATCTGGGTGATTTGTGATAGGTTTTCCAAGATGATACATCTTGTGCCATTACCTAAGTTGCCTTCCTCCTCCGAACTGGTGCCTTTGTTCCTTCAGCACGTGGTTTGGTTACACGGCATTCTTGAGAACATTGTGTCTGACAGAGGAGTCCAGTTTGTTTCCAGATTTTGGAGGACTTTTTGTTCTAAACTTGGTGTTCAATTGTCTTTCTCCTCTGCTTTTCATCCTCAGACCAATGGACAAACTGAGAGAACAAACCAGACATTGGAGACTTATCTGAGATGCTTTGTGTCTGCTGATCAAGATGACTGGGTATCTTTTTTGCCTTTGGCTGAGTTTGCTCTTAATAATAGGGCTAGCTCTGCCACTTTGATGTCTCCATTTTTCTGCAATTTTGGGTTTCACCCTCGATTTTCTTCGGACAGACGGAGGCTTCTGTCTGTCCGGGTGTTGACTCGGTTGTGGAGCGTATGCAGCAGATTTGGGATCAGGTAGTGGAGAGGTTGTCCCTCTCTCAGGAGAAGGCCCAGCGGTTTGCCAACCGGCATAGGACTGATGGTCCTCGGTTTAAAGTGGGGGACTTGGTTTGGGTGTCCTCAAGAAATACCCTTATGAGAGTTGCATCTCCAAAGTTTAAGCCTAGGTTCATTGGACCTTATAAGATCATGGAGATTCTTAATCCTGTGTCCTTTCGTTTACTTCTTCCAGGGACATTTAAGATCCATAACGTGTTCCACAAGTCCTTATGGAAGAGGTTTGTCGAGCCAGTGGTTCCTATGGCTGTGCCTCCTGACCCTGTTTTGGTTGAGGGCAATCTGGAGTATGTGGTTGAGAAAATATTGGATTCTCCTTTTTATAGACGGAAACTCCAGTATTTGGTTAAGTGGAGAGGTTATGGTCAGGAGGACAATTCTTGGGTGTTTGCTTCGGACATCAATGCTAGGAGACTGATCCGTGCATATCACCGAGCTCATCCTGATCGACCTGGTTGCACAAATGAGGGTTCGGTGACCCCTCCTCAAGGGGGGGGTACTGTTGTGAATATTTTGGAAATGAATTCTGAGCAGAAGCTCCCTCTGGTGGTTACAAACAGTACTGAACCATTCAATGAGGATTGGCAATCAGGATTCACAGACTGGCTTAATATAAGGGAGGTTCCCTCCCATCATGGTTGCCGGTGATCAATTGTTCTTGTCTCAACTGTGGTTCCTGGTTCACTTGGAAGCTTGCTGAGTCTTGCCTCTTCTTCTGCTTTCAGATAAGATATTTTCTGTTTTTTGTTTTTGTGCTTACATTTGCATATTTCTCTGCATTTCTGTGAGGTTAGCCAGGTCCCCTCCCCCGGGGTGCTTGGGCTCCTCTCAGTTCCGCTGGAGCCATTGTTATTTGTTCATTTGCCTTTTCCAGTGGCTGCTGCTTAGTTTTGTTACACCAGAGAACTGATTTAGGTGGTAGAGGTCGTGTGATCTCAGGTGTTTTTGCAATCAGTAGCGTTGGCATTTTTTAGGGTTTTTTTTGATTGCAGTGAGTATCCTTTCTATCCTTTTCTGTCTAGGCAGATTGGGCCCCAGCATTTGCTCATATTATTTTCTGTCTGTGTCTGTATTTCCTCTTGTCTAACCGCCATTACATGTTTGGGGGCTTCCTATGTTCTTTGGGGATCTGCTCTGGGGCAGATAGCCTTCCTCTTTCTATCTTTAGGTGTAGTTAATCTCTCAGGCTGTGACGAGGCATCTAGGACCAACGTAGGAACGCTCCACGGCTGCCTTTAGTTGTGGTGGATAGTGAGGGTACTGCAATCCAATAGATTCCAACCTCTCTGGTGTATTGCCGTTTTTGCCTGCTCTCCTCAGCGACCAAAACTTAAAAGCCGCCCTCCTGACCTGACCGCCCGAATTGACAGCGCCAAATACGAACTTTACTAAGGTATTGCAATGTGAATGGTAAAATGAATGGGGTCATTCAAAATTACAACTAGCCCTGCAAAACGCAAGCTTTCATTTGGTAATATAGACAGAGAAATAATAAAAAAAAATATAAAGTGTTGACTGGTGGGAAAGGGTTAATCTGATTTTCTTAATAAGCTGCTGAACATTTCCCATGGCTAACTACTTTTCAGACATTATAATGCAGCGTCGTTCCATGAGATTGATAAGGAAATTCCAGACTAGCAGTAATAACCTACACATTGTATTTTGACAATTTTTGTCCTTATTTCTTATTATAAATTGAGCATACAGCGCGATCTTTTATAAGACCAATTCCTTACCTGGGTGCCAGTTTCCCCTGTTATGAGATTCACCTCCTCAGGCTTAGGAATCATGTAAGTAGTTAATGGGCTCACTATGTGCACCTGTTTACCATCATGCCAGGGTAAAACTCCAGCATGGTGCAGAAATATATATGCATACAATGTCCCGTTATTCCTGGTTTTCTTTGGAACAGTTACATTCACAGTTCTGCAATGAAACGTTAGAAACAAAAAGTTAATACTATGCAGCTGATTGCAGCAAACAGCAGATCTGGTGGTGGACGCTACAGACACATAGCGGCCAGTCGAACAGAGTGTCTCTTGCTCTGATTCACAGAGAACAGTCATATATATAGACCCTCCTATATAGAATCCTATATAGACCCCCACAAAATGTTCTAATCAACATTATGTACAGTTGGATCCTGAGAGTGCTAATAGGAATTGGTTATAAATCTACAAGTAGTTATAAATGAGCAAAAACTTTTTTCACGGTTTCTAGGGGGAGAAATACAATCTAAGATATGTCGCTCAATGCATTTAGCAGCATATTGCAGAGCAGGTTTTTATCAAGTTCTGTTGTATATTTGGTTCTATACACCACATAAAAATTTGTTCTAAATCAAAAATGTAAAAACAGGATTAACTAACAAGAACTAAAATTAAGGAAAAATTCAGCAGAACTGAAGGCAAAAAGACTCACTTTCTATTAGTTCTTAATGGAACTCCTAGGAACGCTCACTTCATTATAACTGTGCAGTGTAAGGCCTCTTTCACACTTCAGTCGTACGACGTCAGTCAGAATGCGCCTTTTTTTGAAAACAGAGGATCCGCCCTTTTTTTGGTGGATCCGCTGTTTTTCCATAGACTTTGTATTAGTGATGGATCGCGACGGATGGTCGTCCGTTCCATCCGTTATTTGACGAATCCGCCAAAATTTCGACGTCCGCTGTCTGGAGTAGATGGACATTGTAACGTTTTTTGTATGCGTTGAAATGGCGGATCGCGACGGACCCATCGTGTCAGCCAAATTTCTAGAATGGGCTCCTATGGGTGACGGATAAGTCGCCATCCGTCATTTGACGGAATCCTTCGAAGGAATCCGTCTTTTCGGACTGAGCATGCTTCAAATGTTGGAAACTTTTCCAGACAGCCCCAAAACTATATAAACCTGGCAGGTGACCTCATTTCTCATTGTGCAAGACACCAAGACTCTGTGCAAGCTTCAAGACCCAGGATCAAGCTTCAAGACCCTGCAGCAAGCTTCAAAGGATACTTCAAGACCCTGCCTGCCAGCTAGCCAGAGATTTTGATTGCCAGCCCAACAGACTCCTGCCAGCCAGTGTGAGTCATGCCATCATGTGTGATTGCAGTATGTTTGCATGGGCTTGGGAGCCCATGAGTGTTTGAGTGTGTGTCCTGCATTTCTTTCATACTGTACTTATGTTTCCAACATGTTTTTTTGTTTTTTGTTTATTTTAATTTCATGTACTTCTATTTAAAATAAAGAGCAGTGTAGCTCCTACTTGACCCCCCAAAAAAAAATTAAAAAAAAAAAAGTTAAATAAAAACTGTGTACAAAAACTGTCCGTAGTATCTTTTAAAACAAAGGTTTCTTGTGTTATTATCGGTATACCACACAGGGTATACATAGGTGTTTTGGTTACAAAATGTGGATATAAAATACAGAATGTGTCTAAAAAAGGTTACTGCAGGAATTGGGTATTTCAGTTTTCTTCTACTCTGACAAATATATTTTAAAGTGGGGGTAGGTAATCTAAAGTTGGAAGGAGGGTAGGTGTTTACAAGTTATGATATTTTTTTTGGGTGGGGGTGAAACCGGAGGTGGAGGGTTCTGTAGCTTGCGCATATCAAGATTGAAGGATGTTGAAGACGGCATAGGAAAACCATGCAAGTAATCTATTTATTATTTTATGGTATCATAGGTTTAAGTGTCTTTATACTTGCATATTGTTTAGAGGACCCAGTCAGGCCCCAAGAGGAGCCCAGGCCACAAGAGGACCCAGTCAGGCCCAATTGTCAAGTTCTGATGTAAGTATATTGGCCAGAAAGCTAAAGCATTCTTTGCATAGTAGCTGTTAGAACCCTCTTGTTAGGTTTTTTCAGTTTGCTGGTCACATGACCTTTTTTCCCTATTTAGTCTGGCTCCGCCCTTCTGGCTTTGCTGGACTTCATTGTATTATCTACTCTTAAGCTAGCCGGGTGCTTAGGTGCCTTACTCAGTCAGTTTTGCTTGATCTTAGGATCTCTAAGTAATTTGTTTTCTGTTTTATTTTCCCTGCTACAATTTCTGTTAGGAGGTGTCCACCTTTTCTCCCAGTCCCTAGATCTTGTAGGGATTCCTTCCTCGCAACTATAGGTCTTCGTTCAGACTAGCTGAGGACTTTAGCGGGTCTGGTCGCAGGATCAGGTTCCCCGTTACATCGTAGGGATCCAGCTTAGTTCTATTGTAGGGACAGAATTCCCTTCTTTCCTTAGTGCTTGTAGCAGATCATAACAGTAAGTCCAGCCCAAAAAAAAAAAAAAAAAAAAAATCTCTAAGGAAAGATTTTCTGTTTCCATCATGGTGTCGGTTCAGGATTTGGCTCAACGCCTGCAGGGACTTTCTTTGAAGATGGCTGAGATCCAGCAACACGTGAGTAGTGTTTCTGGAGCACATTTCGTGGAGCCAAAGGTACGTTTGCCTGATTTATTTTTTGGTGAACACAAGATTTTTTTTCTTTTAAAAATGCTTGCTTGTTGTATTTCCGTTTGAGACCCAGATCCTCTGGTGATGAATCACAGCGCATAGGGTTCATAATGTCACTTTTGCGCAAAGAACCTCAGGACTGGGCCTTTTCTCTGCAGCCTAGTGATCCATGCTTTAGATCAGTGGATAGGTTTTTTTTCTGCTTTGGGTTATTGTATGACGATCCTGATCGTGTTTCATCAGCTGAGACAGAATTGAGACGTTTGAGACAGGGATCAGGTAATGTGGAAAAATATTGTACTTACTTCCGAAGGTGGTCCACTCAGGTGGGATGGAACGATCCAGCTTTGAAAAGTTTATTTCTTGCAGGGTTAAGTGAAAGGGTTAAAGATTTGCTGATTGCTTATTCTATACCTGGTAACTTGCAAGAGGCTATGCAATTAGCCATACGGGTGGATAGGAGACTGCGTGCAAGGGTTAATGAGAGTAAATCTGCCTTGTCAGCTCCAAGTCTGGAGAGGGACTGTACTGACATTGGAGAGCCGATGGAAATTGTAGCAATGACACCTCACTCTCGGGAAAAAGACCGTAGATTTGCTGAAGGTTTGTGTTTCTATTGTGGCAAATCTGACCATTTCATTAAGAACTGTGTGCTTCGTATGAATAAAGAGAAAAAAAGAAATGAGGTCAGTTTCGACCATATAGCTTGTCTAAACAATAAAGGTGTCTTTCTTTCTGCTACCACTGCTGTTGAGGAGGAATTAATGGAGTTTCGGTATTTGTGGATTGTGGTTCAACTCTCAATGTGATTGATGGGAAATTTTTGGAAAAACTAAAGTTGGAACACAAACTTCTGTCTTCCCCTATTAATGTGGTTGCTGTGGATCGTTCTCCCTTGAAAAATGTTACTCACCGTATCTGTGAATTTCCTCTTACTATTAATGGTGTTTATCAAGAGAATTTGGATTTGGTAGTTTTGAATAATTTGCCCTCACCGGTGATTTTGGGGTTACCTTGGTTAAAATTGCACAATCCAGTACTGGATTGGTCTACCAATGAAATTAAGTCCTGGAGTCCTAATTGTTATGACAAGTGTTGTAACGGGCGTATTGCTGCTGTAGTTAAGGGGGAGTTACCTGTACCTATTCAGGATTTTTGGAAAGTTTTTTCTGATAAGGAATCGCAGGTATTGCCTCCTCATAGAGATTATGATTGTGCAATTGAATTTGTCCATGGAGCAACTCTTCCTAAAAGCCATTTATTTAATCTCACAATTCCTGAGAGAAAGGCTTTGGAGGAATACATACAGACAAGCTTGGCCGCCGGTCAAATTAGGCCTTCCAAGTCTCCTGTGGCGGTTGGATTTTTTTTTGTTAAAAAAAAAGGACGGCGGTTTACGGCCTTGTCTAGACTTTCGTGAGATTAATAAAATCACTGTACGCAATCCTTACCCACTGCCATTGATTCCTGATTTGTTTAACCAGTTAGTGGGGGCCAAGTGGTTCTCGAAAATTGATCTTCGAGGGGCATACAATTTGTTGCGCATGAAGGAGGGGGATGAATGGAAGACTGCGTTTAACACTCCACTGGGTCATTTTGAGAATCTGGTTATGCCTTTTGGGCTTTCCAGTGCTCCGGCATTTTTTCAGAATCTTATTAATGACATCCTTAGACCTTTCATCGGCAGAAGTGTGGTTGTGTATTTGGATGACATTTTTATTTATTCACCGGATTTGGAGTCTCATTGGAGGAGTGTGCGTGAAGTATTACAGTTACTGAGTGATAATTCACTTTTTGCCAAGCTAGAAAAATGTGAGTTCGCTGTACAGAGACTTAGTTTTTTGGGCTACATTGTCTCCAGTGAAGGTTTTGAGATGGACCCGGTGAAAGTGCAACCTGTGCAGGATTGGCCTAGACCTATTGGTGTGAAATCAAGAGGTTTTTGGGGTTTGCCAATTATTATAGAAAATTCATTAACAATTTTTCTGTGATTGCCAAACCTCTGACCGATCTCACCAGGAAAGGTGCTGATGCGGTTCAATGGACTACTGAGGCCATTGAGGCTTTTGTGTTGCTAAAGGAGAGGTTCAGCTCTGCTCCCATCCTTACGCAGCCTGATGTGACTAAACCATTTTTGGTTGAGGTTGATGCTTCTTCTGTGGGGGTCGGCGCGGTGATGTCTCAGGAAAAGACGGATGGAGAACATCCCTGTGCTTTATTTTCAAAGAAATTTTCTGAGTCTGAACTAAATTATGATATCGGTAATCGGGAATTGTTGGCAATTAAACTCGCATTTGAACACTGGCGTCATTTTTGGAGGGAGCGGAATTTCCCGTTCAAGTCTTCACCGATCATAAAAATCTGGTCTACCTTGATGCTGCCAAACGCTTGAATGCCCGTCAGGCTAGGTGGGCACTGTTTTTCTCGCGGTTTAATTTTACCGTTACTTACATCCCAGGTACTAAAAATGTTAAAGCTGATGCTGTGTCTCGCAGCTTTTCTCCTATGGTGGGTACTGAGGAGGAGGAAAACATTTTGCAATCGGGTTGTTATTGCTGTTTTGGACTCTGTGTTGGAAGATGAGATTCTTAAAGCACAGGAGAATGCCCCATCTAACACGCCGCATGGGAGGTTGTTTGTGCCTGGTACCCTGAGGAGAGATTTGTTTGTTGAATGTCATGACTCTCGGGTGGCAGGTCATCCTGGAATCTCTGAGACCAAGAGACTTGTGGGTCGCAGCTTTTGGTGGCCTGGATGGCAGAAGGAAGTCATTAAGTGGGTGCGTCAATGCACGGTGTGTGCTAGATCTAAGTCTTCTCATACTCCTGCTGCGGGGTTGCTTTGCCCTCTGGAGGTCCCTAGTGCACCTTGGACACATTTGGCTATGGACTTTATTACTGACCTTCCCCCCTCTGAGGGTTTCACTGTCATCTGGGTGGTCGTGGACCGTTTTAGCAAGATGTGTCACTTGGTTCCTTTCATCAAACTGCCTTGCGCTAAGACTCTCGCTAAGGCCTTTGTCAAGGAAATTGTCAGACTACATGGCGTTCCTACTGACATTGTTTCCGATAGGGGACCTCAGTTTGTGGCTCATTTTTGGCGCGCCTTTTGTGACAGGTTGGGAGTTCATTTGTCGTTTTCATCCGGATATCATCCTGAGTCTAATGGCCAGACAGAAAGGAAAAACCAGGATGTTGAGCAGTTCTTGCGTTTGTGACTGATAATCAAGAGGGGTGGTCTGAGTTTCTGCCACTTGCTGAGTTTGCTCTTAACAACCATACATCCGCTTCTGCTGGTTGTTCGCCTTTTTTTTGTTGTACTGTGAGGCATCCGTCGTTTGGGTCATTTTCCAAGTTGGGATCGGCTGTACCTGAAGAGGAGAATTTTTCTGGTGTTTTGGAGAGTTTGGACTGAGGTGCGTATTAATCTTCAGGAGGCTAACAAAAGATCCAAAGTATATTTTGATAGAAAATGACAAGAGGTTTTGTTTGCTATTGGTGACATGGTTTGGTTGTCCTCTAAGAATCTGCGCTTGAGGATTCCATCTAAGAAATTGGGTCCCAAGTTTGTAGGGCCCTTTAAGGTGCTTCAGGTTATTAACCAATCTGCTGTTAAGTTGGAGCTTCCTACCTCCTGGAAGATTAATCCGGTGTTTCATGTTTCTCTCTTGAAAAAAGCTGAGGTCTCAGATGGAGACGTCTCGGCCACTGTTCCCCTGGTGGTGGAGGACGGGCAATATGAGATTTCTCGCATCCTAAATTCTAAACCGTATAGAGGGAGTTTGCAGTACCTCGTCGCTTGGAAGGGTTATGGACCCGAGGATAACTCATAGGTGAGGGCGGATGATGTTTCTGCGTCTAGACTTGTCAGAGCGTTTCACAAGAGGTTTCCGGATAAGCCTAAGTCCTAGGGGATCCGGAGGATCCTCTTAGAAGGGAGGGTACTGTTAGAACCCTTTTGTTAGGTTTTTTCAGTTTGCTGGTCACATGACCTTTTTTCCCTATTTAGTCTGGCTCCGCCCTTCTGGCTTTGCTGGACTTCATTGTATTATCTACTCTTAAGCTAGCCGGGTGCTTAGGTGCCTTACTCAGTCAGTTTTGCTTGATCTTAGGATCTCTAAGTAATTTGTTTTCTGTTTTATTTTCCCTGCTACAATTTCTGTTAGGAGGTGTCCACCTTTTCTCCCAGTCCCTAGATCTTGTAGGGATTCCTTCCTCGCAACTATAGGTCTTCGTTCAGACTAGCTGAGGACTTTAGCGGGTCTGGTCGCAGGATCAGGTTCCCCGTTACATCGTAGGGATCCAGCTTAGTTCTATTGTAGGGACAGAATTCCCTTATTTCCTTAGTGCTTGTAGCAGATCATAACAGTAGCTTATCTAGTGTCTTTATACTTACAGATTGTTAGAGGACCCAGTCAGGCCCTAAGAGAAGCCCAGGCCCCAAGAGGGCCCAGTCAGGCCCAACTGTCAAGTTCTGATGTAAGTATATTGACCAGAAAGCTAAAGTATCCTTTGTATAGTTGCTTATCAAGTTTCTTTATACTTGCAGATTGTTAGAGGACCGAGTCAGGCCCAAAGAGCAGCCCAGGCCCCAAGAGGACCCAGACAGGCCCAATTGTCAAGTTCTGATGTAAGTATATTGGCCAGAAAGCTAAAATATCCTTTGTATAGTAGCTTATCAAGTGTCTTTATACTTGCAGATTGTTAGAGGACCCAGTCAGGCCCCAAGAGGACCCAATCAGGCCCAATTGTCAAGTTCTGATGTAATATATTGGCCAGGAAGCTAAAGTATCCTTTGTATAGTAGCTTATCGAGTGTCTTTATACTTGCAGATTGTTTAGAGGACCCAGTCAGGCAGCACTGTTTTGCCTGAGCCAAGTGTAAGCAGTAATGTCTTCTCCTGGGAGCCCCCGGCCACAGCGTCGCCGAACTAAGGTAATTAATTTTTTTTTTTTGTTAACATTAATTGTAAACCTATATGCATGTATTCTGTTTGCACAGGAAGCTGAAGCAGAGGGGCTTCCAGAAGAAGAGCAGGGTGGAGAAATACTAGGAGTGGGCGCGCAAAGTGTAAGTTTTGCACAGACAGATCCTCACATACATCACATTATTACCCAACACAAACACTGATCACAGCACACACAAAACATATACCTACTGTGATGAAGGAACAGCCACCATCTTGGATTGGCCTGTACCAGCCTCCATTTTGTCTAAATTCAGAGGGCCACAGGCAGCTGGCTGCACCTGGCCCCCATGGCCTTAGGCTGTCATGAGCTGCTTTGTTTGTGGGATTAGGTAGTGCAGAGGTTAATCTGGACGGCCTCATTCTGGGAGGCTTCTTATAGCCTCATTGTGGAGCCATTCCCTGTCGCTTATACTTTGACCCTTGGCCGAGTGTGTGTGACCCTGTGCTTTGTGCTACTTTATGCTTGCTTGGTTTTGACTTGGTTCTGTTCCCGTTACGAGTTCTACCTGCCCTTCCTGTACTGCGTTGCTATCTTGTGTATGACCCCTGGCCTTTGTCCTGACAATTCTCTGCTTATCCCTCGTGTACTGCATTGCTATCTCCGTGTATGACTCCTGGCTTATGTTCTGACTATTCTCTGCTAGCCCCTTCTGTACTGCGCCGTCCTCTCCGTGTATGAACCCCGTTTGTCTGACCCGAGTTTCCCTCTTCACTAATCCAGGGTCCCTGTAAAGTCCTGCACTCATCTCCAGCAGCAGGACGCTAAGCCCCGCCCCCTGTGGTCACATGATCGCAGGTCCTTTTGCTTACTGCTACCTTCAATGTCTCCTCTCACCACGCTGCTCAGGTCCCGTATGCCTGAGCCTCCCCTGCGGCATCTGACCCCGGGGCCCTTCCGCAGTGTGGGTGAGTCACCCTGCTCAGCCGTGGCAGTTTGCTGGCGCTGACAGGAGCATGATATTGGCATATTGAAGACAACAGGGTTTAGTCCCCACTGTGAATAGCCAGGCCTTTTAGTATGCTAAGTAGGCCAGGCCAAAACAGTACTTCAAAGCTTGAGGCTTCAATTAGATTATACCTGCCAGCTAGACACAGAAAACACACCCACTGTATTTCCCAGACCCTACGGCTCTGTTCTAGGATTATGAATTATGAGCACATCTTTGTAGGTACAGACTCATAAGAAATATCTGCATGATCCTGCAGACCTCGGGCATCTGACAGTGCAACTCCCGAGTCTGTGATGGCTCGGGGGCCTGAGATATAGAGATTGGCCCTCCACAGAGGCCAGGTTTGATCTCCACGCGTCAGGCAAAACATACTGCATCCGCTGGTACCTCTCGTGTCCTGATCCGATCATCCTGGAGAAAGTTAACCCCTTTGTTAGATATTGGGAATAAATTCTGCAGGGAGCTAAGGGTGGAGATTATCAGCCCACCCTCTGACACAGAGGGGAGGGACCTAGCAGGTTTAAGAACTGTGAGCGGACGGCAGACTCTGCCCATTCTCACAGAAGCCAAGACGATGAAGATCTAAGAAGGAACTAGGGACAGATCTGCCAAGGGAGTAGCGGCACACGTTTTGGGGGACTGTGCAGCAACTAAGATTCTCACCTGTGGATCGCAGAGCTCCCTGCCTCCACATGCCCCTACAACCAGGTAATATTGACCTCTAGCTAATACCTCTAAGCCTTGTACCATTATTGTTGTATTTTACTCTGACTGCAAATCCACTGTAATTCTGTTGTATAGCTTACTGTATATTTCTGTAATTATCTAGTGCGCCCTTAAGGCAATTAAACCATAAAATTAATTTTGGGCTGATGCTTTTATTCTGATCACGAATCTTAGAATACCAAGTGGGTAACAGGACATCCTCCCCGGCGGCCATTTGCTCTTACTGACCTGAGAGACAAACGGGGCGCCGGAGAGCTGTGCCTGTGTAGTTACGTCACACTGGTGACGTGGGAGGACAGGGTTTGCCCTTCACACCTCCATTCCAAGCACATAATTTTTTTTTCTTCTTTTTTATATTCTTCACAATCCAGGGCTCTGTCTAGAGTTCCTCCAAGGACCTCCCATGGTCATCAGCATGATCGTCACAGAGTAAGTACCCTTTTTTGTTTTGTGTTTTATTATTTTTTTTACTTATATATATATTTTTTTGTTTCCACAGGCTTCACAGCGTGCTCCCGATCCAGATGTGGAGGATGGAGGCATTTGTGTGGACACCCTCATCAAAGAGGTCCAAGATCTGGAGGCGCTGTGGAATATGGGAATATGGCTGACCGCCGCCATTCTGAACAAGTAATCACCCGATGGCTATGGGAGGAAGTATGCAGCGTGGTGACTGAGAACTGGGAGGAACTCGACGCTCGGGACCAGGATAAGGCGCGTAAGTATTCACAGTTCAGTAAGTTATGGTGGAGGATGTAATGTGTTGTATACTAAAACCAATTTTTGTTTTTACTTTCCAGGTGACAGGGTTATCACACGGTGGCGGTCACTCAGGGATCGCTTCAAGAGAAAATTCAACAAGGAGATGCAGGCCCCGAGTGGATCGGGAGGACGCAGGAGCAGGTATAAATACGCCAGAGCCCTGTCGTTCCTCCGGTCAACGATGGTAATCAGAAGGTAAAAAATATTCCACACCCCATTTATGTATCCAAAATGTTTTACCTGTCTAACCTTATTTTGTTATTTCAGCAAGGGCAATGTAATATCAATATATTAATTTTTTTGTTTTTTTCTTTTACAGCACTGTCTGCAGCACTCGGGAGTCTGCTTCCGAGTTGGTCCCCTCTGAAGCGATCCCTCAGGAGTCCGCCACTGGGAACCACGTCGAGAGACCCGACCCCTCTGCACCTTCCCTCTTGTCCAGTCCCTCGGCCCCATCCACCAGCGCTGGAGTAGCAGAGCAGACTTCGTCACATGAAGCTGCAGGTAACACGTTAGAGTTCCCTTTACCCCACCCTGCTGACACTGCCACATCTAGACCACCTTTGTGGTCTGAACGGCAGCGCAAGAGAGGTCAGGAAAGGAGCTATGCGCCTGCGTTTTTGCATCTGAATGCATCCTTTCAAAACACGATCAGACTTTTGAATGATCAAGTAACTGCTGGGTTCAGTATGTTGAACAAAAACATACTTGAACTCAGCAGTCATATTGATAGGATGCATTCAGATGCAAACTTGTCACCAAGACGTGTACCTTGGTTACCCGCTCCCCTGCAGCAGCGCGCTGGTATCCAACGTACACGTCGGGTTTCCAGGTACAGCTCTGCGCCTGGAAACCCGATGTGTACCTTAGTTACCAGTAGATCGCTGGTCTCCTGCCTGTCACACGCAGCGATGCGTGCTGGACAGCGGGAGACCAGCGATCAAAAAAAAAGTCCTGGCATTTCTGACACGACCAGCGATTCACAGCAAGGGCCTGATCGCTGGTACGTGTCAGACATAGCGAGATCGCTGCTGAGATCCTGTTTAGCAGCGATCTCGTTATGTGAGACGGGGCCCTTACACATAAAATGACTGATTAGGGAACGTGATAGGCCGCTCTGAACAAATGTGTTTTGAGGGAGCGCCTAAAACTGTGCAAGTTGTGGCTGGTCCTAATTTCTTGGGGTAGAGCATTCCAGAGGATTGGCGCAACGCGGGAGAAGTCTTGGAGTCGGAAGTGGGAGGTAGGGATTAGTGCAGAGGTTAGTCAAAAGTCGTTTGCAGAGCGCAGCTAGGCCGATAGACAGAAATGAGGGAGGAGATGTAAGGGGGTGCCGCACTGTGCCACAAAGCCCCTCATCGAACAGAAAAAGAAAAGCACTACCACAAGTATACACACTACAGTCATGGACAAAAGTTTTGAGAATGACAAAAATATTAATTTTACAAAGTCTACTGCTTCACTTTTTCTAATGGCAATTTGCATATACTCCAGAATGTTATAAATAGTGATCAGCTTAACAGCAATTACTTGCAAAGTCAACATTTGGCTAGAAAATGAACTTTATCCCCCAAAACACATTTCAACATTATTGCAGCCCTGCCTTAAAAGGACCAGCTAACCTCTTTTCAGTGATTGCTCCATTAACACAGGTGTGGGTGTTGATGAGGACATGGCTGGAGATCAATCTGTCATGATTAAGTAAGAATGACACCACTGGACACTTTAAAAGGAGGCTGGTGCTTGGCATCATTGTTTCTCTTCTGTTAACAATGGTTATCTCTAAAGAAACACTTGCAGTCATCATTGCAATGCACAAAAATGGCCTAACAGGGAAGAGTATCGCAGATGGAAAGATTGCACCTCAGTCAACAATCTATCGCATCATCAAGAACTTCAAGGAGAGAGGTTCCATTGTTGCCAAAAAGGCTCCAGGGCGCCCAAGAAAGACCAGCAAGCGCCAGGACCGTCTCTTAAAAGTGTTTCAGCTGCGGGATCGGGCTACCAGCAGTGCAGAGCTTGCTCAGGAATGGCAGCAGGCTGGTGTGAGTGCATCTGCACGCACTGTGAGGCGGAGACTCTTGGAGCAAGGCCTGGTCTCAAGGAGGGCAGCAAAGAAGCCACTTCTCTCCAGAAAAAACATCATGGACCGACTGATATTCTGCAAAAGGTACAGGCAGTGGACTGCTGAGGACTGGGGTAAAGTTATTTTCTCTGATGAATCCCCTTTTAGATTGTTTGGGACATCAGGAAAATGCCTCATTCGGATGAGACAAGGTGAGCGCTACCACCAGTCTTGTCTCATGCCAACTGTTAAGCATCCAGAAACCATTCATGTGTGGGGTTGCTTCTCAGCCAAGGGAATTGGCTCTCTCACAGTCTTGCCTAAAAACACAGCCATGAATAAAGAATGGTACTAGAATGTCCTCCAAGAGCAACTTCTCCCAACCCTCCAAGAGAAGTTTGGCGATCAACAATGCCTTTTCCAGCATGAAGGAGCACCTTGCCATAAAGCAAAGGTGATAACTAAATGGCTCAGGGAACAAAACAGAGATTTTGGGTCCATGGCCTGGAAACTCCCCAGATCTTAATCCCATTGAGAACTTGTGGTCAATCATCAAGAGACGGGTGGACAAACAAAAACCTAAAAATTCTGACAAAATGAAAGCATTGATTGTGCAAGAATGGACTGCTATCAGTCAGGATTTGGTCCAGAAGTTGATTGAGAGCATGCCAGGGAGAATTGCAGAAGTCCTGAAGAAGAAAGGTCAACACTGCAAATATTGACTTGCTGCATTAACTCATTCTAACTGTCAATATAAGCTTTTGTTACTCATATGTTTGCAATTATATTTCTGTCTGTGATAAAAACATCTGTCAAACACACATAAAAACCAGAGGGCAGCAGATCATGTGAAAATATAATATTTGTGTCATTCTCAAAACTTTTGGCCATGACTGTACACCATAATATATGAGAAAATATGAAAAAGCTTTATTGGCACACACTAAAACAGTGCAAAATAAAACATAATTAAAAAACTAGGGTAGACCCCATTCAAGAGTACCTGCCAAGGTGCGGACCAGATTAGGGTATACAATACAAAATATGAAAGTCATACATACAATACACAATCTGAAGAAATGGTTGACCCATAGAATGTATATGTATATAATGTACAGAAACCCTATGGAAAATGTATGTATAATAGGGGTTAAAGACCCATAATCAACCGCAGCTGTAACTCAGGAAAATATATATGTGCAGAGGGACCCTGTATGGACACAACAGAAGGGCTGAGAATGAAACCAGACAAAGAATATATAGTAAGAAAAGATACTTATATATTGCACTGGTGCCGAGACCAAAGCCGTGCATAATGGTAAGAAAAAAAAGTGTGGTCTAGGATGGACAAAATGAAAGTCTACATAAACCACCCAAAAGAGAGTAAAACATAAGAGTCAATTTACCAAAGCAAGATCCTCACGGTAGAAAGATCAAATAGACAGGCAGGACCCAGGATGGGGACCCGGAAGGGTGGTCCCACGCGTATCGCCGTAACAGGTACGGCTTCGTCAGGGGAAGTAGCGATAGTATAGCCAGACCAGCATATAAATACCTGGATGATCAGTCCAGAAAGACCCGCCGCTGAGGCCACGACAGAGATGGAAGTAAGCAGAGCCTCAATATACTGTGGGCAGACGTCTCCGCACATTTCAGAACGCGCCTGCGCCAAGTGGAATACATAGTGCGCGCGCTGGCAGACAAGCATCAACTAGTCGGTAGACCAATGTAACTTGAAAAGCGCATGCGCCAAGCACATAAAGCGAAGAGAGCCTGATCACATGCTCAGAGTACGCAATATGCGTACTCACATGTGCAAAAAAGCGATCGCTATAATATTGTAAAAAGGAAGAGCATGCAAAAAAGATGGCCCAAAAAATAATAAATAACAAGCGCAGCTCCTGGAAGACTAGGGTGGACACATAAGGGAGACAAACAACCACAGTACAATGACAACCAATCAACACACAGACCATCCACTCACATTGACCAAAGGGAAACATGATGAGGAAAACATAGAAGGATTTAATACACCAGATAGAAAAATATGTTTTTATTCATTAAATAGTTGTAGCAAAATATGATAATAAATAACATGTGAGCATCTTATCAAATGTAGAAGAAAATATAAATACCCAATATGTACACGGCAGAACAAAAGGTAGAGGATTCTCCAAGAGTCATAAGGGAATATCCACAAAAAAACATAAAATGTTAGGACCATGAATGACCAAAAGGCCACCATTAAGTAACCCCATAATGACCATAAATAAAGATATGAGCATATAATATGCATAATACCTAGACTAAGATACGTAATAGTATCCATGGATAAAAAGTAGAGGTGAAACTGCGTAATGAGGGTGTCCATAAGAATTATAGACCTAAGAAGATAAAGTATGTAACCCTAAGCCATGAAGAATAGAGGTAAACCTCAATAATGAAAGAGTCCAAACAGGTTATAGTCCCAAAAGGACAGGAAATTTGGAGAAACCCAATGAAGACCTAATATCATGGTGTAAGGATATGTACCAATTTAAAGCAATGATAGTATATCTGATATAAAATAGCATCAAGGCCAATTCACCCAAAAAGTTTAAATTTATATCTACATCTCTCTGTCAAGGTTTCATCACAGTAGAATAAGCCTATATCATCCATGACACAGAAAGAAGAATTCCAATATACAGTCATGGCCAAAAGTTTTGAGAATGACACAAATATTATATTTTCACATGATCTGCTGCCCTCTGGTTTTTATGTGTGCTTGACAGATGTTTTTATCACAGACAGAAATATAATAATTGCAAACATATGAGTAACAAAAGCTTATATTGACAGTTAGAATGAGTTAATGCAGCAAGTCAATATTTGCAGTGTTGACCCTTCTTCTTCAGGACCTCTGCAATTCTCCCTGGCATGCTCTCAATCAACTTCTGGACCAAATCCTGACTGATAGCAGTCCATTCTTGCACAATCAATGCTTTCATTTTGTCAGAATTTTAGGTTTTTTTTGCCCACCCGTCTCTTGATGATTGACCACAAGTTCTCAATGGGATTAAGATCTGGGAGTTTCCAGGCCATGGACCCAAAATCTCTATGTTTTGTTCCCTGAGCCATTTAGTTAGCACCTTTGCTTTATGGCAAGGTGCTCCATCATGCTGGAAAAGGCATTGTTGATCGCAAAACTGTTCTTGGAGGGTTGGGAGAAGTTGCTCTTGGAGGACATTCTGGTACCATTCTTTATTCATGGCTGTGTTTTAGGCAAGACTGTGAGAGCCGATTCCCTTGGCTGAGAAGCAACCCCACACATGAATGGTTTCAGGATGCTTAACAGTTGGCATGAGACAAGACTGGTGGTAGCGCTCACTTTGTCTTCTCCGAATGAGGCGTTTTCCTGATGTCCCAAACAATCGAAAAGGGATTCATCAGAGAAAATAACTTTACCCCAGTCCTCAGCAGTCCACTGCCTGTACCTTTTGCAGAATATCAGTCTGTCCATGATGTTTTTTCTGCAGAGAAGTGTCTTCTTTGCTGCCCTCCTTGAGGCCAGGCCTTGCTCCAAGAGTCTCCGCCTCACAGTGCGTGCAGATGCACTCACACCTGTCTGCTGCCATTCCTGAGCAAGCTCTGCACTGCTGGTAGCCCGATCCCGCAGCTGAAACACTTTTAAGAGACGGTCCTGGCGCTTGCTGGTCTTTCTTGGGCGCCCTGAAGCCTTTTTGGCAACAATGGAACCTCTCTCCTTGAAGTTCTTGATGATGCGATAGATTGTTGACTGAGGTGCAATCTTTTTAGCTGCAATACTCTTCCCTGTTAGGCCATTTTTGTGCATTGCAATGATGACTGCACATGTTTCTTTAGAGATAACCATGGTTAACAGAAGAGAAACAATGATGCCAAGCACAGTCTCCTTTTAAAGTGTCCAGTGGTGTCATTCTTACTTAATCATGACAGATTGATCTCCAGCCATGTCCTCATCAACACCCACACCTGTGTTAATGGAGCAATCACTGAAAAGAGGTTAGCTGGTCCTTTTAAGGAAGGGCTGCAATGATGTTGAAGTGTGTTTTGGGGGATAAAGTTCATTTTCTAGCCAAATATTGACTTTGCAAGTAATTGCTGTTAAGCTGATCACTCTTCATAACATTCTGGAGTATATGCAAATTGCCATTAAAAAAAGTGAAGCAGTAGACTTTGTAAAAATTAATATTTGTGTCATTCTCAAAACTTTTGTCCATGACTGTAGACCGTGCCCATATAGAGTGAAGAGACTTCAGGTCAATAAAGACCCCCAGTCCAAAACAGTCTCACAATGTTGTCCAATTCATTTTCAATATTCGCACCACCTTATATCGCAAACCCACGGCCATAAATAGCCTGCTCGACTACCGTAGTTTCCATCCGGTACATACAAAAAGGGGTGTACCCACTGGTCAGTTCCTAAGGATCAGAAGGAACTGTTCCAATGATGATTTTCACTGCGAGGCTTCTAGACTAACGGATCGTTTTAGAAGCAGGAATCATCCACGCAAAACTATTTCTGTGGCATATCAACGGGCCAGGAGTGAGACACAAGGTTCTTTATTGGTTTCTCATGATAAACTAATGGATCAGAAGCCACAATTCATCACCAGATTCAACACTCATTGGACTCAGATAAGAGGAATTTTACAAAAACAATGGGGCATCTTAACTACGGATCTCCAGACTTCTACAACCCCTGGCAAAAATTATGGAATCACCGGCCTTGGATGATGTTCATTCAGTTGTTTTATTTTGTTGAAAAAAAAAACAGATCACAGACATGGCACAAAACTGAAGTCATTTCAAATGGCAACTTTTTGGCTTTAAGAAACACTAAAAGAAATCAAGAACAAATAATGTGGTAGTCAGTAATGGTTATTTTTTTAACCGAGCATATGGCAAAAATTATGGAATCACTCAATTCTGAGGGAAAAAATTATGGAATCACCCTGTATATTTTCATTACCAAAACTAACACCTGCATCAAATTAGATCTGTTCGTTAGTCTGCATCTAAAAAGGAGTGATTACACCTTGGAGAGCTGTTGCACCAAGTGGACTGATATGAATCATGGCTCCAACACGAGAGATGTCAATTGAAACAAAGGAGAGGATTATCAAACTCTTAAAAGAGGGTAAATCATCACACAATGTTGCAAAAGATGTTGGTTGTTAACAGTCAGCTGTGTCTAAAATCTGGATCAAATACAAACAACATGGGAAGGTTGTTAAAGGCAAACATACTGGTAGACCAAGGAAGACATCAAAGCGTCAAGACCGGAAACTTAAAGCAAATTGTCTCCAAAACAGGAAATGCACAACAAAACAAATGAGGAACGAATGGGTGGAAACTGGAGTCAACGTCTGTGACTGAACTGTAAGTAACCGCCTAAAGGAAATGGGATTTACATACAGAAAAGCTAAACGAAAGCCATCATTAACACCTAAACAGAAAAAAACAAGGTTACATTGGGCTAAGGGAAAGCAATCGTGGACTGTGGATGACAGGAGGAAAGTCAAATTCAGTGATGAATCGCGAATCTGCATTGGGCAAGGTGATGGAACTTTTCTTTGGTGCCGTTCCAATGAGATTTATTAAGATGACTGCCTGAAGAGAACATGCAAATTTCCACAGTCACTGATGATATGGGGCTGTATGTCAGGTAAAGGCACTGGGGAGATGGCTGTCATTACATCTTCAATAAATGCACAAGTTTATGTTGATATTTTGGACACTTTTCTTATCCCATCAATTGAAAGGATGTTTGGGGATGAAGAAATCATCTTTCAAGATGATAATGCATCCTGCCATAGAGCAAAAACAGTGAACATATTCCTTGAAAAAAGACACATAAGGTCAATGTTATGGTCTGCAAATAGTCCGCATCTCAATCCAATTGAAAATCTTTGGTGGAAGTTGAAGAAAATGGTCCATGACAAGGCTCCAAACTGCAAAGCTGATCTGGCAACTGGAATCAGAGAAAGTTGGAGCCAGATTGATGAAGAATACTGTTTGATACTCCTTAAGTCCATGCCTCAGAGACTGCAAGCTGTTGTAAAAGCCAGAGGTGGTGCAACAAAATACTAGTGATGTGTTGGAGTGTTTTTTTGTTTGTTTTTCATGATTCCATAATTTTTTCCCTCAGAATTGAGTGATTCTATAATTTTCCCCTATGCTTAGTTAAAAAAATAACCATTACTGACTACCACATTATTTGTTCTTGATTTCTTTTAGTGTTTCTTAAAGCCAGAAAGTTGCCATTTGCATTAACTTCAGTTTTGTGCCATGTCTGTGATCTGTTTTTTTTTTCAACAAAATAAAACAACTGAATGAACATCCTCCAAGGCCAGTGATTCCATAATTTTTGACAGGGGTTGTAGCATAGTTAGTGACCAGCCCCTTCTGACAGCTAGACGAGCACCGAATTTGAAAGATTTGCTTACTAGGAGACATTACACTAGACAGACGGTGAGTTTGAATCGTGGGTGGTGTAAGGGGGTAATTTTTTGGCGGCAACTGTAATATCTGTCCGCATATGTGTCCAACTAGTGAGATTTTTGTAAATCCCCTGAATGCAACCAGGCACAAATTAAAGGATTACATGAATTGTCTCGCTGGATTTTTAATCTGGGTTCTACTGCACCAACAGGTCTCAACGAAGAATTGTAGTTCACGGGATTCCTTAGTTAACAATTGGATGAATCCATTTGTCCTCTTCGATTGTGAGCATCAGCAAGTTCTTTTATCTTCACTGGACATCCACATTGTCTATTTTGAAAATGGATTGGACAAGATTGGGAGACTGTTTTGGACTGGGGGTCTTTATTGACCTGGAATTCTTCTGTGTCATGGATGATATAGGTTTATTCTACTGTGATGAAACCATGACGGAGAGATGTATATATAAATTAAATCTTTTTGGGTGAATTGGCCTTGATGCCTATTCTATATCAGATATACTATCATTGCTTTAAATTGGTACATATCCTTACACCATATTAGTTCTTCATTGGGTTTCTCCAAATTTCCTGTCCTTTTGGGACTATAACCTGTTTGGACACTTTCATTATTGAGGTTTACCTCTATTCTTCATGGCTTAGGGTTACATACTTTATCTTCTTAGTTCTATAATTCTTATGGACACCCTCATTACGCAGTTTCACCTCTACTTTTTATCCATGGATACTATTACGTATCTTAGTCTAGGTATTATGCATATTATATGCTCATATCTTTATTTATGGTCATTATGGGGTTACTTAATGGTGGCCTTTTTGTCATTCATGGTCCTAACACTTATGTTTTTATGTGGATATCTTATTCCCCTATGACTCTTGGAGAATTCTCTACCTTTTGTTCTGCCGTGTACATATTGGGTATTTATATTTTCTTCTACATTTGATAAGATGCTCACATGTTTATTTATATACATATTTTGCTACAACTATTTTACTGAATTATAATCACAAGATAGTCCTAGATAATCAAATGAATCCCTTTTCATGGATATTATTCTATAAATCAAATCATAGATACATATAATAATCACATGTTAAAATCACTATAAGGATATAATATCTAATAAAGATATTGATATAAAGATATGCAAGCATATACATACATATTGTATAAAGAATAAAATTATATAGATAACACTAGCCATGCATATATACATGATATATCACCTATACCATATTTATAACATATATATTATTCATAGGAACACATAGCTACCTGCAAATAACATTGTCTGCACCGTTAGTCTTTTGCATCTTATCGGGATTTTCATATACTGTCATTAGTTATTTTTTAATGTGCAATCTGTGGGTCATCCACAGGCTGCACTTATTGCTTCATATAGACCCTAACTATCTGTGCTATTATGATCATGGTATATACCTTTTTATTAGCTATTTATATCACTGCATTGTTTATCGTTGGTTGTCTATGGCATGTGTCCCTGGTTTTCTGTGGTTCTGACTTGCTTCTTTTTGTGACTTTTTATCTTTTTTGTGTATCAATAAAAATTACTTTTTTATAGCATTCCGTTTTGTTTACCGTTATTTTGGTGAATTTTTCATGTGATTAACTATTTACTGAATAAAAACATTTTTCTATCTGGTGTGAGACAGTGAAGGAATATGTGTCGAATGGGGTGTACATTTCACCTAGGTACTGTGCTGTATGGTATAAGGGAAATGTGTGGCTTTGTAAACCTAGTGGTAGAGAAAGGTCACTACACCTTACATTCAGCACACACTTGCAGCTCAGGCCTGAAACCATTCAGCTGTTAATTAGGAGACCAGAAGTAGGTGTCTGCGAACACAGTCAGAGAGCTCGCTTAGTCTGGACAGGGAGTCCAGGCACAAGAAGGAGTCTCCAGGAGTTTGAGCTATCTCAGTCTGGGTGCTCGATGTACCCCGGACACAGGAGTAGTCTCTGTGAGAATCCATGCGGATAGCTGCTGAATAGGAGGGGAGCTCTCTCAAGTCTGGACGTTGAAGGTGCCTTCAGACACAAGGAGGAGACTCTGTGAACCTCCATGCTGGTAAATGCTGAACATATGTGTTGTTTTGGCCCAGGCTGTTAGAGTCGGGACCCGGATAGATAGGGAAATCTATCTAAGTGTAGTAAGTGGCTGGACAAGCCCAGGTCTTATGTTTATGATGTATTTTATCTGTTTGCTGTGGACTTTAATAAAGCTGGTTGCGGCCAGTTTTTACCAGAAATGCTGTCTCTGAATGAACTGTTTCTATGCCATTCCGTCTACCCGGACGGCGATCTCAGAGCTATATCCCCTGAAAAGCTTACAATTGGTGGAGAATGCTGGGGCAGCACAGTGGGTGATACAATTGGTGCTGGAATGTGCGTGCAGCACAGTGGCTTAGAGACAGCAATAAAGGTGAAGTCTGTTGAAGCAGCAGCAGAGAAAAAAAAAAAAAGTGTGTCAGCAAAAGAAACGTCTGTCGGAGCAGTCTTAAAGAGACAGTAGCCCTAATAGAGTTTGCAAAAGAAAAAAAAAAAAAGTGTGTCTGCACAGCAAAGCTGAACTTGTTGTGGAAAAGACTGTGGAGTGTGCAGCAGCAAAGGAAAAGTCTGTTGGAGCAGTCTTAAAGAGACAGTGGCCCTAATAGAGTTTGCAGAGAAAAAAAAAAAGTGTCTGCACAGCAGAGCTGAATTTTCTGTGGAAAAGACTGTGGAGTGTGTATGTCTTGAGTGAAGACTGCCGTTGTTGAGACAGAGAAGTCTGACAGCATGGATGACAGCATGGAGGCGCTGTTTGAACAAATGGCGCAAGTTAATGTGCAACATAAGACTGCCGTGGTTGAGACAGATAAGTCCGGCAGTATGGAGGAGCTCGTTGAGCACCTGGTCCAGGCCCAGCGGAGCATGCAGCAGAGCATGGAGAAGCAGCGCCTGCAGCGCATGCAGCAGGCCCAGCAGCAAATCCTGCAGCAGCAGAAGGAGAATAACCGGTTGTTTTTTGAGCAGGTTGCAGCACTACAAAAGACTTGCAGCGCATCGTCCCAAAGTAATGTTGCAAAGTCACCTGCATTGTCCGCTGTAAAGAAGGCGGTAAGACGGTCCCTGAAAAATTTGACACCTCGTGATGATGTGGAGGTATATCTCACTAGGTTTGAGGGACTGGCAGAGAAGGAGAATCTGCCCCTATCTGAATGGGCCATGATGGTCGCACCCTATTTGATTGGAGAACCCCAAAGGGCCTATGCTGACCTGAGCGAGCAGGACAGCCAAGACTATGCCAAGCTGAAAGCGGAGATTCTTACCCGGCTGGGTGTTACGGTGACAGCCCGTGCCAGGGGAGTTCATGACTGGAGATGCAGTTGGGAGTCTGCAGTCAGCAAACCTGATTATGGAGTTGGAAAGGTGATAGTGAACCGCTACACCCGAGCATGTCCTCCTGAGGTACAGCCAGAGGTCGGACAAGGAGACCACCAGGACGCCAATCGTCTGGTCAGCCTGATGGAGAAGGCCTTCGCCAGCAAAGACTGTCTCCGTGACCAGCCGTCTGAGAGGTCGTCACTTCAGAGTTCCCGGACGCTGAACTCTCGCGGTAAGAGCGTTCCAGCTGTTGGGGACATGTGGGTGGAAAAGTGTGATGGACAGTGTTGGAGATGTCGTGAAATTGCAGCCAACTGTCCAATAGAGGGGGAGCCTATGTATTGTGATGTTGGCAGATCCCTCTCTCTCTGCGCAGAACCTGTGTGTGAGTCCACCTCAGCCGAAGAGACTGGACCACAGGTGTCCCCGGTGGTTGTAAATGACTGCCCAGCACAGGCCCTCTTGGACTCAGAGAGTCCAGTGACTTCCGTATGTGACAGCCTGATTGCTAGGGACTTCATCCCTGATAAGCACCTGAGTATGGTGTGCATCCATGGAGACACCAAAGTCTACCCAGAGACTGCCGTGGACTTGGTCCCCAAACGCGGGGAGGTTTCATGTGAAGTGGGGGTAGTGAAGAACCTGGTGCAACCCGTTATATTGGGTAATGACTTTCCCCGATCTAAGGATCTCTGGGGGAAAAATGTTTCTGATGGACAGTGTGATGAAGCTCCTATTGAGGGTGCGCAGTCCCGAGGGGCGGAACACAATGCTAGTGGGCCGTTAAACTTATGTGATAATGATGATGATCATGATAATGATGATGATGATGATGATCATGATGATGACCATGATAATGATGCTGATGCTGATAATGATGATGATCATGATAGTGATGATGATACTGATCATAATCATGATAATGATATTGATAATGATGATGACTGTGATGGTGATGAAATTCCTTTGCAGGTGATGTTGGGAGACGAGGATGGTGGTTCTCGGGAACCGAGTGTCCCTTACTTACCTGTGTCCTGTGACAATTTTGAGAGTGAGCAGTGGCGAGACCCCACTCTTAAAACGGCACAGGAAAATATAAGTGTTCTAAATGAGGTTTCCCAAGAGCCTGGCTCTGAGGAGAGGTTACCTCATGTTGCCATAAACACTCACCTGTTGTATAAGGACACTGAAGTCCAGGGAGAGGTCGTGAGCCAGCTCCTAGTACCTGAGCTATATAGAAGTATAGTGCTGGGGTTGTCACATAGTCACATACTTGAGAGACCAGATGGTGAAGTTAATGTTGTGGATGACATGTTAACTAAGGTTCCAGATCAAGATGTGAATGGAGAATGAATTGTATAACCCTGACAGTGAGCAGGATGTGAATGAAAATGAAGTGTATAACCCTGAAAGTGAGCCAGATGTGGCTGAGAAAAAGGGGTCAGACAGGGATAGTGGTAGTGATAGTGAATCATCTGATGACCATAAAGCAACCAGTGCAAATGAGGAAGGCATGGTAGCAGAGGAGGTTGAGAGTCCTGAGAAGAAAGCTGATGCTGACCTTACAGCCGGACAGAAGATGGCATCTGAAGATGTTTTACAGTTGGCCGGTTCCCTGGCGAAGACTAAGGTGAAAGGAGGAGAGCTGAGCTTTAAAGGCAGGACTCTGAAACTGAACACAGCACAAGTGGATGCTGTTGAAGATGAGAAGTTATCAATGTATGGTATGGAGCTGCATCATGCCCAGGACTCTGAAGGTAATGCTGCAGAGGTGGAAAAAGCCATGGAAGTGGTGGTCACCAAGCCAGATGCCTCATCAGAAGCTGAGGTCTCAAGTGAAGCTGTGAGGAACAAGACTGAAGATATGGGGACTGACTCTGTCCAGGAATCTGTTTCTGCCGAAGACAGCGGCGTGGACAGGTTACGGTCCGGATCAGTAGCTGCAACTCGTGAAGCTCAGGCTGGAAGTTCGGCGCCCGGAGCTCCAGCGGTGTTCCCGAGTGACACCAAGGATCTGGATAAGTCACAAGATGAGATTTTGAGACATCAGGCTGGCGTTGGTGAGCTCAAGCGCACTTTCATGGAGTCTACATCGGAGCCACGTCCCAACAAATGGGAAAAGCGAGGTGTCACTCCGTTGCCGCTGCAGACACACGGGAACTCAGATGGAATGCAGAACGTGGTGGAAGAGAAGAATCCGGCGGGTTCTGAGTATACAGATGCAGCTATCAAGGAGAACTTGAAAGCCGGAATAAATGGAAATATTGGAGACCATAATGATGTGACTGAAGAGGTAGAATGTAAGACTGACGGTAGGGCTTCTGAGCATGTTCTACCAGAAGAGCCTGAAGAAGGGGCCGAAGACATAAAAGACGTCCAACAGGTAAGAGATGAATTGATGACTTCAAAGAAAAAACTCCAAACTGTGATGAAGGAGTGTGATGAAAGCCATGAGCATCTTCGTGAGAAAGTCAATGAAGTAAAAGGAAGAATACAGGGAATCTCTTCGTTGCAAGAGCAAATGCTGCTCAATAAGTCTAAGGCTCTATATAAGATTGCTGTTGTCACTGTAGAACATTACAATCCAGCTGGAGACTTAGCGGATGAATTATGTGTACTGCAAAAAAAAAACGATCTGCTCCTTCTACAGTCCCAATCATTTGAACAGAGTAGCTTAAAATGGTCAGAGACCATGGCAGAGGAGCTTAAGGTCTGTGAAATAGACTTTATGAGTCCACCGATATTCAAGAAAATAGATGTGCTAAAGAGGGTTCAAGGGGAACTAGAGAAAAGTAAAAAAACCCCTATACCTTCTGTGATAGTTGGTGACACATGGTCAGTGCACCAAGGACAGGAGGTACGTGAGTTTCTGAGGAAGAGTCAGCAGAAGTGTTCTGATGTGCCGGGTCGTACTTCTCTGGCCAGGCACTATATCGAAACTGAGCCCGGCCCTAAGGTCAAGATGAAACCGTGCAGGATACCCGAGGCCCGCAGAGAGCATAGGCCTGGTAGGGTACAGGGTAGTGCGGATGCTTCTGATGAAGAGAAAGCTGATGTTGGCTATGGCTCAGGTGAAGATACAGATGACAGTAGTGAAGATGAAGCTGATGAAGGCCATGACTGGTCCAGAGTTCACTGTCTCTTTTGGATTGTTGACCAGCCCTCCGGTCTGGATGACCAGCCCTCCGGTCTGGAGAAGAGGGGGGGATATGTGAGACAGTGAAGGAATATGTGTTCGAATGGGGTGTACATTTCACCTAGGTACTGTGCTGTATGGTATAAGGGAAATGTGTGGCTTTGTAAACCTAGTGGTAGAGAAAGGTCACTACACCTTACATTCAGCACACACTTGCAGCTCAGGCCTGAAACCATTCAGCTGTTAATTAGGAGACCAGAAGTAGGTGTCTGCGAACACAGTCAGAGAGCTCGCTTAGTCTGGACAGGGAGTCCAGGCACAAGAAGGAGTCTCCAGGAGTTTGAGCTATCTCAGTCTGGGTGCTCGATGTACCCCGGACACAGGAGTAGTCCATGCGGATAGCTGCTGAATAGGAGGGGAGCTCTCTCAAGTCTGGACGTTGAAGGTGCCTTCAGACACAAGGAGGAGACTCTGTGAACCTCCATGCTGGTAAATGCTGAACATATGTGTTGTTTTGGCCCAGGCTGTTAGAGTCGGGACCCGGATAGATAGGGAAATCTATCTAAGTGTAGTAAGTGGCTGGACAAGCCCAGGTCTTATGTTTATGATTTGTTTTATCTGTTTGCTGTGGACTTTAATAAAGCTGGTTGCGGCCAGTTTTTACCAGAAATGCTGTCTCTGAATGAACTGTTTCTATGCCATTCCGTCTACCCGGACGGCGATCTCAGAGCTATATCCCCTGAAAAGCTTACAATGGTGTATACAATCCTTCTATGTTTTCCTCATCATGTTTCCTTTTGGTCTATGTGAGTGGATGGTCTGTGTGTTGATTGGTTGTCATTGTACTGTGGTTGTTTGTCTCCCTTCTGTGTCCACCCTAGTCTTCCGGGAGCTGCGCTTGTTATTTATTATTTTTTTTGGGCCATCTTTTTTGCATGCTCTTCCTTTTTACAATATTATAGCGATCGCTATTTTGCACACGAGTACGCATATTGCGTACTCTGAGAATGTGATCGGGCTCTCTTCGCTTTGTGCTTGGCGCATGCGCTTTTCAAGTTACATTGGTCTACCGACTAGTTGATGCTAGTGTGCCAGCGCGCGCACTATGTGTTCCACTTGGCGCAGGCGCGTACTGAAATGTGGTGCGGAGACGTCTGCCCACAGTATATTGAGGCTCTGCCTACATCCGTCTCTGTCGTGGCCACACCGGCGAGTCTTTCTGGACTGATCATCCAGGTATTTACCGTATATACTCGTGTATAAGCCGATCCGTGTATAAGCTGACCCCCCTAATTTTGCCACAAAAAACTGGGAAAAATTATTGACTCATGTATAAGCCGGGTGTATAAACTGCCCTCCTGCTCTGTGCTGCCCCCGTCCTGCTCCTTGCTCCCCCATCCAGCTCTGTGCTCCCCCATTCTCCTCTGTACTCCCCCCCTCCTGCTCCGTCCTCCGCTGTGCCCTCTATCCTCCCCTGTCCTGCTCCATCTTCCCCGTCCTCCTCCCGCTCCCCGTCCACCGATCCCCCCCCCCGTCCTGCTCCATGCTTCCCCCGTCCTCCGTTCTCCCCGTCCTCCTCTATGCTTCCCCCGTCCTCCTCTATGCTTCCCCCGTCCACCGATCTCCCCCGTCCGTCCTGTTCCATGCTTCCCCGTCCTCCGTTCTCCCCCTGTCCTCCTCCATGCTTCCCCCGTCCTGCTCCAGCTTCCCCCGTCCTCCTCTATGCTTCCCCCGTCCACCGTTCTCCCCCCCGTCCTGTTCCGTGCTCCTTGTCCTCTCCTCCATCATACTCACCCCTCCCCGTGCCATCGCTGAGCGTCCCTGCAATCCTGCGTTCTCCCCGTCTTCCTGCAGCTCTCTCCAGCACTGAGCGGTGATGTAATACCGCTCATTAAGGCCATGAATATGGAGGCGACGCCCATGGGAGTGGCGTCGCGTCCATATTACATGACCTTAATGAGCGGGTGTTACGTCACCGCTCAGTGCTGAAGAGCTTCAGGAAGACGGGGAGAATGCAGGATTGAAGGGACGCTCAGCGATGGCACGGGGAGGGGTGAATATGATCCCAGCCACCGGCTCCTGCCGCGGCATCCCCTCCCCCGCTGGTTTCTGCCCTATGACTCGTGTATAAGCCGAGGGGGCATTTTCAGCACGAAAAAAGGTGCTGAAAATCTCGGCTTATACACGAGTATATACGGTATATGCTGGTCTGGCTATACTATCGCTACTTCCCCTGACGAAGCCGTACCTGTTACCAGGGCTGTGGAGTCGGTAAGCCACAGTTGCGACTCAGACTCCTGGATTTTATCAGGTTCCGACTCCGACATAAATGGCCAATTCGTAACAATAAATTTACTGTTGTAAAATATTAACATCGTGCTTATTCAGTTTCTCACCATCATATTATAAGTAATCAGACCACTTAGAGCAAAAACTATATTTATTAGAATACAATTAGAATATAGCAAATAACTTTTATAAACTTTTCTAAACTCTTGTAAGTAAATATGCAATAAACACTGTTATGCAGTTAAGAAGAAATCTATAAATTTGTCCTCAGAAAAAGTATTGCCTCTGTCAGATCCTCCTTCATGGATGTCCTCAAATCTGCTCTAATTATTTTGAGAGCAGAGAACAACCTCTCTACATTAACTTGGGTTGATGGCAAAGCAGTAACCACTCAGGCAACATCTCTGACAATGTCAGGATACAGAGGAATCGCTTGTTGCACTGTTATTTTTGATGATCGGTCAAATTTCTCAATTTCTTTTAGTGCACATGAAAAATTCTGCTGAAATGTACTGGCTGTGTTCTTTGATGGAGATGACTCTTCTATGCGGGAACGCTTTGCACGGTCCTTGTGATCCAAATATTTTTCGAAATTAAATTCTTCATCAGTTGATGAAGGTGAAGATGTGGCAGGACGACCAAATTCTTCTTGTTCCTCCTGACTGTTCTGCAACCCTTTCATCCTAACTGCTATTTCAAACAGAGCTTCTTTTCCTTTAGTTAGCTGTTGATCATCTAGAACAGCGGTTCTCAAACTGTGGGTCGCGACCCCCGCGGGGGTCGAACGACCAAAACACAGGGGTCGCTTAAAGGAGCCGGCGGCTGCAGCACTGTAGTGACAGCTGCAGCCGCCGACTTCAAGAAGACATCCATACTTACCTTCCGTCGCTGCGTCCCTGTCAGCGGCGTCAGCTTCCTCCTGGCAGTGCGGTGACGTAGTACCGCTCATTAAGGTAATGAATATGGACGTGACGCCACTCCCATAGGCGTGGCGTCCATATTCATGTCCTTAATGAGCGGTATTACGTCACCGCTACGCACAGGAGGAAGCTGACGCCGCCGACAGGGATGCAGGGACCTGCAGCGACGGAGCGAGGAGGTTAAGTATGATGGAGGGAGGGGACGGGGGAGCCTAGCCATATATACAGGATGGGAGAGGGAGCGGAGCCATGTATACAGGGGGGGGAGGACGGGGGAGCGGAGCCATATATACAGGATGGGAGCGGAGCCATATATACAGGATGTGAGCGGAGCCATGTATATAGGATGGGAGGGTGGGAGTGGAGCCATGTATACAGGATGGGAGGGTGGGAGCGGAGCCATGTATACAGGATGGGAGGGTGGGAGCGGAGCCATATATACAGGATGGGAGGGGGGAGCGGAGCCATGTATACAGGATGGGAGCGGAGCCATATATACAGGATGGGAGCGGGAGCGGAGCCATGTATACAGGATGGGAGGGTGGAGCGGAGCCATATATATAGGATGGGAGGGGGAGCGGAGCCATGTATACAGGATGGAAGGGTGGGAGCGGAGCCGTGTATATAGGATGGGAGGGTGGGAGCGGAGCCGTGTATACAGGATGGGAGGGTGGGAGCGGAGCCATGTATATAGGATGGGAGGGTGGGAGCGGAGCCATATATACAGGATGGGAGGGTGGGAGCGGAGCCATATATACAGGATGGGAGGGGGAGCGGAGCCATATATACAGGATGGGAGGGTGGAGCGGAGCCATATATACAGGATGGGAGGGGAGCGGAGCCATATATACAGGATGGGAGGGGGAGCGGAGCCATGTATACAGGATGGGAGGGGGAGCGGAGCCATATATACAGGATGGGAGCGGAGCCATGTATACAGGATGGGAGCGGAGCCATATATACAGGATGGGAGGGGGAGCGGAGCCATGTATACAGGATGGGAGGGGGAGCGGAGCCATATATACAGGATGGGAGCGGAGCCATGTATACAGGATGGGAGGGGGAGCGGAGCCATGTATACAGGATGGGAGGGGAGCGGAGCCATATATACAGGATGGGAGCGGAGCCATGTATACAGGATGGGAGGGGGAGCGGAGCCATATATACAGGATGGGAGCGGAGCCATATATACAGCATATTTCCGATGGCTTTAGCCCAGTGGCGTAGCAGGGGCGTAGCGTGGGCGGGCGTAGGGCGCGGGCGTAGCGTGGGCGGGCGGGGGCGGTCCGCCCCAGGCAGCACGTGTGTGGGGCGGTCCGCCCCAGGCAGCACGTGTGTGGGGTCCCAGGAGCACGTGTGTGGGCGGCGTGGCAGCAGCAGCAATTCCTCTTCCCACGGAGTCACAGTGCAGCGGCCCGGAACCCTCCGGAGCTGATCGGCGGGTCGGTGAGTCCACTGTGCGGGGAAAGGGGGGACCCGCCTGAGCAGGCGGCACAATATTTACCTCTCCCCGTACCTCCGGGCTCCAGGGGGCGCCTGCAGGGCGCCCGTGCTTCCTGTCACAGCAGCGCCGCTGGATGATGTCATCATTCAGCGGCCGGCTGTGGCAGAGAGCGCGGGCGCCGGACAGGTGAGATGTGAGGTGTATGTGTCTGTGTGTATCAGTGTGTGTGTGTGTCTGCCTGCGTGTGTGTATGTGAGAGAGTGCTGCGGTGCTGTCTGTGTGTGGTGCTGTATGTGTGATGGTGATGGGGGAGGCAGTGATGGTGGTGAGGAGGCAACGATATGATGGGGAGCCAATGATGATGGGCAGACAAAGATGATGATGATGGGAGGCGATGATGATGGGGAGGCAATGATGATGGGGAGGCGATGATGATGATGGGGAGGCAACGATGATGATAATGGGGAGTCTTTCCACAGTGCCCTTTCCTGAGCCGTAACAGTGCAGAACGCAGCACAGTGCAGAGGAGAGCTCCATATTTTGTATGGAGCATTATATGGGGACCAGTATTCTTTATGGAGCATTATATTTGGCCCATAATACTGTATGGAGGACTATGTGGTGCCCATAATATTGTATGGAGGACTGTAATTATTTTTTGGTTTGGGGGTCACCGCAACATGAGGAACTGTATTGCGGGGTCACGGCATTAGAAAGGTTGAGAACCACTGATCTAGAAGAATCCGATGCATTGGGTCTACATAAACAGCTGCCAAAAGAATGTTATTTTGTAATAGTAGCTCCTCTCTCTGTTTCATTGATGTAGCAATGCCACTTGCAATTAACCTCTTTGGGACAGGCGAAACATCAGGTTCTTCCACTCCTTTAAGAAAATACCTGGAGTTAAGTCCTCTGCTTGTAATTTTTTAGTCACTGTAAATGGGTGCTCTAGCAATTTTTCCAGCTCAGTCACCGGATTCCACTGACTTTCATTCAGCGTCAGTTGAGGGTTAGCCATGTCTACAAGAAAGGTTTTCAGTTCAACCAAGCGCTGAATCATTGAGTACTGCCCCATCGTGTGGCTTGATCAATAATTGCCCTTTTCCAGCACGTCTCTTAAAAATTGAGTCAACTTTAGGGGTTCAGGCAACAGTAGCCAATTTTCTCACCTTGCCAATCAGGGCAGCAGCATGTCCTTCTTGCAGACTGTCTCTTATAGCCAGCTGTAGCGTATGCACAACACAGCGCATGTGATGATTGAAAGAACGTATTGACACAGTTTCAACAAGATCATCTAAACTATCATGTTGCTGTTCATCTGAAGCAACTTCAGTTTGCTCCTCAGTTACAATACTGTGTTCCTCTATTTCAAACATTTCTGTGTCTGTGGACCCAGAATGTTCTTCTAGCTGCTGGTCACCATCATTACTCTCATTCATTAGCTTAATAGTACTTATCATATTTGAAGCATTGTCCGTTACGACAGAGAGAACTTGCTCTTTTTTAAGTTCATAGTCTTGCAGAACCTTTTCCACCAAGACCTGGAGAAACTCACTGGTGTGATGAGCTTCGGTGTCTTTTACGGCCAATGTCTTGGTAACTATTTCATTTTTGTCACAAACAAATCGGACATTGATGGCAAAATAGTTCACTCTGTGACGTGTGCAGGCATCCATTTTAAGAAACAGAAAAAGTCCCTAGAGAGTTTTTTTTAAGTTCTTCCTTTTGTTTAAAAGCTTCTTCGATTACTAATTTTCTAATACTCTCTCTCTCTCTCCAGAGAAACACCAAGCTTGCGGGCCATTTCCCATTCAGACACATAAAAGCTGGTCGTGAAAATAATGAAATAGGCACACTATCCTTTACAACAAGCTATATGATCTGTTTTTTAAATGTATCTACTGTCATTGTCACAGTAACTTTGTCACTGACAAAACATCTTGCAACTGATGGCTGCAAACTTCTCTGCTCCTTTGTTTGGCTGGAAGAGCTGGGCATTGGTTTATTGGTTTGGATGCAGTCTTTCTCATCCACTGCTTTCAGTACTTCTGGATGAAAGCGCTGTAAATGTCTCTTTAGATTAGAAGCTCTGGTAGGAGCATTTTTATCTTTGCCTGAATATGCACTGATCTTGGCTTCACAGCATTTGCTTTCGTCTGGATCATTTGTCATACACTGACAGACATAATGTTTTCTATCTTGAGTGATGGTGAAATGTTCAAATACAGCTGATTTAATGTGACGCTTCTTTGACATTCTCAGGTTTTTAATTCTGCTTTCACAATCCAAATGACAATTGTTTTTCCTAAAAACAATTGTACAAAATTATTGCCAGGTCGTACAACTGATATAGTGGTCAGTAATACTGTTATTCCTCATGTACTCACAGTTAACTGATGCAAAGTTTGTTGAAAGGATAATACTTCTTACAGTCTTCCTCTTCTGAGTAGCAGCTGTGAGATGCTTGGAAGACGCACACCTAGTAAACATCTAGTCTAGAGGAGGAGCTTTACTACTAAGAATTTGCAACACTTTCAGTTTCATACACTGTAAGTAGGGGGGTTGGGGCAGCATGAGGTTAACCAAGTATAAGATTAGATAAGGGCAGTGGATAACAGTGACACACAAGAAGTAAAGGGTATGCCACACTAAAGGCTGGGTCTCACATAGCGATACACCAGCGATCCCGACAACGATCAGGATCGCTTGTGTATCGCTATATTATCGCTGCTGAGCTGCCAAACAGGCAGCTCAGGCAGCGATCAGCACAAGGACACTGCGGGTAAACATCGCTAGTTACCCGCAGTGTACCTTGGATACCAGCGCCCTGATGCAGGGAGCTGGTAACCAAGGTACACAGCGGGTTTCCAGGCGCTGCGAGGTGCCTGGAAACCCGCTGTGTACCTTGGTTACCAGCTCCCTGCATCAGGGCGCTGGTATCCAAGGTACACAGCGGGTTTCTAGGCACAGCCCCGCGCCTGGAAACCCGCTGTGTACCTTGGTTACCAGCGGATCGCTGGTCTCCCACCTGTCACATGCAGCGATGCGTGCCTGTCAGCGGGAGACCAGCGATCAAAAAAATGTCCAGACATTTCAGCGACGATCAGCGATACCCGGTAGGGGGGCTGATCGTCGCTGAATGTCACACACAGCGATATCGCTGGGGAGCTCGCTGCTGCGTCACAAAACTAGTGACTCAGCAGCGATCTCGCTAGCGATATCGCTATGTGAGACGGGCCCTTAAGCGAGATCGCTAATGAGATCACTACTGCGTCACCATTTATGACGCAGTAGCGATCTCGTTAGCGATCTCGTTTGCGACTTAGCTGTGTGTGACATGTAGCAGCGATGTGGCCCCTGCTGAGATGTCGTTGATCGCTTATAAACGTTCTGAGCCGTTTTTTGGTCGTTGGTGTCCCGCTGGTGAGCCTGAATCGCTGAGTGTGACACCCTTTATGAACGACTTCACCAGCATCGCAGGTGGGACTAGGTTTTCCCAACGACCGCAGAGGTCGTTATACAGATCGCTGATGAGATGTGTTTGGAATCACAGATAGCTAATGAGTTGTGTTTGGAATCTCACAGCTAAGTCGCTAACGAGATCACTACTGCATCATAAATGGTGACGCAATAGTGATCTCGTTAGCGATCTCGCTAGCGATATCGCGTAGTGTGGCATACCCTTAAAAAATGTCTCTATCTCCAGCAGAACTGCTTATCACTGTTGTTCATAGTTTGATAGAACATATATATTTGAGTAACATTTACAAAATTCATATGGAAGTTCAATTATGAAACATTAACACATTTTTTTTTAAAGCTGGAGTCGGAGTCGGTATATTTCTACCGACTCCGACTCCAACCAAAACTAACTCCGACTCCACAGACCTGCCTGTTACGGCGATACGCGTGGGGCCACCCTTCCGGGTCCCCATCCTGGGTCCTGCCTGTCTATTTGATCTTTCTACCATGTGGATCTTGCTTTGGTAAATTGACTCTTATGTTTTACACTCTTTTGGGTGGTTTATGTGGACTTTCAATTTGTCCATCCTAGACCACACTTTTTTTTCTTACCATTATGCACGGCTTTGGTCTCGGCACCAGTGTAATATACAAGTATCTTTTCTTATTATATATTCTTGGTCTGGTTTCATTCTCAGCCCTTCTATTGTGTCCATACAGGGTCCCTCTGCACATATATAGTTTCCTGAGTTACATCTGCGTATGATTAAGGGTCTTTAACCCCTATTATACATACATTTTCCATAGGGGTTTCAGTACATTATATACATATACATTCTATGGATCAACCATTTCTTCAGGTTGTGTATTGTATGTATGACTATTTCATATTTTGAATTGTATACCCTAATCTGGTGCGGACCTTGGCAGGTACTCTTGAATGGGGTCTACCCTAGTTTTTTTATTATGTTTTATTTTGCATTGTTTGTTAGTGTGTGCCAATAAAGCTTTTTTCATATTTTCTCATATATTATGGTGTAGTGTGCATACTTACATAAGGTAGTGCTTTTCTTTTTCTGTTCATTGTGTCCATTACTAATGGTTTTGCACCTCCCTTCCTTAATTGGATACATGGTGCGCTCAGTTCTTCATATAACAAAGCCCCTCACAGTGCCCTCATTCTCCACAAGGCCCCTCATCATTCCCCCCTTGTCCACAAAGCCCCGCACCATACTCAAGTAACAACAACTTTTTTCAAAATACACCCTCGAGCACTCACACTGAGACCTGTGTCCTGATTCCCATCTGTACAACGATCCATAGTATTTCCCTCATCTCCTTTCCAGCAGCCTCAACACAACGCTGCTTTCTGCCATCGTATCTTAACTGCTCCGCCCCTTCCGGTCATCATTCCCTCAAAAAATCAACTCCGATCTAGTTGTTACCATAACGGAGGCTGCAGCTGTTGGGGTAGACGCTAGACTGTATAGGCTGCTGTCAAAACCTGGAAGGAGCACATACAGTCTAGCACATTCACTACTGAGACAGTTAGAATGTATGGGCTGTAGTCAGGACCCGGGAGGAGCCCATACATTGTAGATAATAGTCAGCTGTTGGTCGAGCTCTGCAGCACAAGCACGTATCAGGGACAGCCGGAGCTCCTACCTACACGCCTGTTCTCGGCTACTGCCTGCTTCTATTTCAGTCCGGGTCTGGGTGAGTGTTCCCAGCCCAGAAACAAGTGTACGTGGGCGGCACGGTGGCTCAGTGGATAGTACTGCAGCCTTGCAGCGCAGGGGTCCTGGGTTCACATCCCACCAAGGACAACATCTGCAAGGAGTTTGTATGTTCTCCCCGTGTTTGCGTGGGTTTCCTCCCACACTCTAAAAACATACTGACACGGAATACTGAATTTAGATTGTGAGCCCCATCGGGGACAGTGACAACAATGTCTGTAAAGCTCTGTGGAATTAATGCTTACCTTTCAAATCGTGACTCCAAGTCAAAGTTGTCAACATTCAAAACCAAATCCACATTGTTCTCCGCACTAATACTAGTCCTTGTTGTAGTATATACACTTAACTGAAAGGAAAAAGAAAAGAGGTGAGTGGGGGTAGTAGCTACAATGGACAATTCTAAAATGTCTAATTTATACAGATAAAGAGGACACCCCGGCTTATACGAGGTGCATGATTTAGTCACTGGTGTCCCCGTGAAATGACAATGCTGTACAGAGTTTAGTTATATCAAGAAGTACATTTAGCTTTATATAATAGCACATCAATGACAAATGCTTCATAGACTAACTGTGCAAGCACAAGCTGTTCTTAGCAATAAAGGGAATCTGTCACCAGGTTTTTTCTACACCTTCTGAGACCCTGATGATTGCAGCACTGTGTAACTAAAGGTACTGTCACACTAAACGAGATCGCTAACAAGATCGCTAATGCGTCACCGATTTATGACGCAGTAGCGATCTCGTTAGCGACGCCGCTGTGTGTGACATGTAGCAGCAATGTAGCCCCTGCTGAAATGTCGTTGATCGCTTATGAACGTTGAGCCGTTTTTTTGTCGCTGGTGTCCCGCTGGTGAGCCTGAATCGCTGAGTGTGACACCCTTTATGAACGACTTTACCAGCGTCACAGGTGGGACTAGGTTTTCCCAGCGACCGCAGAGGTTGTTATACAGATCGCTGATGAGTTGTGTTTGGAATCTAACTAGCGATCACATAGTGATCGCACCAGCGATCTCGCCAGGTCGTGTCGTTGTCGTGATCGCTGGTGCGATCGCTAAGTGTGACAGTGCCTTAATTGGGTTGCTTGATGCAGATTTGATAAAATCACTGATTTAACAGCTGCATATCTACCAGTTCCCTAAATGCTGAGCGCTATAACCTCATCCTTGATTGGCAGCTTTCTGCCTAAGCACATAGTACACGGAAATCTGCCGATCAATTGAGCTCAACATTCAGAGAACGGCTTGATCTGCAGCAGATAAAATCAATGATCTTATCAAGACTGCATCAAGCAGCCCAGTGACATAGCTTGGATCAAGGTCTCGGCCACTATGTCATGCTGCTGTCAGACTACCTAGCAAAAACCCAATGACAGATTCCCTTTAAGACTGAGAAGAAGTTGATTTACCTGTTCTGTTACCCAAAAAATGGCAGCCTCCATGAGAACACCATCATGTGGCATATTAAAGACCCATCTGGCGATTTCTCACTGAACCACAATGGACATCTCATTATAATACCATAGGCATCAACATGGCGTTTAGTCCCATTTTACAAATATAACAGCCACCACTCTTTTGGGAAAGTGCTCTAGAAAATGTTGGCATAGGTCTGTGGGAATTGTGCCCATTCAGTCAAAAGAGAATTTGTAAGGTTCGAACTGATGTTTTGTCTTGCCGACAGTGTGCCAATCCATACTATGCAAATTCATGTCAAGTAGTGTTGTCAGGGTTCTCAGGTTTCTCCACACTAAACCCACCCATGAGGTTCATGCCTGTATGGACTTCGCTTTGTGCATTGGGATACATTGGTAATAGAAAAGAAGGGCCTTCCCAAATTGTTCCAATGGAGCTGGAAGAATACAATTGGCCAAAATGTCTTTGTGTGCTGAAGCCTTAAGATTTCTCTTCACCGAAACTAAGGTCCTAGACTAAACCAAACTGTGTAAAATTAGTGATAGTTAGCTCGTTAGTGTTCCTTAGGAATCCATAAATTCTAAAATTGTACACAAAGTGTCAGATATTGATATGTGATTGATCACTCTAGAGCCTGGCCAAGACCTGACATAAGAAACGGTGATCCGAGATTGTGTGCAGCTGCTCCACCATTCCAATTTTTACACTGATGTCTCTACCAGATGCCGTTTGGGGCTCTGACATAAAGTATTAGGCCGGCGTCACACTAGCGAGTTTGATGCGAGTTAGTCGCACGACTTACTCGCATCAACACCCGGCACGGCCGCCCGCTCTCGGACCAGAGTGCGCAGCTGCATGTATTTCTATGCCGCCGCGCACTCTGGTCCGAGAGAGGGCGGCCGTGCCGGGTGTTGATGCGAGTAAGTCGTGCAACTAACTTGCATCAAACTCGCTAGTGTGACGCCGGCCTAAGACATTTTGTAAGGGATCTCACAGGGGAAGGGGTCAAGTTCGCTCACCTCGGAGGAGGGGAGAGAAAGACCTAGCAGGGGTCAGCTCTCTGGCACCACCACTTGCCCCAGGTCAGTCAGGGAACTGCACCGAGGGCAAACAGTCGCCGGAAAGGATTCCCTTATAGGTATGAGTTAGTGAGGCGCTCCCGGTGAGGGGGGATATATATCACCAGTCCAGGCTGGGGATATATAGATAAACCTCCCGGCCGTAACTGCCAGAGTTCCTCACTAAAACGATACAGTATTCTGTCACCAGTTCCCCGTTTGAAAAAAGCCTGGCCTGACAGCAGGCTTATATCGGGTCAGGAACCAACCCAGTAGCATATCATATAACCAACCGAGCGTGCGGAAGTGGGGATTTGCGGATCGAGATAAAAGAGCAGCCCAAGATTAATTTTATATTTAATCGCCTAAAAGGCGCACTAGAAATATACAGGCATATATGTACAGAACAATATACAGGTATGCAGTCAGGAGCGCACAGTCATGGCCAAAAGTTTTGAGAATGACACAAATATTATATTTTCACATGATCTACTGCCCTCTGGTTTTTATGTGTGTTTGACAGATGTTTTTATCATAGACAGAAATATAATAATTGCAAACATATGAGTAACAAAAGCTTATATTGACAGTTAGAATGAGTTAATGCAGCAAGTCAATATTTGCAGTGTTGACCCTTCTTCTTCAGGACCTCTGCAATTCTCCCTGGCATGCTCTCAATCAACTTCTGGACCAAATCCTGACTGATAGCAGTCCATTCTTGCACAATCAATGCTTTCATTTTGTCAGAATTTTTAGGTTTTTGTTTGTCCACCCATCTCTTGATGATTGACCACAAGTTCTCAATGGGATTAATATCTGGGGAGTTTCCAGGCCATGGACCCAAAATCTCTATGTTTTGTTCCCTGAGCCATTTAGTTATCACCTTTGCTTTATGGCAAGGTGCTCCATCATGCTGGAAAAGGCATTGTTGATCGCCAAACTGCTCTTGGAGGGTTGGGAGAAGTTGCTCTTGGAGGACATTCTGGTACCATTCTTTATTCATGGCTGTGTTTTTAGGCAAGACTGTGAGAGAGCCGATTCCCTTGGCTGAGAAGCAACCCCACACATGAATGGTTTCAGGATGCTTAACAGTTGGCATGAGACAAGACTGGTGGTAGCGCTCACCTTGTCTTCTCCGAATGAGGCGTTTTCCTGATGTCCCAAACAATCGAAAAGGGGATTCATCAGAGAAAATAACTTTACCCCAGTCCTCAGCAGTCCACTGCCTGTACCTTTTGCAGAATATCAGTCTGTCCATGATTTTTTTTCTGGAGAGAAGTGGCTTCTTTGCTGCCCTCCTTGAGACCAGGCCTTGCTCCAAGAGTCTCCGCCTCACAGTGCGTGCAGATGCACTCACACCTGCCTGCTGCCATTCCTGAGCAAGCTCTGCACTGCTGGTAGCCCGATCCCGCAGCTGAAACACTTTTAAGAGACGGTCCTGGCGCTTGCTGGTCTTTCTTGGGCGCCCTGAAGCCTTTTTGGCAACAATGGAACCTCTTTCCTTGAAGTTTTTATGATGCGATAGATTGTTGACTGAGGTGACTAAGTATGACTAAGTATGGAATGGACAAGGCAACTGTTAGGTGGATTCATAACTGGCTTAGTGATCGGACCCAAAGAGTGGTTGTAAATGGCTGCACATCCAGTTGGAAGAATGTCTCAAGTGGGGTACCACAAGGCTCTGTTTTGGGCCCTGTATTGTTCAACATCTTTATCAATGATTTAGATGAAGGAATTGAGGGTAAACTGATCAAATTTGCTGATGACACAAAGCTAGGAGGGGTAGCTAATACTAGAGAAGAGAGAGAGAGGATTCAAAAAGATATACATAAACTGGAGCAGTGGGCAGCAACTAACAGAATGGATTTTAACAGGGAAAAATGCAAAGTACTACATCTGGGCAATAAAAATGAAAAAAGCATATACAAAATGGGAGGAATAGGGCTAAGTAACAGCACATGTGAAAAAGACTTGGGTATACTAATTGATCACAGACTTAACATGAGTCAACAGTGTGATGCAGCAGCAAAAAAGGCAAATGCAATTCTAGGATGTATCAACAGAAGCATACAGTCTAGATCACGTGAGGTCATTATTGCCCTCTACTCCTCTTTGGTCAGACCTCATCTGGAATACTGTGTCCAGTTTTGGGCACCACATTTTAAAAAAGACATCAACAAACTGGAGCAAGTTCAGAGAGAGCCACCAGAATGGTGACCGGTCTGCAAACCATGTCCTATGAGGAACGGTTGCAGGATTTGGGAATGTTTAGCTTGCAAAAAAGAAGACTGAGAGGAGACTTAATAGCTGTCTACAAATATCTCAAGGGCTGTCACATTGTAGAAGGATCATCTTTATTCTATTTGCACAAGGAAAGACTAGAAGCAATGGGATGAAACTGAATGGGAGGAGACACAGATTAGATATTAGAAAAAACTTTTTGACAGTTAGGGTGATCAATGAGTGGAACAGGCTGCCACAAGAGGTGGTGAGTTCTCCTTCAATGGAAGTCTTCAAACAGAGGCTGGATAGACATCTGTCTGGGATGATTTAGAGAATCCTGCTTTGAGCAGGGGTTGGACCAGAAGGCCCAGGAGGTCCCTTCCAACTCTACCATTCTATGATTCTATGAGGTGCAATTTTTCTAGCTGCGATACTCTTCCCTGTTAGGCCATTTTTGTGCATTGCAATGATGACTGCACGTGTTTCTTTAGAGATAACCATGGTTAACAGAAGAGAAACAATGATGCCAAGCACCAGCCTCCTTTTAAAGTGTCCAGTGGTGTCATTCTAACTTAATCATGACAGAGTGATCTCCAGCCATGTCCTCATCAACACCCACACCTGTGTTAATGGAGCAATCACTGAAAAGAGGTTAGCTGGTCCTTTTAAGGCAGGGCTGCAATGATGTTGAAATGTGTTTTGGGGGATGAAGTTCATTTTCTAGCCAAATATTAACTTTGCAAGTAATTGCTGTTAAGCTGATCACTCTTTATAACATTCTGGAGTATATGCAAATTGCCATTAGAAAAAGTGAAGCAGTAGACTTTGTAAAAATTAATATTTGTGTCATTCTCAAAACTTTTGGCCATGACTGTAGTACAAAGGATAGGGTATAGATAGGTTGCAATTACCATGTAGCATGTGACCACAGGGAGGCGCTGATGGAGCACAGGTCCAAATCTTAGTTACAGGCTTTCCTACCTCCGTCTAATAACGGGTCCTCCGGCCCAGAGAAAACTGAGTTACAAGTGAAGAGCTGACACTTATCTCCTTGGCTGTTCCTCCCACACTCTGCATCTACCCCTGGGCTTGTGCAGCCTCTCTCGTCCCATCTCTGAGAGTATGATTTTCAGTTTAGAACCGTGGATGGCCCATAACTTTAGCCAGAAGCTCTAAATGGGATGGCAGCAGTGCCTCTGGATTTGGCTGGATTTTATCTGCACGTAAAATCCAAATTTGCCTACCGTATGTAATTCATGGTGGCTAAGCTTTATAACTCCACAGCACAGAGTGCTACAATTGGCTGTCGGGCACGGGCGTATGGGGAAGGAACGCCGATTCGGATGATGTGCTCGGCTAGGCTCAGAGATATTGCGTTCAGTTATTATAGGTCATTTTCAAGATTCAATATCTCATAGCCTGGATGTGCAACTGGGTATATCCATGTGTTTAGTCACACAAAAGGGCCAGCTGGCTTGTAGCTGCAGAAGTTTTCACATCATAATGTCATGAGCTTCAAAGGATCTGTTCTTGTTTTTTTAATTAAAGATAAACACTGTTTGGCTTTTTATGGCCTTGGGGAATGCTAGGGTGAGGACACACTTCAGGAGCGGAAGAGGTCTTGAATTTGGATTCTCCCCTGTCCCTCACACTTCATCTCTTGTATGACTGTCACTTCATGGCTGACTCTTGTGTGCATCCAATTCACAATACTACCACTTAAGTTACATTCACTCATGGCGGACTTGTACCAATTTTGTTCATGGAGAATCTGTCTCATACATTTAAATGGGATTATTTCTGCAGCATCTGCATAGATTTCTGTAAATCTCATTTAGATAAGTAGGACTTTTGCAGAAATTCTAATCTGCCACAGTTGACAGGAGCGGACTAAGGCTAAGTTCACACTTACATTCCGCCGGTCTGCGTATTTCTGCGTACTTCCTTCCTTAAGCTCCGCCTAGATAGGTACGCAGGAAGCATGCGGAAGTAGGTGGAGCTTAAGGGAGGAAGTACGCAGCTATACGCAGACCAGCGGAATACAAGTGTGAACTTAGCCTAAGTACATCTACTAGTGAACAAAAACATGTGGCATTATGTGACAATGAGAAGTTTCAGTCACCAAACTATCACTATAGTGAGTGAATCAGGGACATGCAAATCCAGTGGGCAAAATGGTGCGCTACTTGTAATGGATGAGGCTGAAACACGTAAACTCAGCAAGTTGAAATGTCTTGTACTTTTGCAATATACAGAGGAGAAAATAAGTATTTGATACATTGTCAATTTTGCAAGTTTTCCCACCTACAAAGAATGGAGTGGTCTGTAATTTTTATCGTAGATGCACTTCAACTGTGAGAGAGCGAATATAAAAAAAAACAAAAAAAACAGAAAATCACATTGTGTGATTTTTAAATAATTAAATAGCATTTTATTGCAAGAAATAAGTATTTGATCACTTACCAACCAGTAAGCAGTCTGGCTCTCACAGACCTGTTAGTTTTTCTTTAAGGCTATGTGCACACGTTGCAGTTTTTTTCGCGGCAAAAACGCTTGAAAAACTCATGAATTAAGCATCCTATTATTTAGAATTAATTCTGTAATTTTTGTGCACATGGTGCGTTTTTTTCCAAGCAAAAAAACGCATCGCGGAAAAAAAAGCAGCATGTTCATTAATTTCGTGGAGAACTAGCGCTTTCCCCGCTATATCATTGAGCTAGAATGTTTAGTAAAAATTTGCGGTAAAAACACACAAAAACGCATGCGTTTTTCCTGCGAAAAAGTCCAGTTTTACTCAGGAAAATTCCGCACACATTCCTGAACATGTGCACTTAGCCTAAAAAGCCCTCCTACTCTGCTCTCATTACCTGTATTAATTGCACCAGTTTGAACTTGTTACCTGTATAAATGACACTTGTTCACACACTCAATCAATCACACTCCAACTTCTCCACCATGGCCAAGACCAAACAGCTGTCTAAGGACACCAGGGACAAAATTGTAGACCAGGACAAGGCTAGGATAAGCTGCAGGACAATATGCAAGTAGCTTGGTGAGAAGGCAATAACTATATGCACAATCATTAAAAAAATGGTAGAAACACCCTTAAAATGCCCTTAAATCAGAGTTATATGACACAAAATAGATAACATTTCCCACATGTTTACTTTACATCATCACAATTTTTGAAACAATTTCTTTTTTTTAGGAAGTTATAAGGGTTAAAAGTTAACCAGCGATTTCTCATTTTTCCAACAAAATTTCCAATTTCATTTTTAGGGACCACATCATATTTGAAGTGATGTTGAGGGGCCTATATGACATAAAATACTCAAAAGTGACATCATTCTAAAAATTGAACCCCTCAAGGTGCTCAAATCACATTCAAGAAGTTCATTAACTCTTCAAAGGAACAAAGGTCCAGCAAGGCAGCAGGGGTGTACAATAAAATCCAAGCTTATTGTAGAAAAATGAATTAAAATTGCATGGCAGTTCCAATGTGACTGAGACCTACACGTTTCAGCTCCTTGGAGTCTTACTCACTCAGCCATGTATACACCTACTGCCTCACTAGACCTTCGTTCCTTTGTTTTGCCTCATCCGTTCCCAGGCTTGTCCGTGAGAAGCAACCAGCAGGATCCATGCTGCAACTTGGGTGAGCTGACTCTCCTTTCCAGTCCCCCCACTATAAATTTATTAAGCCTTCAGGTGCTTCACAGGAATTTTTTGAATGTGGAAGGAAAAAAAATTACCATTTAACTTTTTGCTACAAAAATTTTACTTTAGATGCCAATTTTTTTTTATTTTCCCCAGGACCCCAAAATTTGTTGTGCAGTTTCTCCTGAGCATGACTATATTCCATATGTGGGAGAAAACTATTTGGGCACACGGCAGGCCTCGGAAGGGAAGGGGCGCCATTTGACTGTCACGGAGTGTGACACGCCATTTGACTGTCACGGAGTGTGACACGACCCAACGGGTGGTCGGTCAGCGGATGGCACAACTCACTCACAACGGGATGGGAAAGGCAAGAGACGGGCCCTAACAATAGGGAATGAGGGATGGTCCCCACCTGAACTCAAACCTGAGCCTGTCCCTGTACTCCCCTAACACCCTATGCGGGTCCTTCTCCCCGCCGCCATCAGCATACCTCGTCCCTAGTTGTCACCTATAACTGCCCTGGCTAGTGCACTGGCCAGCAAGGAGCACTAACCTCACCTCTGCAGGTAATAAACACAGGGGGAAGTGACAGACACCAAAGGGACAAGGTACAAAAATACCACACTTAGCTTTCTCTGTTGCAAACCACCGCACAGCAGAATAAAGGCACCAGATAAGCGAACTCAGCAGAAGCACCACTGCACCCAGATAACTCCTTACTCCAGCTTGGTCATTGCACATTGCTCTAACACAAACAATCAGCTGATGCATCAGGTGACTTTTTAAAGGATGGTAGGAGTGGTCACCACCCACATCAGCTGACCCAGCAACATTGCAATTACACCAGCTTACAAGTGGGGAAAAACTGACATTTAACCCCCGCTGGCCTGAAAGGAAAAAAACTTGATAAAGGCATCTGCTGAAACACGTAGTTTTAAGGGGGTGGGGGGGTGAGGGGTGAAAATTTTTGTCTCTATATGTAACGTTTTCATTCATTAAATGTTAATAAGTTTTTTGCAAAACACTGTTCCTCGCTAGCTGCAAAAACTCTCGTTTGGATATAACTGTGCTTAGTTTGGATAAAACTACATCTGTGCTGGAGCATCTTAAATGGCCGTCACAGAGGTGCGCTGAAATTTAATAATTTTTTCATGAAAGGAAAAAAAGGTTTAACTCAATGGAACCAGATCTGACACAAATCCAAAAATGGATCGTGACATTGACTTTTTGAATGTAACAGGTGTCATGATGATTTTGACTCCATGCGTGTTTTCCAGAAACAATCAGCAGTGGAAATTGCTGAGTGAAAAGTGCAAACTGCAGTTGTAGTGCCCGCACGTTGTGCCCAGCTCATGCACCTGTAAATTAGGCGGGATGTCATAGCTATAGAAATTCCAAACATGTGGGCGCTAAATGTGGTTTAGACACACTGGGGCTCAGAAGGGATAGGGAGCATTTGGATTTGGGAGCACAAGAATTTGCTGAAATTCTTTCGGGGAGAAAGGAGCCATTTTGCTTTTCCAGAGCCTTTGTGCTACCAGTGAAGTGGAAACCCCCTATATTTTTGTTAACAGTTGATGGACGTGAGTGGGGGCTTGCTTTTTTGGTGGACTGAGTTGAAGCTTTTGTTGGGAACATTTTACAGAACAATTTGGATCAAATTTATCCGGCGCTCTACGCTGAGCACTCACATCTGGGCTTCCCTTTAAATCTTCGAGTGACGTAATTCAGATGAAACCCTCGAGGAATCCATTTACTATAATGAGGCAGCAGAGTTACTCTGAACTCTCATTGGCCTCTGTTCAGCGTTGTCCTTTTTTTTCCAGAGCTGCAGAAAACTGTGGCAGACGGCGTTTTTATGCACTCCTAATAAATAGACGGACACCATCGGATCACAGTTCAGATGGCGTCCACAGTGCCTCCATCTGCCTCATTAACCCCTTAACCCCCAAGGGTAGTTTGCACGTTAATGACCGTGCCAATTTTTACAATTCTGACCACTGTCTCTTTATGAGGCAATAACTCTGGAACGCTTCAACGGATCTTCACGATTCTGTGATTGTTTTCTCGTGACATATTGTACTTCCTGATAGTGGTAAAATTTCTTCGATATAATTTGCGTTTATGAAAAAATGGAAATATGTCAAAAATTTTGCAATTTTTAAACTTTTAATTTTTATTCCCTTAACCCTGCTGTTCTGTTCGGGTTTACTATACACTTGTTATGTTCGGGTCATTTTTGACCCGAACCTATTAAAATGTTGTTTTGAGCCACTGAAAAGTTCTTTTTGAATACCTGTTGCATTATTATACTGTGTGTGATCATAGTTGTTCATTATCAAAGAAAAATTGAATAAAAAAACTTAATTTTTTTAAATTTTGTGTTAATTAATGTAAAACAGCCTAATTGCATTTTACACCAAAGTAACAAACTTGTGCTTAAATAATCAACTACCGTATATACTCGTGTATAAGCCGAGATTTTCAGCACCTTTTTTCGTGCTGAAAATGCCCCCTCGGCTTATACACGAGTCATAGGGCAGAAACCAGCGGGGAGGGGATGCCGCGGCAGGAGCCGGTGGCTGGGATCATACTCACCCCTCCCCGTGCCATCGATGAGCGTCCCTGCAATCCTGAGTTCTCCCCGTCTTCCTGCAGCTCTTCAGCACTGAGCGGTGACGTAATACCCGCTCATTAAGGTCATGTAATATGGACGCGACGCCACTCCCATGGGCGTCGCCTCCATATTCATGGCCTTAATGAGCGGTATTACATCACCGCTAAGCGCTGGAGAGCTGAAGGAAGCCGGGGAGAGCTGCAGGATTGCAGGGACGCTCAGCGATGGCACGGGGAGGGGTGAGTATGATGGAGGAGAGGACAAGGAGCACGGAACAGGACGGGGGGGGAGAACGGTGGAAGCTGGAGCAGGACAGGGGAAGCATGGAGGAGGACAGGGGGAGAACGGAGGACGGGGAAGCATGGAACAGGAAGGGGGGGGGATCGGTGGACGGGGGAAGCATGGAGCAGGACGGGGGGGGAGATCGGTGGACGGGGGAAGCGTGAAGGAGGACGGGTGAAGCATGGAGCAGGACAGGGGAGGATGGAGGGCACAGCGGAGGACGGAGCAGGAGGGGGGGGGGGGAGTACAGAGGAGAATGGGGGAGCACAGAGCTGGATGGGGGAGCAAGGAGCAGGACGGGGGCAGCACAGAGCAGGAGGGCAGTTTATACACCCGGCTTATACATGAGTCAATTTTTCCCAGTTTTTTGTGGCAAAATTAGGGGGGTCGGCTTATACACTGGTCGGCTTATACACGAGTATATACGGTATATCTTTTACAACAACATCAACAACAACTTTAGGTAACTATTAGTACAACTAACTTAAAACTAAAATAAATTTTAACAGTATAAAAGCATTTTGAAAAAAAATAGTAAAAAATAATCAGAAAAAAATAAAAATTTCAGTTTTTTTCAAAAAAAGGTTTCTACTAATCTATTTTTTGCAATTAGCACAACAATAATAAATATGTCTGTTGCATATATATTTTTCACAATTAAAACAAATCATATTTGTTTTGCGGTCACTGGCAGGAGGACAAAAGCTGCATCTTTTTCTTTTTTTGCTTGTAGGTGTGCTTGTGAAGGATGTTTCGGTAGCAGAGCTGGTGGAGGGTGTGTTTTGAGCTTGGTTCTGGATTCTTTCAACAATTTTAATTGATCCTTCACTTCTTGGATGTATTTTTCTCTCTGTCACATAAGGCCTAATAAGGGATTGTCCTAATTCCTCCAGAAACAGTCGTCTTTTATGTAGTTTATTTTTATTATCTAAAGGAACAGCAGGCCTTTAGATACAGCAATAAAAATTGTACTGAAAGACAATGCGTATGGTTTGTACTGAAATCATTTGTATACATGTATCCATCCATTTATGTCCATCTGTGCACCTAAAGCAACTAGATAACTTGATAAACAATAGTAGATGCAATAAGTAGTCTCAAAATAAACTAAAAATCCTTTGTTTTACTCAAAAAATGGCTGTAGATTAGTATAAAAGGCTAACGGGTCATTTTTGACCCGAACATAACAAGTGTATAAAAAACTGTAGCGCAAAAAGTAAAGCACCGAAAAAAAAAAATAAAAGTACCCTTAGTATGAACCCCGTAAATTAGGAAAATAGAAGGAACCACAAGTTTCAAAATCAAAAAATGAATGAATAAAATAATATCTAATTTCCAAAACGGGTCATTTTTGACCCGAACAGAACAGCAGGGTTAAAACAGAAAAATATGTCACACAAAATAGTTACTAAATAACATTTACCACATGTCTACTTTACATCAGCACAATTTTGAAACCAAATTTTTTTTGCTACGAAGTTATAAGGGTTAAAAGTTGACCAGCGATTTCTCATTTTTACAACAAATTGTACAAAACCATTTTTTTTAGAAACCACCTCACATTTGAAGTCACTTTGAGGGGTCTATATGGAAGAAAATATCCAAAAGTGACACTATTCTAAAAACTGCACCCCTCAAGGTACTCAAAGCAACATTCAAGAAGTTTATTAACCCTTCAGGTGCTTCACAGGAGCTGAAGCAACTTGGAAGGAAAAAATGAACATTTAACTTTTTAGTCACAAAAATGATCTTTTACAAACAATTTTTTTATTTTAACAAGGGTAAAAGGAGAAAATGGACAGAAAAAGTTGTTGTGCAATTTCTCCTGAGTACGCCGATACCCCATATGTGGGGGAAAACCACTGCCTGGGCACACGTCAGGGCTCGGAAGGGAAGGAGCGCCGTTTGACTTTGTAAAACCAAAATTAGCGGAAATTGAGATTGGTAACCATGTCGCGTTTCGAGAGCCCCTAATGTGCCTAAACAGTGGAAACCCCCCACATGTGACACCATTTTGGAAACTAGACCCCCTAAGGAACTTATCTAGATCTGTTGTGAGCACTTTGAACCCCCAAGTGTTTCACTAAAGTTTATAATGCCTGGGTGTGAAAAAAAAAAAAAAATTCCACAAAAATGATTTTTTAGTCCCCAATTTTTGATTTTTCCCAAGGAAATTGGACCCAAAAAGTTCTTGTCCAATTCGTCCTGAGTTCGCTGATACCCCATATGTGGGGGAGAAATACTGTCTGGATGCACCGCAGGGCTCGGAAAGGAAGTAATGACGTTTTGGAATGCAAACATTGATGGGTGTCATGTTCAGTTTGCAGAGTCCCTGATGTGCCTGAACAGTGGAAATCCCCCCACAAGTGACCCCATTTTGGAAACTAGATCCCCTAAGGAACTTATCTAGATCTGTGGTGAGCACTTTGAACCCCCAAGTGCTTCACACAAATTTATAATGCCCGGGCATGAAAATAAAAAATCCTATTTTTTCCCATAAAAGTAATATTTAAGTCACCAATTTTTTATTTTCCCAAGGGTAACATGAGAAATTGGACCATAAAAGTTGTTGTCCAATTTGTCCTGAGTACGCTGATACCCCATATGTGGGGGGAACCACTGTTTGGGCGCACGGCAGAGCTCGGAAGGGAAGGAGCGCCATTTGACTTTTTCAAACCAAAATTGGCTGGAATCGAGATTGGACGCCATGTCGCATTTAGCTAACCTCTGATGTGCCTAAACAGTGGGAATCCCCACAAGTGACCCCATTTTAGAAACTAGACCCACTAAGGAACTTATTGTCAAAAACACCGCACTGCACATGCTCACTGAGCCAGTGCACGTGTCCTGAATAAAACAAACTGTGCTCGAGGATACCTGAGGAGCGGGACAGCAGTAATGAATGATGTGTACTGCAGACTAACAGGACCTGCAGCATGTGATTGCTGGGGGCGCGGCCTCAGCTCCAGAGATCTAGGAACTGCAGGAAAACTCCTAGCAGGGTAACGACGAGATAAAGTTACCGAGGGGCAAAGACAGGGACGAAAACCAGGACAGGCCAAGATCAGAGCACAAGATAGTACGACAGTACCAAAGGGTTAGACAGAATGGATAGTCAGGACGTAGCAATAGATCAGTAAACCAGAGCGGGCAATAGACAGTACAATAGGGACAAAACTGTAACGGAGTATCGATAGCCAAGCCAGGAGGTCAGAACCGGAGAAGACAATATAAGCAAAACGTGAGACAGAGAGCAGAGTGAGCAAACAGACCGGGTCATACACGTGAGTCAAACAAGCAGAGCAGTATACACACAAACCAGGGGGGTCAGACACACAGTCAAAACAACAGTATAGCTGACAGAGAATCTCCCTCTGGACTGGGTATAAATACCCTCTCAGATCCAAAGGGAGGCCAGCAAAAGTTAACCCTGAGTGGACAGGACATTAACCATGTCCTATATTATGCCAGGAGGCCAGAAAAAGTTAACCCAGAACGGACAAGACATAAACTATGTCCTATACCATGACACTTATCTAGATCTGTGATGAGCACTTTGAACCCCCAAGTTCTTCACACAAGTTTATAACGTAGAGCCGTAAAATTAAAAAAAAATTTCCACAAAAATGATCTTTTCACCCCAATTTTATTTTCTCAAGGGTAACAAGACCTCAAAAATTATTGTGCAATTTATCCTGAGTACGCAGATACCCAATATGTGTGGGTAAACCACTGTTTGGGTGCATGGCAGAGCTCAGAAGGAAAGGAGAGCAGTTTGACTTTTTCAACGCAGAATACGCATGCCATGTTGCGTTTGGAGAGCCCCTGATGTGCCTAAACAGTGGAAACCCCCCACAAGTGACACATTTTGGAAACTAGACCCCTTCAGGAACTTATCTATATCTGTTGGGAGCACGTTCAACCCCCAAATGTTTCACTAAAGTTTATAATGCCTTGGTGTGAAAGCAAAAAAAAAAAAATTCCACAAAAATGATTTTTTAGTCCCCAATTTTTGATTTTTCACAAGGAAATTGGACCTCAAAAGTTGTTGTCCAATTTGTCCTGAGTACGCTGATACCCCATATGTTGGGGGGAAATACTGTTTGGGCGCACGGCACGGCTCGGAAAGGAAGTAATGACAATTTGGAATGCAGACTTTGATGGGTGTTATGCTCAGTTTGCAGAGTCCCTGATGTGCCTAAACAGTGGAAACCACCCACAAGTGACCCCATTTTGGAAACTAGACCCCCTAAGGAACTTATCTAGATCTGTGGTGAGCACTTTGAACCCCTAAGTGCTTCACACAAGTTTATGATGCCAGGGGATGAAAATAAAAAATCCTATTTTTTCCCACAAAAATGATCTTAAAGTCACCAATTTTTTATTTTCCCAAGGGTAAGGGGAGAAATTGGACCCCAAAAGTTGTTGTGCAATTTGTACCGAGTACGCTGATACCCTATATGTGGGAGAAAACTACTGTGTGGGGGCACGTTGGGGCTCGGAATAAAAGTAGTGACGTTTAGTAATGAAGACTTTGATGGAATGATCTGTGGGTGTCATGTCGCGTTTGGAGAAACCCTGATGTGCTTAAACAGTGGAAACCCCCACAAATGACCCCATTTTGTAAACTAGACCCCCAAAAGAACTTATCTAGATGTGTGGTGAGCACTTTGAATACCCAAGTGCTTCACAGAAGTTTATAACGCCCGGACGTGAAAATAAAAAAAAATCATATTTTTTCCACAAACATGATCTTTTAGTCCCCAGTTTTTTATGTTCCCAAAGGTAACAGGAGAAATTGGACCCATAAAGTTGTTTTCCAATTTGTCCTGAGTACGCTGATACCCTATATGTGGGAGAAAACTACTGTATGGGCACACGTCGGGGCTCGGAAGTGAAGTAGTGACGTTTTGCATTGCAGACTTTGATGGAATGGTCTGCGGGTGTCATGTCGCGTTTGGAGAGCCCCTGATGTGCTTAAACAGTGGAAACCCCCCACAAGTGAACCCATTTTGGAAACTAAACCCCCCAAAGGAACTTATTTAGATGTGTGGTGAGAACTTTGAACCCCAAGTGCTTCACAGAAGTTTATAACGTAGAGCCATAAAAATAATAAATCATATTTTTTTCCACAAAAACGATATTTTCGACAATTTTTTATTTTCCCAAGGGTAACAGAAGAAATTGGACCCCAAGAGTTATTGTGCAATTTGTCCTGAGTATGCTGATACACCATATGTGGGGTTAAACTACTGTTTGGTCGCATGGCAGAGCTCAGAAGGGAAGGAGCACAGTTTGACTTTTTCAACGCCGAATTGGCTGAAATTGAGATTAGACGCCATGTCACATTTGGAGAGCCCTGTTGTAAATGGATTTGAAATGAGTTCTGAGCAGAGGCTCCCTCTGGTGGTTACAAGCGGTACTGGACTGTCCAGTGAAGATTGTGAGGAGTGGGAATCAGGTGTTACTGACTGGTCTTATATAAGGGAATCGCCTTCCCATCAGGGTTGCCGGTGATCAATTGTTCTGGTCTCACTCCATGATTCCTGTTTCCCTTGTAGCCTGCTGTGTCGTGTCTGCATCTCCTGCTAACAGATAAGACATTTTCTTCTTTTTGTTTTTGTGCTTTATTTTTGCATTTTGTCCTGCACTTCTGTGGGGGCCTTCAGGGTCCCCTCCGGGGGCTTTTGCCCTCTCAGTTTAGTTCAGCCACTGATGTTTGTACTTTTGCTTTTTCCAGTTTCTTCAGTGGCTGCTGTTTTGATTTTGTTACACCAGAGAACTAATTTAGGTGGTAGAGGTCGTGTGATCTCAGGTGTTTTTGAAATTAGTAGAGTTGGTGCTTTGCAGGGTTTTTTGGGATTGCAGTAAGTACCCTTCCTATCCTTTTCTATTTAGTTAGTTTGGGCCCCAACGTTTGCTCATACTATTTTCTGTCTGTGTCAGTATTTCTTCTTGTCTAACCGCCATTACATGTTTGGGGGCTTTCTATGTTCTTTGGGGATCTGCTCCGGGGCAGATAGCTTTCCTATTTCTATCTTTAGGTGTAGTTAGTTTCTCAGGCTGTGACGAGGCGTCTAGGACCAACGTAGGAACGCTCCACGGCTGCCTCTAGTTGTGGTGGTTAGTCAGGGTACTGCAATCTCATAGATTCCAACTGCTCTGGTGTATTGCCTTTTTTACCTGCACTCCTCAGTTACCGAAACATAACAGTATCACCGGCCTAAAATTTAAAGTTGTATGGTACTCACAGAAGGGAAAAATATTGTGAAAGAAAAAACGGTTGTCAGAGTTGTCAGAGATATTTTTCTGTTTGTTGCATTTTTTTTTTTTTTTCCCCTCTGTATCTCTGGGTGCTGGGGAGGATTTTTTCGCTCAATGGAGTTTGCACAGTTGTCTGGCCGTGTGGATCAGCTTGCCACTGAGGTTCAGAGTATTGCTGCATATCTTGCTAGGTTGCCTGTTGTGGAACCTAGGATTCCCATGCCAGATTTGTTTTTGGGGGATCGAGCTAAGTTTCAGAATTTCAAAAATAATTGTAAATTGTTTTTTGCCTTAAAATCTAAGTCCTCAGGGAACGCAGCGCAGCAGGTTCAAATTGTCATCTCTCTCCTGCGCGGCGATCCTCAGGATTGGGCTTTTTCCCTGACACCTGGGGATCCTGTTTTGAGTGATGTTGATGCATTTTTTCAGGCTTTGGGGTTATTGTACGATGAGCCTAATGTCACTGATCAAGCTGAAAAAGCCTTGTTGGCATTAAATCAGGGGCTTGATAACGCTGAGTTATACTGTCAGAGATTCCGTAGGTGGGCAGTCCTGACCAAGTGGAATGACGACGCTTTGGCGGCCCTTTTTCGGAAGGGTCTGTCAGATAATGTAAAGGATGTTATGGTGGGATTCCCTGTCCCCTCTAGTCTCAATGATTCTATGTCATTAGCGATTCAAATTGACAGACGTTTGCGTGAGCGGAGAAGTATGCGTGGAATAGTGTTGCCTTGTGAACCTGCTTCTGAATCCATGCAGTGTGATAGAGTGGTGTCTGGGGCACAGCATCATGAGTTTCGAAAGCGCAATGGGTTATGTTTCTACTGTGGTAATGCCTCTCATGCTATTTCAGTCTGCCCTAAGTGGGGAAGACGTTTTGCACGCTCAGTTGTCTTGGTTAGTGTTCAGACTAAGTTTTTATTAACTGTCACTCTGATATGCTCTCTGTCCTCATTTTCTGCTCAGGCTTTCGTTGATTCTGGAGCAGCTATTAACCTGATGGATTATGATTTTGCTAAACGTTGTGGGTTTCCCTTGATACCCCTACAGAAGTCTATTCCCCTACTGGGGATCGATTCTACCCCTTTGGCTGAGAATAAACCTCAGTTCTCTACTCAGGTGATAATGAGGGTTGAACCTGATCATCAGGAGTGCTGCAAATTTTTGGTTCTGTATAATCTGCATGATATTATCGTACTGGGTTTCCCTTGGTTGCAGTCTCATAATCCTGTTTTGGATTGGAAAACTGTGTCTGTAACCAGTTGGGGCTGCCAATGTGTTAATACCAACACTCCTGTTTTTTCTGCCTCCCCCCAGGCTCAGGATGTTCCTGACTTTTTGATTGATTTTTCTGATGTGTTTAGCGAATGTAAATCTGCATCCTTGCCTCCCCATAGGAGCTATGACTGCGCTATTGAATTAGTGCCTGGTAGTAAATTCCCTAAAGGTCGCCTTTTTAACTTGTCTGTACCTGAACATGACGCTATGCGGTCTTATATCAAGGAGTCATTGGAGAAGGGTCATATCAGACCATCCTCTTCACCCTTAGGTGCCGGTTTTTTCTTTGTGGCCAAAAAGGATGGTTCATTAAGGCCGTGTATTGATTATCGTCTTTTGAACAATATTACTGTGAAATATCAATATCCGTTACCCTTGATTTTTGACCTGTTTTCCAGGGTGAAAAATGCTACTTGGTTTACCAAGCTTGACCTCAGGGGGGCATATAACCTTATTCGCATTAAGCACGGGGATGAATGGAAGAGGGCATTCAATACCCCTGAGGGGCATTTTGAGTACCTTGTGATGCCCTTTGGGCTCACTAATGCTCCTTCTGTCTTCCAGTCCTTCATGAATGACATTTTCAGGGATTTTGTGGATAAATTTCTGATTGTTTATTTGGATGATATCTTGATTTTTTCCAATGACTGGGACTCTCATGTGAGAAACATGTTCGAACTGTATTCCAGATTTTGAGAGAGAATGCTCTGTATGTGAAGGGATCAAAGTGTCTTTTTGGCGTACAGAGGATCTCATTTTTGGGATTCATTTTGTCCCCATCTGTTATTGAAATGGACCCGGTCAAGGTTCAGGCCATCTGTGATTGGGTCCAACCTACTTCATTAAAGGCTCTTCAAAGATTTTTGGGTTTTGCCAATTTTTATCGTAAATTTATTGGTAATTTCTCGGTTATTGTTAAACCTTTAACTGATTTGACCAAAAAGGGTTCTGATGTGGTGAATTGGCCTCCTGAGGCAGTCTCTGCATTTCAGGAACTTAAGCAGAGATTCACTTCTGCTCCTGTTCTACGGCAGCCTGATGTTTCTCTACCATTTCAGGTGGAGGTTGATGCCTCTGAAATTGGGGCAGGTGCCGTTTTGTCCCAAAGAGATCCAGAGACCTCTAAAAGTAACCCTTGTGCCTTTTTCTCTCGAAAATTTTCTCCTACTGAACGTAATTATGACGTGGGTAATCGGGAGTTATTGGCCATGAAGTGGGCTTTTGAAGAGTGGAGACATTGGCTGGAGGGAGCCAAACATCAGGTGGTGGTCCTTACGGACCATAAGAATCTGGTTTATCTGGAATCTGCCAAGCGACTTAATCCTAGACAGGCCAGGTGGGCCTTGTTTTTCACACGTTTTAATTTTGTGGTTTCATTTCTTCCTGGCACTAAGAATGTTAAGGCGGATGCCCTCTCGAGGAGTTTCCTGGCGGATTCTCCTGAGTTATCTGATCCTTCTGTTATTTTGAAAGAGGGTATAGTTCTTTCCGCCATCTCGCCCAATTTGAGACTGGCTCTGGAGGGGTGTCAGGAGGATAGGCCCGAGCGCTGCCCTGTTGGGAAATTGTTTGTCCTGGACCAGTGGAAAAAGAGTGTGATGTCTGAGATTCATTGTTCCGCGCTGGCCGGTCATCCCGGAATTTTTGGTACCAGAGACTTGGTTAGTCGGTCCTTTTGGTGGCCTACCTTGTCTCGTGATGTCAGGGAATTTGTGCAGTCCTGCGGGACTTGCTCTCGCTCCAAGCCTTGCTCTCGCTCTAGTGGTTTGTTGATGCCATTGCCTGTGCCCAAGAGACCATGGACCCATATCTCTATGGATTTCATTTCAGACCTCCCTGTTTCTCAGAGAATGACCGTCATCTGGGTGATTTGTGATAGGTTTTCCAAGATGATACATCTTGTGCCATTACCTAAGTTGCCTTCCTCCTCTGAATTGGTGCCTTTGTTCCTTCAGCACGTGGTTCGTTTACACGGCATTCCTGAGAACATTGTGTCTGACAGAGGAGTCCAGTTTGTTTCAAGATTTTGGAGGACCTTTTGTTCTAAACTTGGTGTTCAATTGTCTTTCTCCTCGACGATTCATCCTCAGACCAATGGTCAAACTGAGAGAACAAACCAGACATTGGAGACTTATCTAAGATGCTTTGTGTCTGCTGATCAGGATGACTGGGTCTCTTTTTTGCCTTTGGCTGAGTTTGCTCTTAATAATAGGGCTAGCTCTGCCACTTTGATGTCTCCATTTTCCTGTAATTCTGGGTTTCACCCTCGACTTTCTTCAGGACAGACGGAGTCTTCTGTCTGTCCAGGTGTTGACTCTGTTGTGGAGCGTATGCAACAGATTTGGGACCAGGTAGTGGAGAGGTTGTCCCTCTCTCAGGAGAGGGCCCAGCGGTTTGCTAACCGGCATAGGACTGATGGTCCTCGGTTTAAAGTGGGGGACTTGGTCTGGTTGTCCTCAAAAAATATTCCTATGAGAGTGGCATCTCCTAAATTTAAGCCTAGGTTCATTGGACCTTATAAGATCATGGAGAATCTTAATCCTGTTTCTTTTCGTTTGCTTCTTCCAGGGACATTTAAGATCCATAACGTGTTCCACAAGTCCTTGTTGAAGAGGTTTGTTGAGCCAGTGGTTCCTACTACTGTGCCTCCTGACCCTGTTTTGTTTGAGGGCAATCTGGAATATGTGGTTGAGAAAATATTGAATTCTCGTTTTTCTAGACGGAAACTCCAGTATTTGGTTAAGTGGAGAGGTTATGGTCAGGAAGACAATTCTTGGGTGTTTGCTTCGGACATCCATGCTAGGAGACTCATCCGTGCGTATCATAGAACTCATCCTGACCGACCTGGTTGCTCAAGTGCGGGTTCGGTGACCCTCCTCAAGGGGGGGGTACTGTTGTAAATGGATTTGAAATGAGTTCTGAGCAGAGGCTCCCTCTGGTGGTTACAAGCGGTACTGGACTGTCCAGTGAAGATTGTGAGGTGTGGGAATCAGGTGTTACTGACTGGTCTTATATAAGGGAGTCGCCTTCCCATCAGGGTTGCCGGTGATCAATTGTTCTGGTCTCACTCCATGATTCCTGTTTCCCTTGTAGCCTGCTGTGTCGTGTCTGCATCTCCTGCTAACAGATAAGACATTTTCTTCTTTTTGTGCTTTATTTTTGCATTTTGTCCTGCACTTCTGTGGGGGCCTTCAGGGTCCCCTCCGGGGGCTTTTGCCCTCTCAGTTTAGTTCAGCCACTGATGTTTGTACTTTTGCTTTTTCCAGTTTCTTCAGTGGCTGCTGTTTTGATTTTGTTACACCAGAGAACTAATTTAGGTGGTAGAGGTCGTGTGATCTCAGGTGTTTTTGAAATTAGTAGAGTTGGTGCTTTGCAGGGTTTTTTGGGATTGCAGTAAGTACCCTTCCTATCCTTTTCTATTTAGTTAGTTTGGGCCCCAACGTTTGCTCATACTATTTTCTGTCTGTGTCAGTATTTCTTCTTGTCTAACAGCCATTACATGTTTGGGGGCTTTCTATGTTCTTTGGGG
>JARQOD010000006.1:155392032-155530311 GCA_033576555.1 Oophaga sylvatica | reverse complement strand
GAACGGCATAATGGTTAAATAAAATGCTTACATAGCCTACAACATAGAACACAGCAGGGATCATAAAATGGTGGTTGTGGGCGCAGCTGGAGTAAACAATGGCAGACCAAAAAAAAAAAAAATCATAGATGAACAATTACGCTAAAAACAGCAGGGATCACAAAATGGTGGTTTGTGGGCGCAGCAGGAGTAAACATTGACAGAGCTGGGATCATAAAATGGTGGTGGTGGGCGCAGCTGGAGTAAACAATGGCAGACCTGGGATCATAAAATTGTGGTGGTGGGCGTGCCTGAACAAAACAATGGCAAAAAAAAAAAAAAAATTGATGGACGACAATGGTTAACAGCAGAGCTCTAAAAATGGATCTGTAAATTAAGTAAATTAAAAATGAAATGTGACAAAAAAAATACCTACCTTACACAACTTGTTTGTGATTCTGAAAAAAAAAAAAAGAAAATAGGGAAACTAAATAGCGTCACAAACTGGATCGCAGAGGATATAACGCCAGAGACTGGATCGCAGAAAAAACCAACGTCGTAGACTGGAACGCAGCAACCGCAATAGTGGCACAAACTGGATTGCAGTAGCTACAAAGGCTAGCAGGACACACTGGAACGATGCTGGAGATTTGAAAGAACCGCTTCTGCTCGAGAGCAATGGAGAGGAGTGCTGATACATCGTCTTTTATGATGCGGTCATCCAATCACAAAGCGGGAGAGCTGTGATAAATATCTATGAGATAAATAGTGACCACCAATCTGTGATGAGGGGCGTGCAAAAGGTTGCGCTCAGTCACGCCTATCGAGGTCGTGATCTTTCACAGTACATGCAGTGTGGCACGTCCCAACGACCGCCAAAGTTGTTAAAAAGATCGCTAACCGCTGATGCGTCGTTAATGAGATCGTCCAGTTTGGCAGCTACTAGCGACCTTAAAACGATCACACCAACGATAGCGTCGTTATCGTGATCGTTAGCGGGATCGTTTAGTGTGGCAGTACCTTTAGTGTTACGGGGGACTTAAGTAAAAGGTTAAACAAACATACCCCTCAGTGGTATGTTTGTTTTAACCTTTTACTTACTGACTAGATACCGATTTCCAAGCCTGGGTTCTCATGTTTCTTCTTTTGTTCCTATCCAGCACATTGGGGACTTACCCCTTACTGAGTCTAAGTGCTATCCCATTTTTCTCTATAAAGGTTAGTGTATTTCTCTGCCGATTTGATCATCTTGCCTACCGTTCCTGTGATTGTTTTTTTTTCATTCAGGGAATTGTGTTACTCTGATTTCTCTCTTCTCCATACGTATTTTTACTTTATATTGCCACATGAGGTATCCCTCATATTTGGATGCGTATTTTATGCAGTTTGATTTATATATCAATGCCTTGTATATATCGTTGTATATAATCTGTTTGTAATTTATTACACTTGAGGTCATCATTTTGTTTTATTGTGATCTTGCACCTGTATATATATGTACAGCATACTTATATTTTTTGTTCATTTTTCATTGAGGTTTTGAGAAAGTAAAAAACAGCAAATAGCAGCGCCAGTGTACATATACCTAATCAGCTGCAAGTATTGGTATACCTACCACCATAAAGAAGGGGTAAAAAAGGGCAAATAGATAAGTAAATACTCGCGCTATGATTATAGTATATCAACAACAACTGATAGGAACAAATACCTGTAAACGTCAGAACTGGTGGTACATGCGATCAATAATGTGAATGCTGCTTTTTCTTGAAGATAGAGATGCAGAAAAACGTACCAGGTGAGAGTGCGCCTTTTTCACCATTAAAAAGTAGCTAAAACAAGGAAAAATATTTTTAAAGAAATAGGTGTGAAAATTTCACGATACCTATATAGTAAATACTCTTCATTAAGAGATTTGTGTAAAAATATAAGTCACCTGATGTACAGGTCCTTCTCAAAAAATTAGCATATAGTGCTAAATTTCATTATTTTCCATAATGTAATGATTACAATTAAACTTTCATATATTTTAGATTCATTACACACCAACTGAAATTTTTCAGGTCTTTTATTGTTTTAATACTGATGATTTTGGCATACAGCTCATGAAAACCCAAAAATCCTGTCTCAAAAAATTAGCATATTTCATCCGTCCAATAAAATAAAAGTGTTTAAAACAAAATAAAAAAAAAAACATCAAATAATAAAGTTCAGTTATGCACTCAATACTTGGTCGGGAATCCTTTTGCAGAAATGACTGCTTCAATGCGGCGTGGCATGGAGGCAATCAGCCTGTGGCACTGCTGAGGTGTTATGGAGTCCCAGGATGCTTCGATAGCGGCCTTAAGCTCATCCAGAGTGTTGGGTCTTGCGTCTCTCAACTTTCTCTTCACAATATCCCACAGATTCTCTATGGGTTCAGGTCAGGAAGTTGGCAGGCCAATTGAGCACAGTAATACCATGGTCAGTAAACCATTTACCAGTGGTTTTTCACTGTGAGCAGGTGCCAGGTCGTGCTGAAAAATGAAATCTTCATCTCCATAAAGCATTTCAGCCGATGGAAGCATGAAGTGCTCCAAAATCTCCTGATAGCTAGCTGCATTGACCCTGCCCTTGATGAAACACAGTGGACCAACACCAGCAGCTGACATGGCACCCCACACCATCACTGACTGTGGGTACTTGACACTGGACTTCAGGCATTTTGGCATTTCCTTCTCCCCAGTCTTCCTCCAGACTCTGGCACCTTGATTTCCGAATGACATGCACAATTTGCTTTCATCAGAAAAAAGTACTTGGGACCACTTAGCAACAGTCCAGTGCTGCTTCTCTGTAGCCCAGTGCTGCTTCTCTGTTTCTGGTTCAAAAGTGGCTTTACCTGGGGAATGCGGCACCTGTAGCCCATTTCCTGCACACGCCTGTGCACGGTGGCTCTGGATGTTTCTACTCCAGACTCAGTCCACTGCTTCCGCAGGTCCCCCAAGGTCTGGAATCGGTCCTTCTCCACAATCTTCCTCAGGGTCCGGTCACCTTTTCTCGTTGTACAGCGTTTTCTGCCACATTGTTTCCTTCCAACAGACTTCCCATTGAGGTGCCTTGATACAGCACTCTGGGAACAGCCTAATTGTTCAGAAATTTCTTTCTGGGTCTTACCCTCTTGCTTGAGGGTGTTAATGATGGCCTTCTGGACATCAGTCAGGTCGGCAGTCTTACCCATGATTGCGGTTTTGAGTAATGAACCAGGCAGGGAGTTTTTAAAAGCCTCAGGAATCTTTTGCATGTGTTTAGAGTTAATTAGTTGATTCAGAAGATTAGGGTAATACCTCGTTTAGAGAACCTTTTCTTGATATGCTAATTTTTTGAGACAGGTTTTTGAGTTTTCATGAGCTGTATGCCAAAATCATCAGTATTAAAACAATAAAAGACCTGAAAAATTTCAGTTGGTGTGTAATGAATCTAAAATATATGAAAGTTTAATTTTAATCATTACATTATGGAAAATAATGAAATTTAGCACTATATGCTAATTTTTTGAGAAGGACCTGTATATGTATACACCTGCAGAGTATATGTATACATATGACTAAGAAGAAAAGTGCATGATAAGAATAATACACCTAAATGATTAGTGAATACGAAACTGCATCAAAAAACACTAATGACAGCAAAACAGCGTAGTGACACCAAAAAATGTGTAACCAATAATGCACGCCTTAATCGCACTTTTTACAAAGCGTTATTGTATGATAAACGTAAATGCTGTAGTGACATAGACCCCACCAGGGGCAACCAAGAGAAGGAGGGCTAAATCAGAGACTTAAAATAAACAAATGCTGATGACATGCGTCCAGATGATGAGACCAGGATGAATTTAAACAGTACTTATCTGAAAAAATGGGGGATGAGCCGAGTCCTTGGGGATCCGATAGTGCTTCCTTGCTGCAAACAGGTCGGTAGCAGAGAGCTGTCCCGGCCGGAGACGCGCTCTCGCAGAGCCTGGATGTGCAGTGATGTGAGCAGGAAGTGGAATCGCGGCGGAGGCCGCGTCTGACGTCGGTGGAGCTCGTGGGTTCGGGTCACGTGGCTCCAGTAAGTCACGTGGTGCTCCAGCAAAGATCCGGAAAAAAAATGTAATAAAATACAAAGGGTAATGTGCATGAAGAGCCGTTCCTACGCGTTTCAGAATCGTGCGGATTCCTTCCTCAAGGATGGCTCTTCTAGCACAGGAGCATATATTTATATCGTCCATCAATTAGTCAGGAGCCAATGGTGGAGTAGTTCCAATTAACGAGGTTAACTCCTTATGTTCAGTGATGAAATGGTCTGTTTGCGATGGTGCAGTTATTCAAAAGCAAAAAGTGCTATGTCATTATTCAAGCTCCTTGGTTTTAGGGTATCCAGTTGGAAAATCCAGCGGGTCTCCTCTCTTGACATCTGCTTGATAAAGTCACCCTTCCGCCAGTCTCTTGTGACTTTTTTTATTCCTATAACTTTAATGCCCTCAAGTGATCCCTTATGGATTAATTTGAAATGTCTGGATAAGGGATGATCGTCGAATTTGTTCCTAATGTTGCTGAGATGTTCTCCAATCCGCCTACACAAAGGGCTTTTTGTGCGGCCCACATATAACTTTTTGCTTTTGAATAACTGCACCATCGCAAACAGACCATTTCATCACTGAACATAAGGAGTTAACCTCGTTAATTGGAACTACTCCACCATTGGCTCCTGACTATTTGATGGACGATATAAATATATGCTCCTGTGCTAGAAGAGCCATCCCTGAGGAAGGAATCCGCACGATTCTGAAACGCGTAGGAACGGCTCTTCATGCACATTACCCTTTGTATTTTATTACATTTTTTTCCGGCTCTTTGCTGGGGCACCACGTGACTTACTGGAGTCACGTGACCCGAACCCACGAGCTCCACCGACGTCAGACGCGGCCTCCGCCGCGATTCCACTTTCTGCTCACATCACTGCACATCCAGACTCTGCGAGAGCGCGTCTCCGGCCGGGACAGCTCTCTGCTACCGACCTGTTTGCAGCAAGGAAGCACTATCGGATCCCCAAGGACTCGGCTCATCCCCAATTTAACGCTTTGTAAAAAGTGCGATTAAGGCGTGCATTATTGGTTACACATTTTTTGGTGTCACTACGCTGTTTTGCTGTCATTAGTGTTTTTTGATGCAGTTTCGTATTCACTAATCATTTAGGTGTATTATTCTTATCATGCACTTTTCTTCTTAGTCATATGTATACATATACTCTGCAGTTTCCACCACCAGGTGACTTATATTTTTACACAAATCTCTTAATGAAGAGTATTTACTATATAGGTATCGTGAAATTTTCACACCTATTTCTTTAAAAATATTTTTTCTTGTTTTAGCTACTTTTTAATGGTGAAAAAGGCGCACTCTCACCTGGTACGTTTTTCTGCATCTCTATCTTCAAGAAAAAGCAGCATTCACATTATTGATCGCATGTACCACCAGTTCTGACGTTTACAGGTATTTGTTCATATCAGTTGTTGTTGATATACTATAATCATAGCGCGAGTATTTACTTATCTATTTGCCCAGGTTTTGAGAAAGACCATTACTGGTCGAAACGTTAACCCTCTTCGCCTGCAACTGAAATATATTTCATACCTTTATGCACCTGGTGATATCTGTACGCATAAATAAAGCAATTCTCGTTTTTTGCTTTAATTGAGTGCATCTGTAAGGAATAGACTGACCCGTTTACCTCACAACTGTATATACCGTATTTTTCGGACTATAAGACGCACCGGACCATAAGACGCACCCCAAATTTTCAGAAGGAAAACAGGGAAAAAAAATAATGTGTCAAATGGGGGTCCGTCTTACAGTCCGAAGTGCTCTGTGTTGCAGGGGTGCTCTGTGGGGTGGCTGTGCTGTGTGGGGTGGCTGTGCTGTGTGGGGTGGCTGTGCTGTGTGGGGTGGCTGTGCTCGGTGGGGTGGCTGTGCTCTGTGGGGTGGCTGTGCTCTGTGGGGTCGCTGTGCAATATATGGTACTCACATCCCATAGCGGTGGTCCCAATGCAGCCTCCTGTGCTCTGTGGTGTCGGGCCAGCAGAGGGGCTCTGCGCTGCGTGGGGGCTCCGCCGGCATTTCCCTCTTAGCCGGACAGCCCCCCGCAGCTCCGCTGCTGCGGCCTCCTGATACATGGCCGCCAGGGGCCTCCGGTGGCGGTCCCGACGAAGTCTTCCGTGCGGTGGTGCCGGGGCAGCAGCCGGCTCTGTGCTGCAGAGGGCCTCCGCCGGCATTTCGGTCTTAGCCAGGACATCTTGTCCTGAGATCTCGGGAGAAGAGATCTCGTTGCCGAGACTTGAATGAGATTCGGCGGCCATCTTACCGGAGTCCCCTGGCGGCCATGTTTGAGGACGCCACCGAGTTGCAGGAGGGAGCGGAGCTGCGGGGGGCTTTCCGGCTAAGACCGAAATGCCGGCGGAGCCCCCCTGCAGCACAGAGCCGGCTGCTGCCCCGGCACCACCGCACGGAAGACTTCGTCGGGACCGCCACCGGAGGCCCCTGGCGGCTATGTATCAGGAGGCCGCAGCAGCGGAGCTGCGGGGGGCTGTCCGGCTAAGAGGGAAATGCCGGCGGAGCCCCCCACGCAGCGCAGAGCCCCGCTGCTGGCCAGACACCACAGGAAGGCTGCCGCCGCCACCGGGACCACCGCCGCCACCGGATTTTTTGGTATGTTGGGACCATAAGGCGCACCCCCATTTTCCCCCAAATTTTGGGGGGGGGAAAAGTGCGTCTTATGGTCCAAAAAATACGGTAGTTATCTACTAGATTACCTCCAGTAAAATCAGTTCTAAATACAAGCTGCCTCTGTCATGGGGAAATACCTACATATAGTAGGTCGCATATCGCATTTTATTTTTAGTTTGTCATCACCATTGAACTGAACTTACTCTACTGTTTGATCTGATTTAACCCATTAACGACCGCCGATATGCCTTTTAACGGCCGTAGTTAAGGGTAGAAAAAGTGTATAGGGCCCCACAGGGTCGGATTTTCTCCAGGATCTCGGCTGCCGGGGGTAGCCGAGACCCCAGAGAACATGATTCGGGTCGGTTTTTACCGACCCCGGGTTGTGATCATCGTTATTAACCGTATAACAGCGAGCGTAAAGAAAAAAAAAATCTTATGTGCCATTTAATTTCTCTCCTCTGATGTGGTCGCACATCAGAGGAGAGAGAAATAGGGTCCCTGATTCCCCCCCTGTACCTCCCAGTGGTCCTTGGGCCCTCCTTCATCCTCCGGTGGGCGCCGCCATCTTCTTCCGGACAGAAAATGGCGAACGCTATTGCACCCATCACGATCTGCCGGCCGGCAACAATTGGAAGATTTTTCCTATTGGTTCATTTTGGTTACTGTGTTAAACGCTATCACAGTGATCAAAATAAATAAAAAAAATTGTAAATAAACTCCCCCTTTATCACCCCCTTAGTTAGGCAAAAATAATAAAATAAAGAAAATATATTTCCATTTTTCATTAGGGTTAGGCTAAAGTGAGTTGGGCTAAAGTTTTAGGGTTAGGGTTAGAGTTGGGCTAAAGTTTTAGGGTTAGAGTTAGGCTAAAGTGAGTTGGGCTAAAGTTTTAGGGTTAGGCTAAAGTGAGTTGGGCTAAAGTTTTATGGTTGGGGCGTTGCCTGAACGGGATGTGAGCAGACGTCTGAGGCAGAAGCTCCCGCTCACTATCCGCTATTATATTGATTGCAGCCTTTAAACTCCGGGTCAAATACCCACATTTATCAGGTAAACCGCGGCTAGTGCGGTGCATATAAAGGTTCATACCTAAAAAGCAATGACAGGCAAAAAGAGCTCCAGAAGGGCTGTGTGGGAGCCAAAGAGAAGGATTCAAGATAGCGCTGGCTGGGAGGAAACACTGCCAGTGGAGCTGGAGGAGGCAGGGGAGAACTTCAAGGGAGCTGATGCCGCGGCTAAGCTCCGAAGATTTGCAAGACAGGTGGATGTGACTCGGAGGTGATTAATGGGACGCAAAACAAGCCTGAGCGGTATGTGAAACAGGAGGAGATGGGGGAGGATTAGGGAGCAGAAAGTGATGGAGAGAGCTGTGCCGACACAAAGGAGGAGGATGAAGGGGACTGTGGAGAGACTGAGAAGGACAATGCAACATGCATAGGTGGGCTTCAGATTCCTGAGGAGCCCACTTTGAAAGATGTATTTAAGGTGGTCCTTCACATTCATACCACTATCACCAATGTGGCTGCACAACTAGGGGTCCTGCAGGCGGACATGTCTAAACTGCAGCATTCAATGCATATGACTAAGGAAAGAATGGGAGAGGCTGAAAAGCGCTGAGGATTATATAGCAAAAGCTGATAAGGCCACTAAACGCATGAGTGCTGCGATTTCTGCCATACAAGCAAAAACTGACGACCTTGAGAACAGGTCTATCTGTAATAATGTGCGGCTGATTGGAGTACCAGAAAAGACGGAAGGAGCGGCACCAACAGAGGTTTTTGAAAAATGGCTACTAAACATCATTGGCTCTGACGAGTTGTCCTGCATGTATGCAATAGAAAGGGCCCATCGTGTTCCTACACATCCCCTCCCCCTGGACGCCCTCCCAGACAAGTGCTGGTTAAGGTCCTACACTACCGTGACAGAGATGCAATTCATAGACATGCCAGAAAGCATCCGGATCTCAAGATAAAAGGCTCCAGGATCTCTATATTTCTTGACTTTTCCATAGAAGTGCAGAAACAAAGGGCCAAATTTGTGAATATCAAGAGAAGGCTGAGGGAGCAGAGTGTCACCTACTCCATACTATACCTGGCCAAATTGAGAGTAGTCGCAGAGGGGGCGGTAGAATTTTTTATGGAGGATAAGGAGGCACTCAGATGGCTGGACAGCAATGAGCAACACATGTGCCACGCAAAATCAAAGGACTCAGCGGATTGATGGGGTCGCTCTCCTTTCCTACTGCTGTATTTTTCGGAGTGATCCGATGGCTCTTTTTTCCTCTTTGGTATTGATACTTTTATTTTAAGGTTTTTTTGGGATCGCGTTTATGTATCTCTGTGGACCGTGAGTCCTTATTGGAAGAATTGGAAACTATGGTGACTTACTTGGCTGCAATCTACAAGTCATCTGGAAGTCCCAATAGATTGGGATAAGTGGCGGGACTGTTGGATGGGGTTAGCAGACTGTTTTGGATAAAGTGCGCTCTCTCCATGTTAGGAGGAGATGGAAAGATTGGATTGGGATTTGTTGGGGAAGTTTCTTGTTGTTTGGGGGGAGGGGGGAAAACAATTATATAATGTACGTCACTCTGATCACTGTTATGGCTCCAGCTGTATTTGGATGAAAGAATTGAAACAATAGTCATATATACAGTAATATTAATAGATAATTTTGAAAAAAATATTTCACCCCAAACAAATTGGCCCTGATGTCAGTGTGATGAAAAGACTCCCAAGAATATACTACGTACACAAAGAAAAAAGGAGTATATGCCATATCTTAAAAATTAACAAATCTTTATTAATACAATAAATAATGCCAACAATAAAGGCCCCAAAAGGTAGAGATGAAACAAGGATAAACTGTCGGTAAGGAGAAACAACATCAGACTAAAAGGTAGCCAGGGTAGACCAATGTGAGCATATAAACATCTGCATCAATACAAGTAAAGAGTAAAGAAAAAAGTTTCTTAATGCATTATATCAGCAGAAATAAAGTGCATAGTGCATCTTAAGAGTAGCGCTTACCCATATCGATTGGCCAAGTCTGTGTGTCTCCCAAACTGACCCCCCGACGCGCGTTTCGCGGCAGAGCTTGATCAAAAGGGGACTCACAGTGTCATAAACCCCAGGGCTATACATATGGCGAAATCCCAGATAATGCCGGTGTAATAGGGCGCACATGTTCCCGACCTCACACGCAACAAAAAGTACCGCCCCCCTCCCACGGCCGTCAATGCATCGCTCACATGTAGGTGAAAATCGCCTGTTGACGTCATCAATATGCGCGCGAGGCGTCAGACGGCCGTGGAGGAGGGCAGAGGAAGCGTGGAGTAGGGCGCATGCGCGCACCACAACAGCCATCATCGTGGAGACCATAGCGGCGGACATTTTATAGAGGATCGTGACAAGTGTATCGTCAGGAAATAGTGCACAACTGAGATAAGGTGCAAGGATTTTATATAATAATACATAGAATCATACACATAATATATAAGGGTAAGTATAATACCGAAACATATATCCCCCCTATTTATAACAATATATAAGAAATAAATGTGCAAAAAAGCAATTTAAAGTGACATTGCATATAGTGCAATAAATGACCATAAGGAAATTGCAATTAGCATAAATCATATAATATAAGTGAATAGGACGATCTTCAATCCAAGGTGTCCAGCCTGAATTGATCCATAATTTGTCAAAGATCAAAATATATACAGTAATAGCAGCATGCTTAGAAAAGTCTCCAAATCCAACGCATGAAAAAAGCATGCTTAAAAAAGCCTTCAGATCCAAACACATCGACATTGAATAAACTAAAATGAAGAACTGAGAGAATGACACAATTAAAAATAATAATAAATTAAAAACGAGGTGAATTAATTCATCAATTTATAAAACTCTATATCTCAGGAGAAAGGACAACGAGCACGGCGGGCGAGAGAATGGTGGACACCGACCTAAAGGGACACAGCGAAAAAAAAAAAGGGTGGTGGAAGAAGGGGGGTTTGGAGAGGGTTTTTTTAAACACATCACAAAAACGGGGCAAAAGTTAGTTTTTCATTCAGGCCCTTGGGTGTTACTGTGTCAAGGGTGACAATCCACCTACATTCACGTTGTGCCAGAAGGCGTATCAGATTGCCACCCCTAACACCACCCGGACTCTATCAATGCCCCTAATTTTTAGGCCACTGGGATCAGATCCGTGGCACAAATGAAAATGTCGCGGCAATGTTTTTAAAATAGATGTATCCTCAGCATCCCTGGCGGCTATGATGTCACGTACATGTTCACGCGTCCTAATTTTGAGTTCCCTAGATGTGAGACCCACATATATGAGGGAGCAGGGACATGTAGCGTAGTATATCACATGTGTAGTATTGCATGAGATATACTTGTGGATCGTAAATTCCCTGCTCCCATCAGACTTCTTGAAGGTCCCACATCTAAGGATATTAGGACACGCGACACATGAACCGCATGGAAAACAACCCACACGTGGATTCTCCACAAAAAAGATTGAGATTTCGCCACATAGTGACTTTTGACAAGGTGGTCCCTTAGATTTTTCCCCCTCCGTTGTGTCAATAAGGGACGCTGAGGTAAGTTTGCCGCCAAAGTTGCATCGGTACGCAACACAGGCCAATGCCTGTTCAAAATGTCACGAATCCGATTCCAGTGGCAATTGGATGTGGAAATGAATCTCAACTCATTAGTAGAGTTAAGCGAAACAGGTCGTTCATTTTAAAAAATCGCCTATTTTCGCCAAAGCCGGGTTTCATTAAACGAAACCCGACCGTGACGCGAGTTCGGTCACGTGTTCGGCGACCATTTTGCTGGAGTCGGTTTTCCTCTACAGTTTAAGCGCCTTTTCTCGGCCAATGAGCAAGGACGCAGGCTGTGGGCAACATGATGACATAGCAGCCGGCCAGCACCATTTAGAGAAGGGGATTACAGCAATTGGCTGGCTTTCAGTGGCGTCATAGTGCGTAAAAAAAATCCCTCAGCGCCGACTGCCAATTTAGAATGAGTGGACCATCAGATCTGATTACAGGCTGCCTGCCTGTGACAAAGGGGCAATTAATTGGGTGTAGTAGCTGAGCTACCTGCCTGCTAGTGAGAGTGTACAAATTGCTTGAGTGGACCATCAGATCTGATTACAGGCTGCCTGCCTGTGACAAAGGGGCAATTAATTGGGTGTAGTAGCTGAGCTGCCTGCCTGCTACTGACAGTGTACAAATTGCTTGAGTGGACCATCAGATCTGATTACAGGCTGCCTGCCTGTAACAACGGGGAAATTAATTGGGTGTAGTAGCTGAGCTGCCTGCCTGCTAGTGACAGTCTGCAAATTGCTTGAGTGGACCATCAGATCTGATCACAGACTGCCTGCCTGTGACAAAGGGGCAATTAATTGGGTGTAGTAGCTGAGCTGCCTGCCTGCTAGTGACAGTCTGCAAATTGCTTGAGTGGACCATCAGATCTGATTACAGGCTGCCTGCCTGTGACAAAGGGGCAATTAATTGGGTGTAGTAGGTGAGCTGCCTGCCTGCTAGTGACAGTCTACAAATTGCTTGAGTGGACCATCAGATCTGATTACAGGCTGCCTGCCTGTGACAAAGGGGCAATTAATTGGGTGTAGTAGCTGAGCTACCTGCCTGCTAGTGAGAGTGTACAAATTGCTTGAGTGGACCATCAGATCTGATCACAGGCTGCCTGCCTGTGACAAAGGGGCAATTAATTGGGTGTAGTAGCTGAGCTGCCTGCCTGCTAGTGACAGTCTACAAATTGCTTGAGTGGACCATCAGATCTGATTACAGGCTGCCTTGCCTGTGACAAAGGGGCAATTAATTGGGTGTAGTAGCTGAGCTGCCTGCCTGCTACTGACAGTGTACAAATTGCTTGAGTGGACCATCAGATCTGATTACAGGCTGCCTGCCTGTAACAACGGGGCAATTAATTGGGTGTAGTAGCTGAGCTGCCTGCCTGCTAGTGACAGTCTACAAATTGCTTGAGTGGACCTTCAGATCTGATTACAGGCTGCCTGCCTGCCTGTGACAAAGGGGCAATTAATTGGGTGTAGTAGCTGAGCTGCCTGCCTGCTAGTGAGAGTGTGCAAATTGCTTGAGTGGACCATGAGATCTGATTACAGGCTGCCTGCCTGTGACAAAGGGGCAATTAATTGGGTGTAGTAACTGAGCTGCCTGCCTGCTAGTGACAGTCTACAAATTGCTTGAGTGGAGCATCACATCTGATTTCTGAATTCTACTGTAATCCATAGTGAGCCTGTGACAGTCTGTGTGTTACTTCTCAAATATATAAGGAGATTAAAATTTTTCACCTTCACCGTATACAGCTGTACGCTTGTCATACAGTAACATATATCTTCTGTGATTTTGGCAACATTTACACAAACATGAGGAAGTATGGTGGAAGAGGTCGAGCACGTGGTGGTGGTGGGCCACCTGATGGTGGTGGTGGTGCTGCATCTGCTGCTACTGCCAAAAGCACAATAGCACCTAAGGCAGGAGGTGTTGAGCCTGCATCATCGTCTGGCTACAGAAGGCCTGGAAGGCTCCCTTCTCTGGGAGTAGGTAAACCGCTTTTAAAGCCTGAGCTTCAGGAAAAGGTTTTGGCTTACATTGCCGAAGCTGCGTCAAGCTCTATCGTCCTCCTCTTCTGATATTTCAAAATCTGCAACCACTGACTTTTCAGTGCAGCCTTCTGGTCCGGACCAACCACTTTCCTTGGGTTATTTACCCCCACTACAAGTGAAGGATGCGTCAGCCAACACTTCAGATTACTCCATGGAGCTCTTTTCACATACCATGCCTGGGTTATTAAGTCAAATGCCTCATTCCCCAGTCCAGGATGAATGTGAAATTGAGTGCACTGATGCACAGCCACTGCTAGATGATTGTGCTTCCCCATTGAAGCACAGAACTACATTACCCTTGAAGTCTACAGTCATGGACAAAAGTTTTGAGAATGACACAAATATTAATTGTTACAAAGTCTACTGCTTCACTTTTTCTAATGGCAATTTGCATATACTCCAGAATGTTATAAAGAGTGATCAGCTTAACAGCAATTACTTGCAAAGTTAATATTTGGCTAGAAAATGAACTTCATCCCCCAAAACACATTTCAACATCATTGCAGCCCTGCCTTAAAAGGACCAGCTAACCTCTTTTCAGTGATTGCTCCATTAACACAGGTGTGGGTGTTGATGAGGACATGGCTGGAGATCAATCTGTCATGATTAAGTAAGAATGACACCACTGGACACTTTAAAAGGAGGCTAGTGCTTGGCATTGTTGTTTCTCTTCTGTTAACCATGGTTATCTCTAAAGAAACACGTGCAGTCATTATTGCAATGCACAAAAATGGCCTAACAGGGAAGAGTATCGCAGCTAGAAAGATTGCGCCTCAGTCAACAATCTATTGCATCATCAAGAACTTCAAGGAGAAAGGTTCCATTGTTGCCAAAAAGGCTCCAGTGCGCCCAAGAAAGACCAGCAAGTGCCAGGACCGTCTCTTAAAAGTGTTTCAGCTGCGGGATCGGGCTACCAGCAGTGCAGAGCTTGCTCAGGAATGGCAGCAGGCAGGTGTGAGTGCATCTGCACGCACTGTGAGGCGGAGACTCTTGGAGCAAGGCCTGGTCTCAAAGAGGGCAGCAAAGAAGCCACTTCTCTCCAGAAAAAACATCATGGACAGACTGATATTCTGCAAAAGGTACAGGCAGTGGACTGCTGAGGACTGGGGTAAAGTTATTTTCTCTGATGAATCCCCTTTTCGATTGTTTGGGACATCAGGAAAACGCCTCATTCGGAGAAGACAAGGTGAGCGCTACCACCAGTCTTGTCTCATGCCAACTGTTACGCATCCTGAAACCATTCTTGTGTGGGGTTGCTTCTCAGCCAAGGAATCGGCTCTCACAGTCTTGCCTAAAAACACAGCCATGAATAAAGAATGGTACCAGAATGTCCTCCAAGAGCAACTTCTTTCAACCCTCCAAGAGCAGTTTGGCGATCAACAGTGCCTTTTCCAGCATGATGGAGCACCTTGCCATAAAGCAAAGGTGATAACTAAATGGCTCAGGGAACAAAACATAGAGATTTTGGGTCCATGGCCTGGAAACTCCCCAGATCTTAATCCCATTGAGAACTTGTGGTCAATCATCAAGAGACGGGTGGACAAACAAAAACCTAAAAATTCTGACAAAATGAAAGCATTGATTGTGCAAGAATGGACTGCTATCAGTCAGGATTTGGTCCAGAAGTTGATTGAGAGCATGCCAGGGAGAATTGCAGAGGTCCTGAAGAAGAAGGGTCAACACTGCAAATATTGACTTGATGCATTAACTCATTCTAACTGTCAATATAAGCTTTTGTTACTTATATGTTTGCAATTATATTTCTGTCTGTGATAAAAACATCTGTCAAACACACATAAAAACCAGAGTGCAGCAGATCATGTGAAAATATAATATTTGTGTCATTCTCAAAACTTTTGGCCATGACTGTACATTCTATGGGGGTTGGCTGCATTACATTCTATGGAGGCTGTCTGCATTACATTCTATGGGGGATGGCTGCATTACATTCTATGGGGTGGATTGGCTGCATTGCATTCTATGGGGGTGACTGTACTGCGCCCAAATGTGACCCTGCTGAAACTCATGTGCCCCTTCCCGCATACTGTACCACCTTAGACGGTGACAGAGAGGACATTGCAGATGAAATTGAAGAGGAGGTGATGGATGACCCTGTTGTTGACCCGGATTGGCATGTAGTGGTGGAAGAGGGTGCCACTGGCAGTGGCTCAGAAGAGGAGAAGGATTTGCAGCAGGTATCGAGATCGCATTGGGTTTATCTGGCAGGCCTGTACGAGTCGCAAAAGGTCTTAAAAAAATAAAGTTGTAGGGACGGTTGGCCTGACGGTCACATTATGTAAGGTTCTTTGTCTCTGTTGACATGTTCCTTGAAACTCAGTTTTTCGTCTGCCATTTTGCTTTCTGTCTTTCTGCAGCTCTTGCCCTCAGTTAATATGGAGTTTCCAGTTTTCATGTTCCCGCCCTGATTCTTCCCTCTTGCTTCTTAAGCAGCCTCAGCTGAACAATCAGTGCTCCTGAATCAAGCCTCAGTCAGTCTGTGACCTGACTCCTGGAAGCCTTGGACTTGTACTCCAGCTATTCCCTACTGAGGAACCTTGGAACACTTTTGGACTCTGGAAACCTGCTGTTTGGTGAATCCATGTTTGCAGAGGAATTACGGTACAGAGAAGAGATCCTGAACCTGCTTTGGAGATTTATTGTAGTGCTTGAAGTTACTCTGGCCTGCTGTGTCTCCTGTCGCTGTTCCTGCAAACTGTGTGAACTTTTCAGCATGCTTGTATGAAGTAATACAAGTCATTTCATTTCAACCTATGTCTCCTGTGTTTTCCTCGCACCCAAGCACAAGACGCTATAGGAACTGTACACTATACATGACAAGATTCAGGAGCCAATGTTTAGTGTCTGCTGGGTCTGGGAAAGCCGTGTCTGCTGTGACTGGATATCAGATGTCCGTTTAATACCTTATGTGATGACAGTGGTTGTGACTTCTCACAACCATTCCAGGTGAGCGCATTCCCTTAAAATTTTACTCTGGAGTGTTACCACAGGTAAACACTATTGTTTTTTTTTTTTTTCCTTTCCTCTTCTCCTTCCAGCACCTCTGCCTTAAAAGATCTGGAAGATGGAGGCCCGCATAAAGGAACTTTGCGGAGTGACTGATACAATCCTTTCAGATGTACAGACTTTAAAAACCCGTTTTGCAAGCCTACAGGACCTCACTAATCATAATTTGCAAGTGTTTGGACAGACTACCCAGGAATTGCGAGCCAGGATTGAGGCTCTAGAGGAACGAGCCCAGGCTCCTGCCATAACCCCAAGTTCTGGGATCCCCAAATTACCTCCTTTTCGTTTTGGCGGTGAACGTGAGAAATTCAGGGGATTTATTAATCAATGCAATTTATTTTTCTCTGCACATGCTTCACAATTTCCCACTGAACGATCCAAAGTGCTTACTATAATCATGTTGCTTACCAATAAGGCTTTGATGTGGGCAAACCCTCTGATTGAGACTGAGGATGATTGTTTGAATCACCTTGATGCTTTTATTTCAGCCATGGGGCAGGTGTTTGATGACCCCAATCGAGGTGCAACAGCTGAAGCAGCCATGTTAACTTTGCGCCAAGGTAAGCGTTCAGTAGCCGAATATGCCCTGGATTTCAGGAGATGGGCTCTTGATACCACTTGGGACACTTCCGCTAAAAAATCTATTTTTCGGAAAGGGTTGTCTCCACTGATTAAGGATGAACTTGCTCGTGCCGACCCTCCCACTGCGTTAGGTGACTTTATTAACTATTGTATCCATATTGATGCTCGTCTGACTGAACGCAGACAAGAGAGATGGTTCGAAAATAATCGCACTAACCTTTTACTACCTCCCTCTTCAGCTAAGGAACCTTTGAGTAGGATCACAAGGGAACCAGAACCTGAACCCATGCAGGTGGACTCTTTACAAAGACGGGTTAGTGATGCACGCAAAGAACATCGTATAAAGGAAAATCTATGTTTCTACTGTGGTAAGTCAGGGCACTTCATTATAAACTGCCCCAGCCGTTCTCGTAAGACTACTGCAGCAGTCATTCACTGTGAGTGTTGCGAGAGGAGCTCTGTCATGTCCGAGCCTCAGGCTCCAGAGAGATCTGCTGCAAGAGATCTTGATTTCTCGGACTTAAACTCTGTTAGTTCTGGGGACGATGACGGTATAAACGCTGCAATTTTTCAAGTTTCCTCAGCGGTGTCCCAGCTGAGTTGTAAAAGAAACAATTCTCATTGCTTCCTTTCCATCAAACTCTGGGTTGACTCAGTCTGGGTGTCTAGCTCTGCTATGATCGACTCAGGAGCAAGTGGAAATTTTATGGATATCTCCTTTGCTCTGAAACAGGGGATACGTTCAGTGAAGAAGGCTACTCCAGTACAGATGGAGACTGTGGATGGCTCTCTACTGACTTCTGGACCAGTGGATCAAGAAACAGAGCCTTTGAGGGTCCTTATGGGTAAAGATCATCAGGAGAAAATGTCTTTTTTGCTTATCTCTTCTCCCCACTTTCCATCATTCTAGGGCTACCATGGCTGCAGGCGCAGAATCCTACGATTAACTGGGAGACCAAGTAATTACACTTTCCGGAGAAACAGATGAGTCAAGGAATTTCAGCTTGCTCTGTTCCTAAAGGAACTATGTCAGTCCCTGAACTACCAGCTGTATACCAGGACTATGTGGATTTATGTGACAAGAAGAACGCTGATCAGCTTCCTCCTCACCGTCCATATGATTGTCCAATTGAATTATTGCCCGGAGCCGAGATACCTTTTGGTAAGATCTACCCCCTAGCGGGGCCCGAGCTAAAAGCTTTGAAGGATTATATAGACGAAAATTTAGCCAAGGGCTTCATACGCCCCTCTTCATCTCCCGCAGGTGCACCCATCTTCTTTGTGAAGAAGAAAGATGGATCTCTGAGACCCTGCATAGACTATAGGGAACTCAATAAGGTTACTATTAGAAACGTTATCCATTGCCTTTAATCCCTGAGTTGTTGGAGAGAGTGCGGCATGCCAAAATTTTCTCTAAACTGGATCTCCGTGGGGCCTATAACTTGGTCCGTATTAGACCTGGGGATGAATGGAAGACTGCTTTCAGGTCACGCTATGGACACTTTGAATATCTAGTTATGCCTTTTGGTCTGAGTACCGCCCCAGCCACTTTCCAACACTTTGTGAATGATATCTTCAGGGATCTCCTAGATACATTTGTGGTGATTTATCTGGATGATATTCTAATTTTTTCTAACTCCACAGAGGAACATCATGGACATGTGAGAATGGTCTTAGAACGCCTAAGACAAAACCATCTCTACATCAAGCTTGAAAAATGTGAATTCCATAGGACCGAAATTCAATTTCTGGGGTATGTACTATCTACGCAAGGGATTAGTATGGATGGAAGCAAACCCAAGCCATCAAGGATTGGCCAATTCCTAGAAATGTGAAGGAGGTGCAGCGTTTCATCGGGTTTGCCAACTTCTATAGACGTTTCATTAAGAATTTTTCTGAGGTAGTGTCACCTATCACCCAACTTACCCGGAAACAGTCTAGGTTCTCCTGGACCCCGCAAGCTCAGGAAGCATTTTCCTGTTTAAAGGATAAATTTACCACCGCACCTATCTTAGTACATCCCAACCCCGAGCTTGCCTTCATAATAGAGGTGGATGCTTCAGACTGTGCCGTTGGAGCTATACTCTCTCAGAGAACAGGTGAGAAGAATGTCTTGCATCCCTGTGCCTTCTTTTCCCAGCAGTTGTCTTCGGCTGAGAGGAACTACGATGTGGGCAATAGAGAATTGTTGGCCATTATTGCCGCCTTCAAGGATTGGAGACACCTTCTTCAGGGAGCTGCACAGCAAATAGTCGTCCTGACAGACCATCGTAACCTTGAATTTATCAGGTCGGCTAAGTGCCTGACTCCTCGCCAGGCTCGCTGGAATCTTTTCCTAAACCAATTTAATTTTGTAATTTCTTATAGACCAGGATCGCGCAATGGAAAGGCTGATGCACTCTCTAGGATTCATTCAGCAGAGACACGTCCACTTACTCCTCCTAAGACTATTCTTCCTGACTCTAGATTCCTGGGAGTGATTCATAATCAAGACCTACTTAAGGACATCAAGGAAGCATACCATGCGGATTCTTTGTTGGCTCAACCCCCAAGGGACGTAAGTCTTGTCTTTAAGAATGGTGTGTGGATTCAGGGACAACATCTGTATATACCTGAAACAGTCAGATTGAGAGTATTGCAAACTCATCCACGATTCCAAGATAGCCGAGCATAGGGGAATTCTAAAGACACAAGAATTTCTTTCTCGTTTCTTTTGGTGGCCCACTTACAGGAAAGATGTCTTAAACTATGTCACTTCATGTGAAGTCTGTGCAAGATGCAAAACACCTCGCTCCTCACCAACTGGTCTGTTGCAACCTCTTCCCACCCCGTCTCGCCCGTGGGGATCCATTTCTATGGACTTCATTGTGGAGTTACCAACCTCTCAAGGGAAGAACACCATTCTAGTGGTGGTTGACCGTCTAACAAAGGCAGCTCATTTTATCCCTTGTGTCGGCTTACCCACTGCAAAACAGACATCAGACTTGATGATTAAGAATGTGTTTCGCTTACATGGAGTACCGGATGAGATCATTTCGGATCGAGGGGTGCAATTCACTTCAAGGTTTTGGCAAAATTTCTGTGCAGCATTGGACATTAAAGTAAACCTTTCTTCTGCTTTTCATCCCCAGACTAATGGACAGACAGAACGAACCAATCAGACCCTGGAGCAGTATCTCCGCTGTTTTATCTGCCACCTACAGGATGATTGGGTGGATCTACTTCCACTGGCTGAGTTCTCTTATAACAACTCTCAGAGCGCCTCCACTAAGCAGTCTCCTTTTTACTCCAATCTAGGTTATCATCCTAACATTCTTCCTCGATTTCCCATAGATACGCCCTTGCCGGCAGTGGCTGAAAGAATCACTTCTTTACAAAAGAATATGGATCTTCTAAAGGAAAATCTATAATTGGCTCAGGAAAGGTACAAGAAAGCAGCAGATAAATTTCGTAAACCTGCACCAGCTTTCAAGGTAGGAGATTTGGTCTGGCTGTCAACCAGAAATCTTAAATTAAAGATTCCATCGTCTAAATTGGGACATAAGTACATTGGACCTTATAAGATCAATAAGATTATAAGTGCTGTTGCTTGTCGTCTTCAACTGCCCAGAACTATGAGAATCCACCCTGTCTTTCATGTATCCCTACTAAAGGCTGCAACACCCAATACGTTTCCTGGACGTTCTTCTCCTTGCCCTGACCCAGTGCTGGTCGATGGTCAGGAAGAATTTATGGTGGAAAGGATTCTAGATTCCAGGTTGTACAGAAATCAGTTGCAATATTTGATTAAATGGCAGGGCTACCCAGTGGAGGACAACTCATGGGAACCAGTCAATAATGTAAATGCTCCTCGCCTGCTCCGCCAGTTTCATCAGAGGTACCCTGACAAGCCTGGTCTGAGGTCATTCGGAGGTTGTCCCTAAGGGGGGAGTAATGTAAGGTTCTTTGTCTCTGTTGACATGTTCCTTGAAACTCAGTTTTCCGTCTGCCATTTTGCTTTCTGTCTTTCTGCAGCTCTTGCCCTCCGTTAATATGGAGTTTCCAGTTTTCATGTTCCCGCCCTGATTCTTCCCTCTTGCTTCTTAAGCAGCCTCAGCTGAACAATCAGTGCACCTGAATCAAGCCTCAGTCAGTCTGTGACCTGACTCCTGGAAGCCTTGGACTTGTACTCCAGCTATTCCCTACTGAGGAACCTTGGAACACTTTTGGACTCTGGAAACCTGCTGTTTGGTGAATCCATGTTTGCAGAGGAATTACGGTACAGAGAAGAGATCCTGAACCTGCTTTGGAGATTTATTGTAGTGCTTGAAGTTACTCTGGCCTGCTGTGTCTCCTGTCGCTGTTCCTGCAAACTGTGTGAACTTTTCAGCATGCTTGTATGAAGTAATACAAGTCATTTCATTTCAACCTATGTCTCCTGTGTTTTCCTCACACCCAAGCACAAGACGCTATAGGAACTGTACACTATACATGACTCATTACCAGAGCGTGCAAGGGCTGAAAATGTATACCATAGTAGAAATAGTGCAGTGTGGCACTTTTTTGAACAAAATCCTACCGATGAGGCTAAGGTTGTCTGTAAAAAGTGCCAAAGAACCTTTAGCCGAGGGAAAATCTCAAAAATTTGAACACCATTTGCATGCTTAGACATTTAATGAACATGCACATGCAAGCGTGGACGGAGTACAAAAACTCAGATAGCACATGTGCACCGGCTCCTACTCCAGTTAGCCAGCAACGCTCCATTGCTTTCCCCACTGTAAGGCCACCGGTTGGCACATCACCAGCAAGAAATATAGAGGTGTCGTCGCAAGGCCAAAGCAGTCAGGGAATCACTGTTTATGGCACAAAAAAATGCATCTAGGCCATCACCACCATCACCATCAACCACCCACTCTCAGTCCCTCGTGTCCACCGATAGTTCCAGCAGATGCAGCTCTCAAGTCCAGCTCACCCTAGCAGACGCTCTGAGTAGGTAAAGAAAGTACTCAGCCTGTCATCCTCGTACACAGGGTTTGAACTCCTGCATTGCAAAATTGATCTCTTTAGAGATGATGCCCTTCCGTTTGGTTGAAAGCGCATTGTTCAGATAACTCATGACCTACGCTGTCCCACGCTATGACATACCCAGTCGCCACTTTTTTTCGAGAAAAGCCATCCCTGCCCTCCACCGCATTGTCCATGCACTGTAGCAATCAGTCAGTGGAAAGGTGCACCTCACAACAAATACATGGGCCAGTAGGCATGGCCAGGGCCGTTACGTGTCCATAACTGCGCACTGGGTCAATGTGGTGGATGCCGGGCCCACAGAGGACGGCGGTGGTGGGACAGTGCTGCCTAGCCCACGTTATAGGCAACAGTTGGCTGTAGGCATTGGCCCCCCCTCCTCCTCCAGAAGCGAAAGCTGTGCAGCAGAGCAAAGACGCACAAGCACTCCATCCACAACTGGCTGTGTTGCAGACAAAGTGTCCCACTATCGAACAGCTAGAGGTAAGCTTCAGCAGGCTGTTTTACAAATATGTGTTTGGGCGACAAGAGACACACCGCTGATGTGCTGTCCCAATACTTGCATCGAGAAACAGAGACATGGCTGGGCAGTATACATCTTGAGCCAGGCAAACTAGTCAGTGATAACGGCCGTAATTTTGTGGCGGCCATATCCATGTCAAAACTCCGACACATACCTTGCCTGGCTCACACCTTGAACCTGGTGGTGCAGTGCTTTTTAAATAATTATCCGGAGTTAACAGCTCTGCTCCATAAAGTGCGAAGACTGTGTTCGCACATCCGTCGCTCCCCTGTTGACTCCAGTCGCATGCAGAAGCTGCAGCAAGCTCCCCAAGCACCGCCTAATCATAGATGTTGCCGGAACTCCACCATGCACATTGTTGACAGGCTGTGCGAACAGAGGCAGGCTGTAATGCATTTATGGGAGGATACACGGGCAGGTAGTTCTAGGGCAGACATGGAGTTGTCAGGTGTGCAGTGGTCAAAGCTGAAAGACCTCTGTAAAGTCCTTCAGTGTTTTGAGGAATGCACACGGCTGGTAAGCGCAGACGACGCATCATAAGCAAGAGCATCCCACTTATGCGTCTTGCAAACTTTGACGCACATTAAGGATCAGGCGGGTGCAGTGGAGGATGACGACGAGGAAGAGGGTAGTCTTCATGACATTCAGCCATTGTCTGCTCAGGGAACTGTCCTGGACAAGGTGGAGGCAGAAGAGGAAGAGGAGGGGGGGATGATTATGTAGGGGAGGAGGATTCTTCTGCGGGTCCAAGACAAAATGTTGTCTTGCCAATTTCAGGTTCAGGGTTTGTGCGTGACTGGAGGGATGTTGATTTGGCAGAAAGTGCTCCTACAACTACCGCTGGCAGTGCATCACTGACACCTGGAACATTGGCCCACATGTCTGATTATGCCTTGCGGATCCTAAAAAGGGACCCCGCATTGTAAAATGTGAAGGATGACGACTATGGTTGGCCACCATCTCGATCCACGCTATAAGGAAAATTGCAGAATATATCAGAGAACATCGACCTAATATATCCAACAATAAGCAACTCTGGTAAACCGTTTGATTAGGGCTTCCAATTCTAACAGCAGCGATGCAGTTTCTACCACGAGCGTTCGGCAATGAGAGGTGTTCTGGTCGACACGCCATGGCGTTTGAGATGGGGTTTCATACCATGTTGTGGGCTGATTTCCATGGACACCTCACACGCATGTAATCTGCATCTATTGCAACAGACAGGAGACAGCAGTTGTCAACTATGGTTTACAAATTACTTCTCTCCTATCGATGTCTCACTCACCGTCATTCCCTTTACACTGGGCCTGTAAATGGACACCTGGCCTATTGGCACAATATGCTTTAAGACTCTGCTTGCCCTGCGGTTGTGTTATCAGAAAGAGTCTTCATGCTGTCTGGTCAATCCTGACAGAAAGAAGGACCGGCTGTCGACAGAAAACTGTGATGATCTAACTTTATAAAATAACCATGCATGGGTTTCAAAGGATTTTGTCCCACCTTCCCCTCAGGACACATAGTTGTCCCGCAAAATGGCTCATATTTTTCGTCTTCCTCTGAATCTCACATTCCTCCATTTTCACTCAGAACGTCAGCATACACCTCAACTTATTAACTTTTTGCACCTCTTATTGGCTGCCCCCACCACAGGCCCGGGTTCACCTCTATGGCCCCCGGCTAGTCAGTACCCTGAGTAGGTGGGCTCCACTCTCGGGCGACGGCACTGGCCAGGGTACCCTCAAAAGTGGCTCTGACGTGGGACGGGCCCACTCGCCGTCAGACCATGGCGTACTATAGGGCCCTGTCCAGTGCTGGTGCATGACTGGGCCCCTGCTTGTTATGCCCCAGCCACTCGCATTATTACCTATCCCTGCCCACAGCTGTGGATTTGGCAGTGAATCATCACAGGGACAGCCAATTTTGGTACGTGATCAGTGATTACACTTAGCTATGCCTGTCCTGCTGGGCTCTACCTTACGTGCTCAATGCATTGGCTACCATTTTAATGCTCGACTCACATTGGATGCATTGGCGGTTATGGTGATCTTCTTTCCACTTTTCCTAGTCACAGACGTTGATATCGGGACCTTTATAAATGTCTCCTCTCCTGCCAAACCAATAGTATTGCCATATGTTTTATGCTTTGTGAACATGAACCATACAAACTTAAGTTACGGAAAAAATATGAAAAAACTTGACACACTGGTTTACAGTCTGTGTGTTAAGAATAAATGTCGATTTTTAAACTGTACCATAAATGTTTCTGAAACAATGACCACACTTAGGGTATACAAAAGATTTGCGTGAGAACCTGTTTCCTCTTGCGTTTACAAGTCTAAGGGTCCGCCCAATGGGCCATATAGTTGAAGGATCAACTGCAGCTGGATCATAGCCAAAAGGACAGAGCTGAAAGTGGTGCCATGGACATTGATGGCCAAACACGGCTGCTGCAGCTGTTATGTGGTTTGGTGGTGACTGCTAGGCCAGGCTGAAATAATCACTGTTCAACGCAATTTTTATCTTTTTGTTTATAATTCTTTATTTAAGACGCATAACGAAATCCAGGTTACATATAATTGGAATCAGACAAGTAGAGAATGCAAACAGTACAACTTACACCCAACCAAGGCGATCGTCACGAGTCATTTATTGAGTCCGGAGTAAGGTCAATGCCTACCCAAGGTCTTCCATTTTTTAACTTTTAACAAACATATAACAAAGAGGGTAAAGAGAGGAGAAGTAAGAGATAAAGATAATGTTCCTGGAGAGAAACGAGGGGGTAGGGAAGGAGTGCCACCAGGCCAAGCCCACACTCAGCTATAGTTTCGTTAACTACAGAGAGGGTTTGCTCACATTAGATCACAATACTCACTAGAATTCAAGTCATGCATCCAAGCAGTAGCAAACTTTGGACTCGAGTCGTATTGGATGAGTAGTCTCATATACTAATTTTCATTGACTTTATGCATCCACTGAGATATTTGTGGAGGGGCGAACTCTTCATCTCCCCGGGATGCAAGCCGCTGCATGATCAAAAATTTCAATAGAGAAGATTTATAGATCCGGAGAGGGATTTCATTATGCTGGAGTAGTATCAGAGATCAGAGCTGGAGTCAATTTTTCTGAACAGCCCTTAACCCGACAAATAATTTCCCACACCCTTGTCCAAAATGATTGCAATACATCACATTGCCAGAAAATATGAAAAATTGCTCTTCCACACCTCCAGCAATTGGGGTCAGTCTCCGGAAATATGGTGTGCAGCCTCGAGGGCACTCTGTACCACCTGGACAGAATCTTATAGCCAGCCTCCTGGAACCTAGAGCTAATCGACGCACAGTGTACAAGGGAAAAAATTTGAGTTCTCTGATCTTCCGTAAAATTAATATTTAAATCTCTCTCCCACTGCTCAAGGAAAGAAGGGGGCGACCGGCTTCGGCGGTCCATCAACATAGAGTAGGTTTTAGCTAAGGTGTGTCTGATTGGGCCCAGGCTATTACATAAAAGCTCAAATTGGGTTTTGGGTCGTCTAAATGAGCTTTTAGGGGGAAGGCTGCTGAAAAAGTGGATGAGTTGCAAACACCTCCAACGGCCCAGGGGTATTGGATCCGTTTTGGCGGTAAGGTCATTCAGAGAAGGCCAGGAGGTTCCCTCACCCCAGTTTTCTACTCTGTCCATCCCTGAGTCCATCCACAGACGAAAATGGGGTCCGAGTGGCTAGGGACAAATTTAGGATGACTCAACACCGGAGTAAGCGGAGAAGCCTCTGGGAGTAAATGTAGACGGACCAGTGCTGTATTGCAGTATTTTAAAGTGGGTCCAATTGTCGGATGGGATTTGATTTGTTCTGGGGCCGAGAGTAAAACCCATGGAAGGGTCTTCAATGGGGTCGGGCAAAAACTTTGTTCTATTTGAACCCAGGCCTTATTGTATCCGTTTCTGCACCAGTCTATCATTCTTGCTAGGTGACCTGCCAAATGATACATTTTTAGGTCCGGAAGCCCACTCCCCCAACCTTTTGGGTCTGCAGAGACCCTCCCTCTTTAGTCTAGCAGGTTTTCTTCCCCATATAAACGAGACCTGAATAGTCCATAATTTTCTAAAAAAAAGTTAGCAGGGATATTGATGGGGAGAGTCTGTAGTAAATATATAGGACCCTTGGTAATATGTTCATCTTAAAAATTTGGCATCTGCCAAACCAGGTAAAAGATAACTTGGACCACCTATCACAATCTGCTTGAATGGATGTTAAAAGGCCAGGGAAGTTCCAACGATATAGAGAATTGATGTCTGCAGATAGTCTAAAGGGTATGCCACACTAAACGAGATCGCAAGCGAGATCGCTAACGAGATCGCTACTGCGTCACCATTTATGACGCAGTAGTGATCTCATTAGCGATTTAGCTGTGTGATTCCAAACACATCTCATCAGCGATCTGTGATTCCAAACACATCTCATCAGCGATCTGTATAACGACCTCTGCGGTCGTTGGGAAAACTAGTCCCACCTGCGATTCTGGTGAAGTCGTTCATAAAGGGTGTCACACTCAGCGATTCAGGCTCACCAGCGGGACACCAACGACCCAAAAACGGCTCAGAACGTTTACAAACGATCAGCGACATCTCAGCAGGGGCCACATCGCTGCTACATGTCACACACAGTTAAGTCGCTAACGAGATCGCTAACTGCGTCATAAATGGTGATGCAATTGCGATCTTGTTAGCGATCTCGTTTTCGATCTCGCTTAGTGTGGCATACCCTTAACTCCTAATACTTCAGGTGTCGGGTAGCCCATTTGAAACTGAAGGACTCCTGTAAGGATCTCACAAGTTCAGGGGAAGAATTAATGTTGAGCGCCTCGGATTTTGAAAAATTAATTTTGAAATTAGACAATTGGGCATATATTCTGAATTCATTCATAAGGTTAGGCAGGGAAATCTTAGGTGAGGTAACAAAGAAAAGAAGGTCGTCAGCGTAGGCAGCTACTTTATACGTGTTTTGAAGTACATTAATACCCGAGATGTTGGGGTTGGCTCTAACATGTCTGAGGAAGGGTTCAAGGGTGAGGATGAAAATGAGAGGAGACAGAGGGCATCCCTGTCGTGTACCATTGTAAATATAGAACCGATCTGAAAGTACATCGTTCACCCGGACCCTTGCGGAAGGGACTGAATAGAGAGACAGGATCCATTGGAACATCCTTGTTCCCATACCCAGGTGAAGGAGGGTCTCTTCCATGAAAACCCAATTGACTCTATCAAATGCCTTCTCGGCGTCGGTTGATAAGAGGATAGATGGGACATGTCGGGATTTAGCATGATGAATTAAGTTAATAGACTTAATAGTATTGTCTCTGGCCTCTCGGCCTGGCATAAATCCAGCTTGGTCCGGGTGAACGACTCCTGAGAGAAGGGGAGCAAGTCTGGAAGCAAGGATCTTGGCAAAGAGTTTTACATCAACATTTAACAGGGAAATGGGACGGAAGCTGGCACACTGGGTCGGGTCTTTCCCTTCTTTATGTATCACCGCAATATGGGCTCTCAGAGAATCTGTATGTGGGGGTTATTTTTAGACATTGAATTAAAGGAAGCTAGCATCCCCGTGGTTAGTAAGTCTCTGAATTTTTTGTAGTAAAGGGCCGGGAAGCCGTCGGGACCTGGTGCCCTGCCCGTTTTAGCAGCAGAAATAGACGAGCGCACTTCTTGTTCTGTTATGGGTTCTTCCAGCATTAAGATGTCACTGGGGGTCAGCTTTGGTAAACCTGCATTCGTGATATATTCCTTTACACGAGAATGAAAACCGAGCGAGGCAGTGGCTGGGTTTTTATTATCTGTGTTGTAAAGGGACGCGTAAAATGTCTGAAAGGCTTTTGCAATGTCATGGGAGGATTGGACACGTTTAGCATGGGCGGTGGAGAATATTTCTGGAATGCAAGATCTAGCTCTTTGCTGTCTTAATGCTTTTGCGAGGGATTTGCTACATTTGTTCCCATGTTCATAGTAGTGCCGCCTACAGCAAGCTAAAATCCCCTTGGCCTTTTTATTAAGAAGGTTACGCAAATCATCTCGCACCTTAATGAGTGCAGTTTTTGCTGCTTCTGTAGGGGAAGTTTTATGACTTGTCTCCAGTATTTTTAATTGCGTCAGGAGGGCATCAAGTTCGGCCTCCCTTTCCCTCTTCCGCCTCGCCCCATGTTTTATCAATAATCCTCTGATCACACATTTATGAGCCTCCCAAACAGTGTTTGGAGAAGAATCAGCAGTTTTGTTTAGTTCAAAAAATTCTCTCAAGGTCTGGGAAATCTCCTGAGCAACCATAGGATCGTCCAGGAGAGAGGAGTTTAGTCTCCACTGCCATTGACGAGAGGCCGAGGAGGGCAGGGCAAGCACGATAGAGCAGAGCGCATGGTCCGAGAAGGTAATGGAATCTATGTCAGTCTCCTGTATCTTAGAGATATCTTTGTGGTGTACAAAGAAATAGTCTAATCTAGAGTAAGAGTCATGGACTGATGAATAAAAAGAGAAGTCCCTGTCCGAGGGATGTAGTAGTCTCCAAGTGTCGATAAGTTGGTGGTCATGTAATATCCTTTTAAGGCTACGTAGTGCTGCTAGGGAATGAGATGAAGCTCCAGAAGATGTGTCTACAGATGGATCAAGTGCGATGTTGAGGTTGCCCCCCAGCAGGACCAGAGTACCCTCCGAGAGACTCAGCAATAGAATCCAGGAGGCCCGCCAGAGCAGAGACCTGTCCGACATTAGGTAGATACACAGAGGCAAGAGTAAAGATGTGGGAAGCTATATTCCCCTTTACCAACGTCATTCTGCCCATGTTATGTGTGCGAGAATCCATAAACTCCCATGGGAGAGTCCGGGAAATCAGGATACCTGTCCCTCTAGATTTTGAGTCAGGAGAACAGCTCTGATACTCCTCTGGGAACCAATGAGAAGATAGTTTGACTGGCTTGGCTAGGCTGGCATGAGTTTCTTGCAAGAAAGCAATTTGAATATGGGATTTTTTCAAAAAATTCATCAGAATGGCCCTTTTGCCCAAACTATGCAATCCCTTTACATTAAGCGAGCCACACTTTACCTCCATCGGGATGGTATGAGGCATAGTGAGAGCAGGTTGTGGGTCCCTGTGTGTGTAGGGGGGGATGGGCAAGAGGGAGGAAGGGTAGAGGTAAAAAGGGGGGGAAAAAAAAGGAAAGAAAGTAGAAAGTAGTTATTGCAAGACGCAAGAAAGAACAGTGGAGGGGGACAATTCCTCCACCAGTGGTACTGGTGAGCTCTCCGCACCACGAGCTAGTCGAGGTCAAAGAGCCACCTAGCAAATCCAAATTGGACTTGCAAGCACTCTGGGGAACACAGAAAACCGTGAGGCAGTGCCCCGGCGGACAAAGGTCACATGAACATACATTAACTGAGCAAAATAAAATGATACAATTCACCCACAAGAACCCAACTCAATCTCAACTCGGGTGATATAATCTCAGGTTTCTTCCAGATTACAGAATATTCAATTCTATCAGTCAGCACAGGAGGGAGGAGGGGGGGGACCCAAGATAAATTTACACATGGATATAACAATAGCATATAAGCTGCAATCCCATAGGACATAATCCTAGTAAATCCCTCCATAATAACCCTACAACATTCGTCACAGAGTGTCAGATGGGAGCCTCAGAGGGAGTGGAGCTCGTCGTGAAATCAGTCTTCTCCTTTTCCTGCACATGGGAAGAACGTCTGGCCCTGTTCTTCTTCTCCCTCTGAGGTAGCGGCTGAGGACGCTCAACTTGTAACCAATTTGGTACAGGGAATGGTGATATGTCCAAAAATTTGAACAAATCCTTGAGCTCATCCGGGTGTTTAAGACAGCTCTCTCTCCGTACGATCAGATGGAATGGGAGGCCCCACCGGTACGTGGCCCCAGACTCCCTGACCTTTTGCAGTAATGGCCGAAGCAGACGTCTCATGAACAGAGTGCAAGCTGAAATATCTGGAAACAAACGGATCTCCACTCCTTCCAGGGAGACCGGTCCAAATGTCCAAGCTTTACGTATAACACTCTCCTTCTCTGAGAATTCTGCACAGAACATCTCTGGGGTTCGAGCTGGAAGGTGGCCCCTGGCGTGTAACTCTATGGATCCTGTCAAACACAAAAGGAGTCTCTGACGCTCTTTGCGTAATCTGGTTAAAGATGGCCGTAACTTTTTGAGATTGGGTATCCATGGTGACGCTTTCAGGCATACCTTTCAGGCGCACGTTATTGCGACGACCACGATTCTCCTGGTCATCCAGTAGCAACATCATGTCCTGCATATGAGTCTGTGATGATGAGAGCTCCTGCTCCAGACAAGATAGCCTCTCAGATAGTGATGCCGTAGCCTCCTCCACTGAGGTCGTACGAGCAGTAAGTGTGTACATATCCTTTCTAAGAGCTGAAACTGCCTTTTCCTGAGACGCTTCAATCCTTGCTATCAGGGAGTCTATATCTGCTTTAGTAGGAAGGGCTATAATCACCTCCTGCAGGCTGTGGAGATCACTTTGGGGGACGGCATGTGCTGGGCTGCATAACACTGTGGCGTTGCCCTGAACCTGAGTCTCTCCCTGCCAATCTCCTCCAGCTTTATCTCCCTGATCTGTTGCATTCCTGATGTGCACTGTGTCTGGGCTTCTGTGGTGGGATGAGCCACCCTCCCCTGATGAGTCCCGAGTGCTCCTTCCCTGACTCCCAACAGGCGTCTTCTCCGACATACCTCGTGGTCTCACAGAGCTGGGGGCCATTGCTGAGGCAGTTGCAGGCTTTCCCTTCGGCATACCGCCCTGAATCATGCGGGTCAGGGCTGTTTCTTTATGGTAGGAAGGGACCGGAGTGCTGCTGGAACCAGTTCCCCTTCTTCTAGATGCACACATGGATCTTGTGGGTGAGTTAGAGTAAAGTATATTCTCCCTGTCCCCGGAGCACTAAGAAGCAGCTTCTTCACTCCATCACGGCTAAGCCACGCCCCCTCAACGCAATTTTTCATGCCAAAGGTTTTAAAACCTATTTTAACTCAATTTTGGCTGCTGATTACGAATATGAACTCTGTGTTTGGCTAGCACATCCGGATTTTGAGATATTTTCCATTTTGGATGAAAATGACTACTATCGAATGTTTTATGATAAAAACACATGATTTTTGCTACTACATTTGGTATATTTTTAATGAAGGAATAACAAACATTACAAAGTCTATGTCCAGCAAATAAAATATACTTACAGAATTCAAATACCAAATATAAAAAGACATATATATGGCACACAGATGAATGGCAAATGTCTGTTACTTGAACTTTCTTTTCTTGGCTGATCTGTGATGTACAGCTTCTGGGTTGTCTCTCATCAAGCTCCTGCAATAGTCAGCCATCATGTGTGTGTCCCATCGGCCTTGATACCGTTCTACCATTGTTTTAATGTCCTGATGAAAACGCTCCCCTTCTTCCTCGCTCACATCCCCAAGGTGCTCTTGAAAAAAGTAAAAATGGCTGTGTAAATAGTGAATCTTCATACTCCTTCTACATGCAAGATTTTGCAGACTCATTAGTAGCTCTTCCAAAATGTCTTCATGGTTGTCTGCTTTCTTATTCCCTTGAAAATTATGCGCCACATTTCAAAATGCATTCCAAGCTCTTTCTTCTGTCTAATTCATCGATGTGATAAAATTTGGGTCTCTCGGAAGTGTTCTTATTTGAGGTCCATCAAATATTACAGCCTTTTTCTTCTCTTCTCTAAGACCAGGAAAAGTTGAACATATATAGTAAAAGCATTCTCCACAGTGATTGAGAGCTTTGAGAACTGCTTCAGCAATCCAAGTTTTATGTGCAAAGGAGGAAAGACAATGTTCTTCCTATCCACTAGAGGATCACGGATGACATTCTTATCGCAAGATGCCAAACTCTGTCGCTGAGGCCATTCATTTTTCAACCAATGCTCTGCTGTAGCTCCACTGTCCCAGTAGCACAGAAAACAAGGGTGTTTTTTGTACCCTCCTTGCAGACCCAAAAGAAAGTTAACCATTCTACAATCAACACAAATTAACCACCGATGAACATTATATTGTAACTTCTCTAGAGCAATCTTGAGGTTTTTATAATCTTCTTTACGTTTTACAGAATGACCTATTGTTACAGAGCCATACTTATTTCCATTATGTAACAGAACACATTTTAAACTTCTTTTGGAACTATCCATAAAAAGCCTCCAATCCCTTGAATCATATGCTGGAAGTCCCATAAAGAGAAGTAGCTCTTCAACATCAGTACAATAGACAAGCTGGCCATCTGAATGGAAGTACTTACGCAGTTCTGCTTCCCTGTTATGATAAAATGAGACACTTGTACTGGGTTTGAATATTCGATTCTCTTGTAGTCTTCTTGAAGCCAATAGTTCAGCAGACTCTTTTGGTACATAAAGATCTCTAACCAGATCATTCAAAGCAGACTGAGTAAACATAATTGCTTTGTCACTATCTTCATGACATGGCTGAAAAATATCTGGACTGTCTTCTTCATCAGTATAACAATGTGAGGAGAGATCTGTGTCAACGTTTTCTGGAAGCGCAGATCATTTTGGAACAGGTATGTCTTCACTATGGGCAAGTGCTCGAATAGCTGAAGCGATACTCTGGTATTGCAAATATTGTATTTTTTTCTTATTCTACCCTTTTTCATCGACAAGGCAGAAATTGCAGTCTTGTAAATGATTGCTTGATTCTCTCCAAACCATGGGAATTCCAAAATGAAGTTTAGCATTCTTTCCTTGAGACCATGATCTCAAGCTCTCAATACAAGTTTTGCACACTTTTGTGAGGATAACAATGCTTGTCTTCTTCTCCAAGTTTAACTCTGAAGTACGCACAATACACCCTCTTAACAAAGTCACTAATGTTGCGCCTCTGAGTCTTCACAGTAAATTTTCCACAGATATAGCCAAAAATATTAGGATCATTTGATCACTGTCTTCCGCTAGATGTAGAGGCCATTGTTAGATTAGAAAAACATCCTGCAGAGAAATACAAGCTAAAAGTTGCTAGCTACCTGAGTTGTTCATTGAATTTCTGTCCCCCCACACCTTAAGTATTGATTCAGAACCCAAAAAATTAAAAACTGCAGGATAAAAACAATAAATATCAGAAGTCATTGAAAATTCCAAAAAATAAAACAGTACCTGCACATGACTGCACACGTTACAGTGGGAGCACACATGCTTACATTTGGATGTATTGCCATATTTGCACTGGCCCTCATTAAACTGCCAGCATGTTCAGGATTTTTCATTTGCTCCTTGCCCCCCCCCCTGACTACCTCATCCTTTTCCCGCCTGCTGGGAAATGCTCCCTCCGCTCCCGTGAAAGGACTGCCCATACCTTGCGGGCGCCATCAGTTAAAGCCATAGGCCTATATCCTTTTGATACCACCTAATGTCAGGCCTAACCGCTTTCCGCAGCCAGAATTGTTCATCATAGCGCAACCAGGTCAGCCCACCACAAGTGCGGTGAGCTTCCCCAATCGCATCCAGATAACAGAACGATCATGAACTATTTTCCGTGGACTTCTGAACTATAACACTCGCTAATATAGGGAATGCTTGCATCGAGTTCAGAAAAGTTTGCTGGATAAGGCGCCAGTGCCAGCTTCGCTTCTTCTCCTTTTTCCTGTCATCCCTCTTTGCCCTATCCAAATTAAACTTCTCCAAGGGTGTAAAGGGAAAAATTTCCACTTATTTAGCTCGAAAAATTTTCGCCTTCAATCATTTTTTAAAATGCTCCCGCAACGGGCCCTCAAAGCAAACGTTAACTTGACCCTTTGCCCTATCATCCAATTTAACCGCATCCCCTTTATCCTTCTCCGTTTGCAGTGACACGGATACACCAGAGCTGGGTACCTGTTCCCCCTCCACGGCCCTACAGTGGTCACCCACAATCTGTTTCCCAGAACCCGATGCCGCGACCCATAACCCGACGGGTGACACCCCTGCCCCAGTCGCTGTACCCCCTTCCATTCTTTTTAAAATGTGAGACATAGTCAACAGCACCTCCCTAATATCTGTGCCTACCACCCCTTGGACCCAGCTCCTCTAACCCTAACGCACTACCCCCACCGATTACACCTCAACCAGCCCCTGCGGGCGACAAACATGACAAAGACTCATACTCAAGCTGCACAGGTGCTGTGTCCCCGGCAACCAAACGTCACGTATCCTGTCTCTCTCCAGCCACGTCCATGTCGCTGTCTGGATCATAAGATTATGCGCCACCTCGCTGCCCCTTCGACGCGCCCCTGGGCTGCGCCCCTGGCCTCCTCATCACCAGGGGGGACCGGAGCGCGTGCAGCTCGACAAACTGCCGACCTCCGTATGGCCCTGGAACGCCCCTGCGATCCCGTGAACTGTAGCAATGAGCATCCTTGTGCCCCGTCCGCCATTGCGACCACGCTGCCCACCACTCTCCTCCTGGTTCGCCTGCTGTCAGGTCCAGGCAGCAGGGGGTCCAGCTGATGCAGCCTGCCCGCTGAACACCTCCTCTTCTTCCTCCACCTTGCAGGCCCGCTACCGACGTCCTCCAAGGCGCCTGCCGCACGCACAGCCCCCGTGTCTGGCTCCCTGCCTGCTCTGGCCTGTACCCAGTGCCTCCACTACGACGCTTCTCCCGGCTCACTACGGGGTTCCACGCCACCCCCTGCAGTGCAGCTAGCCACTGGTGCCGACTGCGCTCTACGAGAAGGCCGCACATCCTGTGTGGCCTGCACTTCCGTTGCGGCACTAGATCCAGGTCCGCTCGGCAGACCTGCGCCTGCCGCCCGGCTAGGCAGTTTCCTGGCGGAGGTGTGACAATGGGGGGGAGCTGCACCGCTTCCTCCAGCCTCCGCAAGGTCCCTGGAGGGGCTCCGGAACATGCGCCGGCTGCGCGATGACAGCTCCGGTGACAGCCTCTCTCATGGCGTGCTCCTCCTGCCCTTGCTTTCTGCGTCAGTGGTATCCGTAAGCGCCCATGAGGGAAGACAGCTGGCCTTATAGCCATCCCCCTGTCCTGGAGCGCGCGAGCTCCCGCAGGCGCTCCATAAGATTTGACACAGACACACCTGACTGCTTCTGCGTCCAGCCACGGGATGACCACCGCCGACATTACAACATAACAGAAGGTGTATGAACTCCTCCTCTCCAAGTGAAAGGTGAAAACCGGATTACATTAAGCCAAATGAATTTCCTCAGATAGTGTTTTTCCAAAAAAAAAAAATTCTACTGACATATGAAGAATAAAATAACTATCAATTTATATAAAAAGGATGTAAGTTTAGAAAAAGGGACGTTAGACTTTCCCTTACATTTTCACCACATTGCTGCATGGTAAAGAGTCAGACTACATTTTTGTGACCACATCAATCGCAAGTTGTAGTAAAACACCTGCAGTTCTCTATACATAATAGATTTATTGCCATTATGTTCCAATGTCATGATCCTAGAATAAGGAACGTGTCTTAGTGAATAACATTCGCCGTCTATAAATTTATCTTCAGCAAGTTCAAAATATTTATAGAATCTGTTGCCTATCGATTATTCACTACAGTTGGGTAGAGAAAAATAATGAGTATAGTCACAGATACATGTGATATACAGAACAGTGGGCCAATATGGCAAAAAAAAAAAGGTACTTTGGTAGTCAAGAAAATATTTTCGTATCTGTTGGCAAGAGGTGTAGCTGGGGGCTCCGTATAAAACAATGTATAGCAGTGAGAAACTCTCTCAATGTTGTTTCCCCTACTGGTGGAAACTATAAACAGGCAATACAAAAAAAATATTACATTATGCTGACTTTTTCCTATCTGCTGCCAAGAGGTGTAACTGAGGGCCCTGTGCAAAACAATGCATGTGAGTGATCAAATTTCTCGATACTGTTCCCCTTACTGGTGGAAACCATTAAAGCTCTTTATTGCATTGCCTGTTAATTATTATGCTGAGTTATTCCCACGAGAGAACCGCTATGATGACTCAATAATGCCATGTGGTAACAATTCTTAACCTTTATCCCAGCTGCTATATCTGTATGTGCAATGGGAGTCCCATCCCTCTGCCCCCCTAACAGAATCGTGCAGCCCCGTGAAAGGTTCGCATTGCACAACAGCTAAGATGCACTTACATCTGTCTCTTCTGCTAAGAGAATCACTTCCTTGTGATATATGAATTTGTGGAGCCAGGCATCAGCCAGGAGCCGCTGCTGTGCCTGTGGGCCCTAGTCAGCTGCCTGGTCTGCCTGCCCATAACGCCGGGCCAGGAGCTGGTGCTGTGGAAGATTGTATAGCGGTAGCCAGCTCGTTGATCTAAATGTTGAAGAGCATTGTACTTCGGCTACTTCCTTTCGACATGTTGAACTATAGATGTGAATATGTCATCAGAAATATACAGCTGTACTGTACTTATACAGTTCACTTTCATGTTTAGCAGAATTGGGTGGTAGCCAGACTGGGCCTCTGGCTACCAGTTTTTCTCCGTTAATGCATACGGAGCTGAACAATTAACACAGCAATATCTACAGCTGAAAATTTTCACCCAGCCCTTCAATTGGCCACTGGCCAGCTTTCAAGGTCAGACGAAACTGAGATCTCATGGAGCTGTCAGACGAGGGGCCATAAACCCTTAAGGGTATGCCACACTAAACGAGATCGCTAACGAGATCGCTAAAACGTCACTATTTAGCGATCTCGTTAGTGACCTCGTGTGTGGCATGTATCAACGATGTGGCCCCTGCTGTGATGTCGCTGATTGTTCACTAGCGTTCTGTACCGTTTTTTGATCATTGGCGTCCCACTGGTGAGCCTATATCGCTGTTTGGCACCTTTTGCGAACGACGAGCGACCTCATTTGTGACGCATATGACAGCGGCGCAGGCGGGACTAGGGTTTTTAGCGTCACGGAGTGGATCGCAATATCTGTAAGTTCTTTTTTGCGTCACAGAGAGGATCGCAGAAGTTGCAAAGCAGGCTAGCAGGACGCAGAGAGCAGGAGCGATGCTGGAAATTCCTATGAATCAGAAGCGCTCAGTACATGCTAATGACATCCTAACGACCGCCAAAGTCGTTAAAGAGATCGCTGACCGCTGATGTGTCGTTTATGAGATCTCCTGTTTGGCAGCTACTAGCGACCTAAAAGAGATCACACCAACGATCTCGTTAGCTTGCGTCGTTATCGTGATCGTTAACGAGATCGCTAAGTGTGGCAGTACCTTTAGAATGTAAAAGCCGCAAGGATTTAGATAAAACCACCACAGACAGAGGTTAAGTAAACCCTAAAGTTTAATAATCACAAGCCGCAAACATACGGAACGTTTAAATTTTTGTCCCAGAAATGCAGCGATGTAATTGTCTGAATACATTCTGTATTTTTGAATATGCATTCAAAAGAGCCATTTGTATATTCACACTACACTATTAACAGCAATCATATCTATATTCTTAAAAAAAGCAAGATTAACCCATAGACTACTATCGTTAATCATGATAATCTTTTTTAGCAATATCTATAGCTAAGTTATGTTAAGTAATGTTAAAAGTAGCTGCTTCACATTCTTGCATTTCTCAAACTGTGACCATGCTCAATATTCCACAACTGTTCCGTTCTGTGTGTAGTAAATATTGGAGAGACTCCATAGATGATCACAGAGGGTTTCAACAAAGGAATTTATAAATAATAACATAATTTATTTTTTTCCGTTTTATAAGCCAGTAAAGAAGGAACATGCAGTCTCAATCATACAAGTTATCGCTTACAAAATTTATAAGTCCTCTGCATCAACAAGCATTCAGCCATCACTGTTTTGTATTAAACTCTTACCATTTGAGGCAGGCAAAGTTATGGCTCTGAAAGAGATAAACAAACATAGTTAACAAAGAAATATTTGTATGAAATACTGAGCCAACATCACAGCATTGCTATATATCCAATTTATATGAAGTGTATTGTGTCCAGTGTGCGCAACCAGGCAACCAAAAAAGGAGCTTTTCAAATGAACTCTTTAAGGTACATAAATGTTATGAAGGAAAGCAACGAGACCGGCCTATGCCGAGGAGTGAACATGGTCCGGTCAGCACTGTTGGGCTTCCTGTTCAATTACATGGGTAGACCACCATAAGCTCCTTTTTCTGGCGGACCAAGACACAAATATAGAACATGGATGCACGGCTTTGTGAGATGCCATCAGAGCCAGATGATTGTGATTGTTGGGTGGTAGTCAGACTGGGCCTCTGGCTACCAGTTTTTCTCGGTAAATAGATACGGAGCTGAACTATTTACACAGCAATATCTCCAGCTGGATTGTAGTTATACAGTTCACTTTCCTGCTTTGCAGAATTTGCTGTTAACCAGACTGGGTGTTAGGGTCTGCGGAATGCACCAGATAAATATAAATAGTGGGTGCGTTCGCAGCCCGGGGTCCACCGTGCAGGCAAAGCCTGCTGCTAGTAAGATGGCGGTTTATGCGAACTCTGTTACTTCACAGAGTCGCAAATATAAATACTGTGGCACTATATGGCGATATAAGCGAACTCTGTTACACCACAGAGTCGCTGAAGTAGAGACTCAGAGATAGGTACTGTGTCCTGTTAACTCCACAGGGATACACAGATAACTGCTGTGCGGAAAGCAGTCCGTGATCATGCAGTCAGAAAAGCAATCAAGCAATCTCCTCACCGGAGAAGCCGGTATTATAGGGGCTTATTTCAGCCAAACCCTAAACACGTGCACACAAATCTCCTCACCGGAGGTGCCGGTATTCTAGGGGCTTATTTCAGCCGAGCCCTAACCACATGCGTGCATGATCACACTGGTCAAAGCACATAATGCAAATGATACTAGCGCATGGCCATACAACCCTTTTATAGTAGCAACTACAGGGCCTGCCAGAAAAGGACCAAAGAGACACTGTTCAGAACACATGTAGTTTCAGGACGTTCCTGGCGGACCAATAGGAGCTGCTGCAGTACCTGAGCATGTGACCCCTGATCTCCAATGAGAGATCTTACCCTGGGCATGCTCAGAAGGGGAAATGCAGGACTTGGTCCTAAAGACGTCTGCTCGCCGCTGACCAGTACTGGCCACAATAGCAGAACCTGGAGAGGCAGCCATAAACCTATGCACAGTACTAGACTGTGCAAGACGCTGGGACCGACGTCTCTGCTAAGGAGACTCCAATGCGGCCGGAGACGGATGGGGGACCGCAGCGGGAACGGCTCGAGATTCCCCTGTGCAAAAGTGGGAACTCAACTTCTAACACTGGGCCTTTGGCTAACAGTTTATATTCGTAAATAGATACGGAGATTAACAATTCCACCAGCAATGTATACAGCTGTATTGTACTGATAGAGTAAACGTTCCTGTTTTTCAATTTTGGTGTTAGCCAAACTGGTGCTCCGAGTATGGGTATTCCTGCGGAAATAGATACGGAGCAGAACAATTGACACAACCATATCTACAGCTGGACTGTAGTTGTCCAGTTCACTTTCCTGCTTTGCAGAATTGGAAAGTAGCCAGACTGGGCCTCTGGCTACCACTTTTTTCTCGTTAAATAGATACGGAGCTGAACAATTAACACATTTATATCTCCAGCTCGACTGTAATTATACAGTTCATTTTCCTGCTTTGCACAATTTGCTGTTCGCCAGACTGGGCCTCTGGCTAACATTTTATCTTCGTAAATAGATACGGAGATGAACAATTCCCCCAACAATGTATACAGCTTAATTCTACTGATACAATAAACTTTACTGCTTTTCAATTTGGGTGTTAGCCAAACTGGGCCTCTGAGTATGGGTGTTCCTGTGGAAATAGATACGAAGCTGAACAATTGACACAACAATAAGTACAGCTGGACTGTAGTTCTAGAGTTCACTTTCCTGCTTTGCTGAATTGGCTGACTGCCAGACTGGGCCTCTGGCTACCAGTTTTTCTCGGAAAATACATATGGAGTTGAACAATGAACACATTTATATCTCCAGATAGAGTGTAGTTATACAGTTCATTTCCTGCTTTGCAGAATTTGCTGTTAGCCAAACTGCAGAAATCTAGACGGATATGTTTAATATTTTCAGTATACTATATATACCTTTGATCTGTCAATCCACTACCCGTTTTTTGTGCCGACTCTTCGTAGGACTTATCCAATTAATCCATTTGCACCATCTTTACATCCATTAGACACCTAAACATATGTCATTTTGGGTACCTCCCTATGTGGCCTGCCCCACCACCCCTCCTCCACCAACAAAATTGTTCTTTTCTTGTGTCATACATACTGATGATGACCCTTTCAGCGTGAGTGTGACTGTAGGCTCCTGCAAGTGGATCGCTCACCAGGGCACTGGGGTACTCTGTACCCTGCCGGTGTGTTAAAGGGTAGTGTCACGCCAGCAGTGACCCTGTTTGTGTCCCTGGCTGTTCAATGAAAAGTGGAATAATTTTCAGGGGAGGATTAGATTTTCTCTTACACTGTTGGTTACGCCACCTGTGGTTTATGGTGAAAGCTGAACGGCGCTCCAGTGCATATCCTATGAAACTGGTGGTGATGCAGCAGAGTTTGACTAGCTCGCCACAGGCACAGCTTCTTGACTCAGTGCTGATGTATGTTTTGGTGGATGAGTGGTGCTGTTAAATGTAGCAGTGTGTACAAGGTGCCGCAGGAACAAATGTAGATCACACATTCTGGGGCAGTTTACAAGGCTTTACTCCGAGTTGATGTGTGCAGATATACACAAAAAAGGAGAGAAAAAGCGACCACCAATATAAATTCACACCACCAATGACAATATCATAAAACAAAAAAAACTTTATTGACAAAGATGATTAAAAACTTAAAAACAATGAGCAACAGCCCCCATGTATCCTGCTACAACATGGTGCATAAGAATAACAAATTGTATAATAACTCTCCTCCTATGAATGATTAATAATACCATGGTGACACATGGAAATACAGAGAAAAAATGTAATCCTAATGGTCCACATGTGGAAAAACCTAAAGCATGCTAAGAAAAACTCCACAAGGAAAAGTGTTAGACCTGATGAATGGCCTCATGTGCAAATATAAGCCTTATGAGTGAATGCCTGAGGCAAGGTTAAAACATAGCACATATATAGAGAAAAGTGCTGCAATCTTTATACGCATATAGTATAGCATATAGCAGGCACAATGGTACTGGTTCAAAATAAAGGACCATATGATCCAAATGCGCACATATGTAAAGACCCAGAGCGTCTGTGCAAAGATGCCTCAGGAAAAATTGTTAGACCTAATAAGGAACCTCATTAGTGAAATGAATGATATGAATAGATATCTGAGGTACCTGAGGCAGAATGAAACATAGCACCTATATAAGACAAAGCTCTGCACCAAATTGCAAGTACATGAGATGTGAAAAAAAAAGACCATGTCCACAGGATAGTCAGCCACAAAGTAAAATAAAAGCAACAATAAGAAATGAAACAGAATGTTGTAATCACATAACATGTGTCCATGAAAGGACCATGAATAAATGGCTAAGCATGAAACATATAGCCAAAGGAAAGCTCACATGTGCACCAAATAAGGCAGAGTCATGATGAGGAGCATGGAGAGCAGGATATCAACAGGGGGGGTACCCGACGCGTGTCACCGTCACCTGGACGGCTTCATCAGGGGAAGGTAACTAGCCTCTGCCAGTTCAGTCTCATAAATACCTGTAATTATGAGAATATGCAAGCCACATGTGTGCTGGCGTCCATGGAGGGGAGCAGGGATGACGCAACAGGAAGTGGGAGTGAGCAGACGTCTGTTCATGAAAAACTCCACTATGCAAGTGTTGGTCAGAGAGAGCAGCACTGCATAGTGGAGGGATGGAATGTGGAAATGTAAAGAGGATAAATCCCTCTGCCTATCAAAAGGGGGCAGACATGGCCAGCAATTATGAGCACATATGAAATGGAAAGTAAACAATAATCAATAAATACATGTATAAATATATAGTATTAGCATGCATAAACAAATAAGTAATGATATAAATCAAAGAAATTATAATTATAAATCCAATAGAGCAAATTTATATCAAATACCGATACCACAACCAATTGAGATACATTGCACCACATGTCTGTCGGATATATAATATAAGCATATGCAAAAAATGGTTATGTTATAAGCATGATAACAATGAGCACAAATATAAAACCCACAATTGACTGCAAAAAAAAACACTATAATGCATATGTATACATAAGTCATATCCATAATAGTCCATAGAAGATATGCACCAAAATCTTCATTCCCTGCCGGGAAGTGTGAGTATATGTGTACCCCAAAAAATGAGGTCATGTGCCGATTCAAGCCGTCCCCTATGAAGAAGAAAGATAAGAAAAAATCGTCCACAGCTTGAGGTTCCGTGATCGTCTTGACCATGTAAACCAATTCACTGGACATATGTAGAATGTTGGTGAGACCAGCAACATACGATGAAGCTGCTCCAGTGGAAGAAAAAGGGGAGGAGTATAACTTCCCATCCATCAGGCATAACCATAAGATAGTATAATCACCCATCTGCTGCAAATTGCATTAAAGAAATGTCCATAGTAAGGATGTAACACTTTATATTGAGGAGTCTGGAAAACATTCTCTCACAGCTGTGGGGGAATTGTAACATATACTATAAAAGGCCATGTTTCTTCAGCATGATAAAGATGATGTTTACAGTCGAAAAAAGGTTTGGCTGCCCATCCGATAAAGGAGATCCATAGTAAAAGTGGCAATAGTAAATTAAGTCTTTATCCTAGGAAACCTGTGAAAAGAAGATCTTCATTAATTCCAAAGGGAGTTGTAGTATGCAATGTGAAGATCCATTTTGCCTCCGCCTGTAACAATTTTCTATCCAATGGACCACCCCTAATCGAGCCAATCAAATGTTCAAGGCCTACAATTCTAGTGTTAGAGTATCTGCCCTCATCATGGAGTAGAAAGTGTGATGCCACCGAGGTGAGAACCTTACCCTTACGTGCATCAACCTCGGCAGTGTTGATAGAGGAAAAGTGTCTCTGAATCCTACGTCTCAATTCCTGTGATGTTTGGCCGACATAAATTTGTGGGCACGGACTTATAATTGCATAAACCACATTGGTAGTCTTACAATTAATATACGATTTCAGTTTAAACTGCCCATGATCAATGGGATGGTAGAAAGTATCCCGCGTGGGATGCATGAAGGGACAGACATTACAGTTGCCACAAGGAAAGGATCCTTTCAAAATAATACCCCGGTTCAATCTAGTGACGGGTCTCGTATAGTGGCTCTTAGTAAGTATGTCCCTTAGATTAGGTGGCCTCTTAGCAGTCAAGAGTGGCTGTTGACTCACTACCTGAGATGTCTGAAGATCGGTAGTCAAAATGCCCCAATGCTTCTGCAGAATATTTCTCACTTGGGACCAGCTCGTGTTGTAATTGGTGATAAACCGAACGTAATTGTCCGTAGACTTGTTCCTCGAGACCAATACTGACTCCTGGGAATGCATGTTGGCTCTCTGATAAGCCCGAGAGATGCATTTATTGGGATAACCACTATTCTTGAATCTAGGCGTGAGATCCTGTGCTTCACTATGAAAATCATGATCCTCCTGTGCAATTTCTCCTGGCCCTTAAAAATTGGCCCACAGGGATCCCCATTTTGGTGTGTACTGGGTGAAAGCTGCGATATTCTAACAAGCTTTTCGTAGCCGTAGATTTACGATACAGTGATGTACACAAAACACCATTGTTGTACTTGATAGAAAGGTCCAAAAAATTCACTAAAGAGGGCGAGATGAAATGGGTAAGAAAAATGTTCAAAGAGTTGTCATTCAGAGAATCTAGGAATGTAACACATTCCTCAGGGGAAGCCGACCAAATGAAGAAGATATCGTCTATGTATCTAGACCAATGACGTACCTTGTCGTGGAACCACCTGGAATTGTAGACAACAGTGGCCTCCCACCATCCCAAAAATAAATTTGCAAAGGCCGGGGCACATCTCGCCCCGGCCATTGCCACTCCAGAGGTCTGGAGATAATATGTCCTGTCAAATAGGAAAAAATTATGTTTAAGAACAAAAGTCAAGTAGATCAAGCAAGAAGGAATCATGCATCCTATCCGAATCCAGTTGAAGGTCCAAAAAGTAGAGCACTGCTTCCATGCCGTCCTTATGATCAATATTAGAGTAAAGGGATTCCACATCGCATGTGACCATAATTTCATGCAGAGATAACGTCAAACCCTGATTGGTTGTAATAAAATGCGAGGAGTCCCTAATATAAGATGGTAGTTGAACAACGAACGGCTGTAGGAAGAAGTCAAGGTAAGTACATGCTTTCTCCGCATAAACTACCTATGCTGGAAACGATGGGTCTGCCTGGGGGCACCTGTAAGCTCTTGTGAACTTTGGGCAGCATGTAAAAGGTAGATGCTGTCGGCTGCTCTACCCAAATAAAATCACGTTCACCCACATTAATAATCCCCAGGTCCAGGGTTCTATCAATTAGAGATCTTAATCTGGTTGAGAAACATCCAGTAGGATCAGAAGGCAATCGGCGGTAGCATCTCGTGTTGTCCAGCTGCCTATGTGCTTCCTCTTGATAAAGGTGATGTGGCCAGAGTACTATATTGCCACCCTTATCAGCCTCCCTAATAATGAAGTCATTATTGGACTTCAAACCAGAGAGAGAGCACATTTTTCAAGTGTGGTCAAATTGGATGCAGTGGGTAATTTAGAAGGTAGAGCCTCAATTTCCTTTTTGACCATTTCAAGAAATATCCTCACTGCTGGAATGATAGATCACGGGTCTCGCCTCCTTTTTCTATTTCTAAATGGAAATTTTGGCCTACCTGGAGCCATCTCCCCCTCCTATAGCAAGTCCACAAGATCCTGAAATACTCTTTGATCAGTCTGGTCAGAGAAGGAAGAAAGCTGAGACTTATTGTGCAAAACCTGTAGTATGATTTTTCTACAGAAAAGAAAAAGATCCTTGATCAATGTAAATTTGTCCAATGGCTGTACTGGAGAAAATGTTAATCCTTTATTCAAAACACATTTCAACAGAGGACAGTATGTAATTTGATAAATTAATAATTTGAAGGGTACCGGCAGAATCGAACACATTATACTCACTGATGTCAGATGGTGAGGCTGGAACTAATTGCGATATTGTCTCCGCTGGTTGTGTCGTTGTGGTCTGTTGCCCCTGCTCCGGGTCATACTGGCATAGGGTCCTGCGCCTCCTACGTCCTCGCCTGGTCCTAGATCTGACTCGCTTTCCGCTGAGGATAAAAAAATCACTGGATGTCTGGCCATCTGTGAATGAAACCTCCTTGCGGATGCCCGAATGACCCCCTGAGGGGGCAGCCCCTCTGCGTCGGTTCCCATGATGTGTCCATTTGAAAACATTTTGTTGTTCAAAATCCGATTTAACCCTATTGAACTTAGTCTTCTTCTTATTCATAATCTCTCTATCCTATTTGTCTAATATATCTTTCAAATTGGTCTTGAATGGCTGAACCTGTGTAGCCGTGTCAAAAGTATTCAGTTTCGCCTCCAATTTTTTAATATCAGATCTAACTGTAGTTAGAAGCTCTCTATCATGTGTGATAAGCATATTGATCAGAATCTGGGAGCAACGGAGTAAACTCTGTTCCCAGGTGGTACGGAAAGTGGATGAGGGTTCCCACGCAGGAAATATAGAGATTCTGAGTCCTCTAGGGACCAAATTAAGCTTTAAAAATTCCTCCAAACACCGAATGTTCCACAACAGCCTAATACCCTGTTTCTGTGCTACAATGAGCTCAGTGGTCAAACTAGAAAAATCAGAACCAGAACCCATGTCAGAATTGCCAGAAAATGCTTGGGAGGCAGAGGCCCTCCATGCTGCTTCGCGAGCGTCCCAATCCATGGGACCAACACACTGACTGACTATGTACCAATGAATTTAGATAGGCCAAAATAAGCCGTGTGCCGCCCAAAAAGAAAACACCTCTCCTCCACCAACAAAATTGTTCTTTTCTTGTGTCATACATACTGATGATGACCCTTTCAGCGTGAGTGTGCCTATAGCCTCCTGCAAGTGGATCGCTCACCAGGGCACTGGGGTACTCTGTACCCTGCCGGGGTGTTAAAGGGTAGTGTCACGCCATCAGTAACCCTGTCCGTGTCCTTGGCTGTTCTGTTAAGAATGTGCTGGAGATGGTTTCTGAGCAGAGGCTCCCTCTGGTGGTTGCAGACAGTACTGAACCTCACAGCGAGGAATGGCAATCTGGGATCACAGACTGGACTGATATAAGGGAGGTTCCCTCCCATGATGGTCGCCGGTGATCAATTGTTCTTGTCTCAATTGTGGTTCCTGGTTCATTTGGAAGTTTGCTAAGTCTTCCCTGCATCTCCTGCTTTCAGATAAGATATTTCCTGCTTTTATTTTTGTGCTTGCTTTTTGCATAGTTCCCTGCACTTCTGTGGAGGTCAGCCGGGTCCCCTCTTGGGGGCCTGTGCTCCTCTCAGTTTATCTGAAGCCACTGTTATTTGTTCATTTGCTTTTTCCTGTTTTTTCAGTGGCTGCGGCTTAGTTTTGTTACACCAGAGATCTGATTTAGTGGTAGAGATCGTGTGATCTCAGGTGTTTTTGCAATCAGAAGAGTTGGTATTTTTTAGGGTTTTTGTTGGATTGCAGTGAGTATCCTTTCCTGTACTTTTCTGTCTAGACAGATTGGGCCCCAGCGTTTGCTCATTCTATTTTCTGTCTGTGTCCGTGCTTCTTGTCTAACCGCCATTACATGTTTGGGGGCTTCCTATTTTCTTTGGGGATCTGCTCCGGGGCAGATAGCTTTCCTCTTTCTGCCTTTAGGTGTAGTTATCTCTCAGGCTGTGACGAGGCGTCTAGGATCAACGTAGGAACGCTCCACGGCTACCTCTAGTTGTGTGGTTAGTTCTGGTTACTGCAATCCAATAGGTTCCAGCCTCTCTGGTGTATTACTGTTTTTGCTTTTTCTCCTCAGCTACCGAAACATAACAGTATCACCGGCCAAGCTAAAATTATATGGTACTCACAGAAGGGAAAAAGTGTGGAAAAAAAAAAAAGGTCAAGTTGTCAGAGATTTTTTTTTTTCTGTTTGATGCATTTATTCCTCTTTTTCTCTGGGTGCTGAGGAGGATTTTTTTTTCTCAATGGAGTTTGCACAGTTGTCTGGCCGTGTGGATCAGCTTGCCACTGAGGTTCGGAGTATTGCTACCTATCTTGCTGGGTTGCCGGTTGTGGAACCTAGGATTCCCATGCCAGATTTGTTTTTGGGGGATCAGGCTAAATTTCTGAATTTCAAAAATAACTGTAAGTTGTTTTTTGCCTTGAAGCCTAAGTCCTCAGGGAACGCAGCACAGCAGGTTCAAATTGTCATCTCTCTCCTGCGCGGCGACCCTCAGGATTGGGCTTTTTCCCTGACACCTGGGGATCCTGTTTTGAATGATGTTGATGTATTTTTTCAGGCTCTGGGTTGTTGTACGATGAACCTAATGTCACTGATCATGCTGAGAAGACCTTGTTGGCATTAAGTCAGGGCTGTGAAGCCGCTGAACTGTACTGTCAGAAATTTTCGAAAGTGGGCAGTCCTGACCAAATGGAATGATGATGCTTTGGCAGCCCTTTTTCGGAAGGGTCTGTCAGAGAATGTAAAGGACGTTATGGTGGGATTCCCTGTACCCTCTGGTCTCAATGATTCTATGTCTTTGACTATTCAAATTGACAGACGTTTGCGTGAGCGCAGAGGTATGCGTGAGATGGTGTTGCCTTGTGGGCCAGCTCCTGAGCCCATGCAGTGTGATGGAGTGACTTCTGGGGCACAGCGTCATGAATTTCGAAAGCGCAATGGGTTATGTTTCTACTGTGGTGACGCCTCTCATGCTATTTCCATCTGCCCTAAGTGGGGAAGACGTTTTGCGTGCTCCGTTGTCTTGGGTAGTGTTCAGACTAAATTTCTGTTGACTGTTACCCTGATTTGCTCCATGTCCACATTTTCGGCTCAGGCTTTTGTTGATTCAGAAGCAGCTATTAACCTGATGGATTTTGACTTTGCCAAACGTTGTGGCTTTCCCATGATACCCCTGCAGAAGCCTATTCCCCTATTGGGCATTGATTCTACCCCTTTGTGCGGAGAATAAACCCCAATTTTCTACTCAGGTGATAATGAGGGTTGAACCAGATCATCAGGAGAGTTGCAAATTTCTGGTGTTGCATAATCTGCATGACATTATTGTTCTGAGTTTCCCTTGGTTGCAGATTCATAATCCTGTTTTGGATTGGAAATCTGTGTCTGTGACCAGCTGGGGCTGCCAATGTGTGAATGCTGGCACTCCTGTTTTTTCTGCCTCTCCCCAGTCTCAGGATGTTCCTGACTTTTTGACTGATTTTTCTGATGTGTTTAGTGAAAGTAAATCTGCATCCTTACCCCCTCACAGGAGCTACGATTGCGCTATTGAATTAGTGCCTGGTGGTAAATTTCCTAAAGGTTGCCTTTTTGATTTATCTGTACCTGAACACGATGCTATGCGATCTTATATCAATGAGTCATTGGAGAAGGATCATATCAGACCATCCTCTTCACCCTTGGGCGCCGTTTTTTTCTTTGTGGCCTAAAAGGATGGTTCATTGAGGCCGTGTATTGTTTATTGCCTCCTGAATAAGATCACTGTGAAATATCAATATCCGTTACCCTTGATTTCTGATCTGTTTTCCAGAGTGAAAAGTGCTAGTTGGTTTACCAAGCTTGACCTCAGGGGGGCGTATAACCTTATTCGTATTAAGCACGGGGATGAGTGGAAGACGGCGTTTAATATCCCAGAGGGGCATTTTGAGTACCTAGTGATGCCCTTTGGGCTTACTAATGCCCCTTCCGTCTTCCAATTTTTCATGAATGATATTTTCAGGGATTTTGTGGATAAATTTCTGATTGTTTATTTGGATGATATCTTGATTTTTTCCAATGACTGGGACTCTCATGTGAAACATGTTCGGACTGTGTTCCAGATTTTGAGAGAGAATGCACTGTATGTGAAGGGATCAAAGTGTCTTTTTGGCGTACAGAAGGTCTCATTTCTGGGATTCATTTTGTCTCCGTCTGTTACTGAAATGGACCCGGTCAAGGTTCAGGCCATCTGTGATTGGGTTCAGCCTACTTCATTGAAGGCTCTTCATAGATTTTTGGGTTTGCCAATTTTATACGTAAATTTATTGGTAATTTCTCTGGTATTGTTAAACCATTGACTGATCTGACCAAAAAGGGTTCCGATGTGGTGAATTGGCCTCCTGAGGCAGTTTCTGCATTTCAGGAACTTAAGCAGAGATTCATTTCTGCTCCTGTTCTACGGCAGCCTGATGTTTCTCTGCCGTTTCAGGTGGAAGTTGATGCCTCTGAGATTGGGGCAGGTGCCGTTTTGTCCCAAAGGGATCCAGAGACCTCTAAGAGTAACCCTTGTGCCTTTTTCTCTCGAAAGTTTTCTCCAACTGAACGTAATTATGACGTGGGTAATCGGGAGTTATTGGCCATGAAGTGGGCCTTTGAAGAGTGGAGACATTGGCTGGAAGGAGCCAAACATCAGGTGGTTGTCCTCACGGACCATAAGAACCTGGTTTATCTCGAATCAGCCAAGCGACTTAATCCTAGACAGGCCAGGTGGGCCTTGTTTTCACACGTTTTAATTTTGTGGTTTTCTTTTCTTCCTGGCACTAAGAATGTTAAGGCGGATGCCCTCTCAAGGAGTTTCTTTGCGGATTCTCCTGAGTTATCTGATCCTGCTGTTATTTTGAAAGAGGGTGTAGTACTTTCCGCCATCTCGCCCAATTTGAGACTGGCTCTGGAGGGGTGTCCTGTTGGGAAATTGTTTGTGCCAGACCAGTGGAAGAAGAGTGTGATGTCTAAAATTCATTGTTCCGCGTTGGCTGGTCATCCCGGGATTTTGGTACCAGAGACTTGGTGAGTCGGTCCTTTTGGTGGCCTACTTTGTCTCGTGACGTCAGGGACTTTGTGCAGTCCTGTGGGACTTGCTCTCGTTCCAAGCCTTGCTCTCACTCTAGTGGTTTGTTGATGCCATTACCTGTGCCCAAGAGGTCATGGACCCATATCTCTATGGATTTTATTTCCGACCTCCCTGTTTCTCAGAAAATGACCGTTATCTGGGTAATCTGTGATAGGTTTTCCAAGATGATACATCTTGTGCCATTACCTAAGTTACCTTCCTCCTCCGAATTGGTGCCTTTGTTCCTTCAGCACGTGGTTCGGTTACATGGCATTCCGGAGAACATTGTGTCTGACAAAGGAGTCCAGTTTGTTTCCAGATTTTGGAGGCCATTTTGTTCTAAACTTGGTGTTCAATTATCTTTCTCCTCTGCATTTCATCCTCAGACCAACGGACAAACCGAGAGAACAAACCAGACCTTGGAGACTTATTTGAGATGTTTTGAGTCTGCTGATCAAGATGACTGGGTCTCTTTTTTGCCTTTGGCTGAGTTTGCTCTTAATAATAGGGCTAGCTCTGCCACCTTGATGTCTCCACTTTTCTGCAATTCTGGGTTTCACCCTCGATTTTCTTCGGGACAGGCGGAGGCTTCTGTCTGTCCGGGTGTTGACTCTGTTGTGGAGCGTATGCAGCAGATTTGGGACCAGGTAGTGGAGTGGTTGTCTCTCTCTCTTTCAGGAGAAGGCCCAACGGTTTGCCAACCGGCATAGGACTGATGGTCCTCGGTTTAAAGTGGGGGACTTGGTTTGGTTGTCCTCAAGAAATATCCCTTTGAGGGTTGCATCTCCAAAGTTTAAGCCTAGGTTCATTGGACCTTATAAGATCATGGGGATTCTTAATCCTGTTTCCTTCCGTTTGCTTCTTCCAGGGACATTTAAGATCCATAACGTGTTCCACAAGTCCTTATTGAAGAGGTTTGTCGAGCCAGTGGTTCCTATGGCTGCGCCTCCTGACACTGTTTTGGTGGAGGGCAATCTGGAGTATGTGGTTGAGAAAGTATTGGATTCTCGTTTTTCTAGACAGAAACTCCAGTATTTGGTTAAGTGGAGAGGTTATGGTCAGGAGGACAATTCTTGGGTGTTTGCTTCGGACATCCATGCTAGGAGACTGATCCGTGCCTATCACCGAGCTCATCCTGATCGGCCTGGTTGCACAAGTGAGGGTTCGGTGACCCCTCCTCAAGGGGGGGGTACTGTTATGAATGTGCTGGAGATGGTTTCTGAGCAGAGGCTCCCTCTGGTGGTTGCAGACAGTACTGAACCTCACAGCGAGGAATGGCAATCTGGGATCACGGACTGGACTGATATAAGGGAGGTTCCCTCCCATGATGGTCGCTGGTGATCAATTGTTCTTGTCTCACTTGTGGTTCCTGGTTCATTTGGAAGTTTGCTGAGTCTTGCCTGCATCTCCTGCTTTCAGATATATATTTTCTGCTTTTATTTTTGTGCTTGCTTTTTGCATAGTTCCCTGCACTTCTGTGGAGGTCAGCCGGGTCCCCTCCTGGGGGCCTGTGCTCCTCTCAGTTTATCTGAAGCCACTGTTATTTGTTCATTTGCTTTTTCCTGTTTTTTCAGTGGCTGCGGCTTAGTTTTGTTACACCAGAGATCTGATTTAGGTGGTAGAGATCGTGTGATCTCAGGTGTTTTTGCAATCAGAAGAGTTGGTATTTTTTAGGGTTTTTGTTGGATTGCAGTGAGTATCCTTTCCTGTACTTTTCTGTCTAGACAGTTGGGCCCCAGCATTTGCTCATTCTATTTTCTGTCTGTGTCCATGCTTCTTCTTGTCTAAAGGGTATGCCACACTAAACGAGATTGCTAAAACGTCACTCTTTAGCGATCTCGTTAGCGACCTCGTTGTGTGTGGCATGTAGCAACGATGTGGCCCCTGCTTTGATGTCGCTGATCGTTCACTAGCGTTCTGGACCGTTTTTTGATTCGTTGGCGTCCCGCTGGTAAGCCTATATCGCTGTGTTTGGCACCTTTTGCGAACGTCGAGCGACCTCGTTTGTGACGCATATGACAGTGGCGTAGGCGGGACTAGGGTTTTTAGCGTCACGGAGTGGATCGCAATATCTGTAAGATCTCTTTTGCATCACAGAGAGGATCGCAGAAGTTGCAAAGCAGGCTAGCAGGATGCAGAGAGCAGGAGCGATGCTGGAAATTCCTATGAATCAGAAGCGCTCAGTACATGCTAATGACATCCTAACGACCGCCAAAGTCGTTAAAGAGATCGCTGACCGCTGATGTGTCGTTTATGACAGGGGCGGACCTACCGCCCGTGCAGCCCGTTCATTGAACGGGCGCCCCAGGGGAGAGGGGGCCCCTCCAGCCTCCAGCACCGCATGGCTAATTATTTACCTATTCAAATTAGCCATGTGGTGCACTACGCAGCCGAGGCACAAGGAGAAGAGCAGCGCTGCGGGAGGCGTCGGGAGCGGGTCCTGAGAGTGCGAGTGCGGCGTGCCGGTGCAGAGGGGCCAGCCCTGAGGTGAGATGAGATTGAGATGAGATCAGCAGCAGCGTCAGTGCTGTGCTGTGCTGCCGCTGTGGGGGAGCAGAGGAGGAGAGGAGACAGACTGTCGCTTTGTGCGTGTGGCGCCGGCCGCACAGTCAGTGGCTGCAGCCGCATCGCCAGCATCAGTGTGTGACTGTTTAGTGACGGTCACTGTGTGCTGGCCCGTGCCCAAATGCTGTGGAGTGCGGACACGGGACAGTGTGGATGGATCCTCTTGGTCTGGCCTGCCCTGCCTGCTCCAGGTAAGATTACCAGAGCTGAGCAGGACTGAGGGACTGGGAATGAGGCAGGCATGATTTTGGGGGGCTCCTGGGGGAGAAATGAAGAAGCATGGCAGCCATGATTTTGGGGGGCTCTGTCCTGAGGAGAACTCACTGAAGCATGGCCAGGCTGCACATGAATGGGGGGGGCCCTGGCCTGGAGAGAAGCATGGCCTGGATGCTCATGAATGAGGGGGCACTGGCCTGTGGAGAACATGAAGCATGGCATGGCTGCTCAGGAATGGGGGGGCCCTGGCCTGGGGAGAGGCATGGCCTGGCTGCACATGAATGGAGGGGGGCCTGGCCTGGGGAGAACGTGAAGCATGGCATGGCTGCTCAAGAATGGGGGGGCCCCTGGCCTGGGAGAAGCATGGCCCGGCTGCTCATGAATGGGAGGGGGGCCCTGGGGAGAAGCATGGCCTGGTTGCACATGAATGAGGGGGGGCCCCTGGCCTGGGGAGAAGCATGGCCTGACTGCTCATGAATGGGGGGGCCCTGAGGGCCCCTGGGGGAGATGCTTGGCTGCCCATGAATGGGGCTCATGGGGGAGAAGAAACATGAATCAGGCAGCCCACATAAAGAAGGAGCAGCATAAACGGGGGGGGCACATGGGGAGAAGCAGCATAAACTGGGGGGGCCACATAGGGTGAGAAGCACTATGCCACAAGTAGACCGCATATGGAGGAGAGCATTATGAAACAAAGAGAAACGGGGGTGCCTATATATATTACCTGGAAGCTGTCTTGGGCTATATATGTTATTTAGAGGCTATGCTGGACTGTGTCTATTACATTACTTGCTGGTGTGCAAAAAAACGCTGCTAGCGGCGTTTTTTTGGCGGGGCCACAAGTGACAGATTTGCCAATACCACTGTTGCAGCACCTGACCGCAAGCCCCATTGACAATGAATGGGGGCTTGCCTGATCGGTGCTGCAAGTCGGCCATTAAGCGACAGATCCAGAAGATGCAGCGATATCTGCTGGATCTAACGCGAATTAAGGCCCCGTCACACGCTCCGATATCATGAATGATATCGAGCGGAAGTGACGCGGCTTGCATCGCACGCGCGGTCGCATAATTACCGCGGATGCGATGCATCTGTGCTGACATTCGCCATGCCAGCAGTTAGCTGGCATGCGCGAATGCGATGCGGCGCCGGACATCCGAGCTCTCGATCTCAGATGCCACAGTGCTAGCTATAGGAGAATTGCATCCAAGATCGAGTGCTCGGAACCTCATACGGCACGACGCTGCAGTGTGCCGGCTCTTTAATAACTCGATATTGTCTGATCATTGAGCACTGATCAGACGATTTCAATGAGCCGACGGATCCATTAGATATCGGTCCGTCACACGGAACGACACACGTACGATATCGGACGTACGATTTGACCTCCTTGACGTATGTCCGATATCGTACATGATATCGGCGCGTATGACGGGGCCTTTACACTTAACAGAGATGAGAAAGGGGCCTTACACCTTTTTCCAGTAGAAGAGTAAAATAAATGATATCATTCAAAAGTACAGTTCATCACACAAAAGAAAAGTCATCATGTGTATATTGATGTAAAATACAAATGTTATGGCTCTTGGAAGAAGGGGAGGAAAAAACTACAAATGAAAATCGTTCTGTGGTGAAGTGGTTAAAATAATGCTTATTGCTTAAAAAAAAAAATTGAGACAGAGTTGTATGATTTATTAAGTACCTAAATGCTGTGGACATGGTAAACATACAATATGATCAATTTTTTTAGAATGGCACCGGACCCAAAAAAGTGGCGCTCAAAGCGCAAACAAAGGAAAGAAGAGTTGGCACAGACCGCTAAACTTCCAAAAATTAGTTCATTTCTTAAACAATCTGACAAAGAACACAGTGAGGTAGCGCTCCCCTGTAGCAGCACTTCTGAAGACAGTGCCCAGATTAGTGCCCATCAGGGTAATGCGAATGAAAACTTGCCATGTCTAAGTGCTGAATTTACATGTGAGGACACTTCTCACACTACTCCAAATACAGAGAGCTCAGAGTCTGCAGTAAATAAAGAATCCTGTGCAGCAGTTATTATACAGAGTGAAGAACATTCTATAGAAAATCTGGAATACATTGATGTTGAAGGCCTTGCTACAGATGCCAAAGAATTTCCAACAGACCGTGGCAACTTCCCACCAGATATTACTGACAGCCGAATGAAAAGATTAATCATTTCTCAGGGGTCTTGTCGGCCATTTATAAAATTTCCGCGAGATAAAAAACAGGGAGGACGTTGTTTCTCACAGATATATTACAACAAAAAAATCACAAGCTGGCGTATTGATCCCACGTTCATGGTTGTGTTATTCGCCAATGCTAGACTGTGCCTACTGTGAACCATGCTGGCTTTTTGCTGATCGTAACTGTGGTGCTTACAATTCAGCATGGGTAAATGGTGTGAGAAATTGGTCTCACCTAACACAAGCAGTGCATTCTCATGAAAGCTCCATACAGCACATTAATGCGTGCATGATGATGCAGCATTGGCGCAGTCATGGTACTGTAGATGAAGAAAACGAGAGGGAAATTAGAAAACAAAAAAACTTCTGGAGGCAAGTTCTTGACAGAGTAATTAATGTCACATTAACACTGGTAATGGCTAATCTTCCCTTTAGAGGTCACAAAGAAGTAATAGGCGAAGGAAACTGTGGTGTTTTTTTGTCCGTGATTCAGTTGCTAGCAAAGTATGACTCTACTCTGTATCAGTTATTGGAAATGCCAAAGGGGTCGGATCGTTATCTAAGCCACAGAATTCAGGATGAGATTATTGCTTTATTGTCCAAGAAGATAGAGCTTGAAATTGTTCGTGAAATCAAGAGAGCTACATTTTTTTCAATAATCATGGATACTACACAAGACATCTCAAAAACTGACCAACTTAGTCTGATTTTTCGTTATGTAACTGTTGAAACAAATGCACACAATACCGTTACAGTGTTAAAGATCAATGAAGTTTTCCTTGGATTTCATCCAATAACCGATCAAACAGCTGCAAACCTTGAGAAAGAAATTGTTCAAAGTATTGCTAATAAGGGCCTTGACATAAGTAGATGTCGTGGACAAGGGTATGATGGGGCCGCAAACATGAGCGGCATATATACGGGTGTTCAAGCCAGAATTTCAAAAAGGGAGCCTACTGTGCAGTACATACATTGTGCTGCTCACAACTTAAACCTTGCTTTAAATGATTCTGTAAGATTCATCCCAGAACTAATCAAGTTTTATGATATTATTGAAAAATTGTATCAGTTTTTTGGTAACAGCATCAAACGCTGGGCTTTGCTGTCAGAGATATCATCAGCGTCTAAAATGGATAACATTACTCTGAAGAGATTGTGTCCAACTAGATGGTCTTCAAGGAATGATTCCATCATGGCACTGAGGTATCGCTATACAGATATCCTGAAGGCACTGACAAAAATTATCTTGAAGTCAGACAAAAACTCCAGTGATGTCAATGATGCCTCCAGCTTAAAGAAAAACATCAGCACTTTTCAATTTGTGATGACAGTTGTCCTGCAGTCTAGGATTCTAGATATTGTTGGACCAATTTCAAAGTGTTTGCAAGCTAAAGACATAAATCTTGAAAAAGCAGCACAATTACTTCAGAATGCAGTTGAAGTTCTTCAAGAATTCAGAAACAACTACCAGGATGCTAAAAACAGCGGCATACAATTATCAGAGAAGTGGGGAATAGAAGTTGCATTTGAAAGAAAAATAAATAAACGTGTAAAGAGACAGTACGATGAATTGTGTGAAGATGAACGGCTCTGTGATGCGGAGAAGTATTTCCAGGTTAACATCTTTAATGCCTGCTTGGACACAGTTATCATGCAGCTAAAACAAAGATTTCAGAGTCTTCATACAACAGTGCAAAAATTCAGAGCAATCCTTCCCAGCTCACTACAGTCCGCATCTGATGAAGAACTGCATAAGGATGGAGAGAACCTTGTGAATCATTTCCAAAAAGACTTTTCACCGGCTCTTCCTGCACAGCTAGTTTCATTCAGAGCTTGCTTAAAATCAAAAATTGCACACATGACCACCGTCGAAGAAATTGCCAAGCTGTTGATCGTTGAAAACAGTGTGCTAGTTCCAAGTTTTCCGGAAGTGTGTACAGCATATATTTTGTTTTTAACCTTGCCAGTAACAGTGGCTAGCGCTGAACGCTCATTCTCAAAACTAAAGTTAATTAAAAACTACCTCAGGTCTACAATGGGACAAGAAAGGCTGAGTGGACTGGCTATGTTGTCCATAGAAAATGAACGTGCAAGAATGATAGACTTAAATAAAATTATTGATGAATTTGCAGAAAAGAAGGCCAGAAGAATGGATTTTAAGTAAATTGGTCAAACCTCAATAGGATTTTGCTGTTTGAAATATCTTTTTCACTGAACATTTCTAAATTCCAACATGTGTATGACTGACTAATGCTTTGTTATCTTGATTTCATTTGGTAAAATCTTTAATATTTTTCAAAAATTGTTACACAGTATTGATTACAAATTATTATTATTAAAGTAATTGTCTGGGACTAGATTATTTTCATGGTTGCCTGTATTGTTTGAAGTTTTGAATCTGCAATAAACCGCATTTCTTTAACGGAATCCGACTCACTGGATTTAATCCTATGTGTCCACGACCGGAAGCAGGGCTTGTCCGTGCAAACCCGACCCATTGTAGCCAGTAACCTCATTGTCTGTGAGTTGTTTCCATCCTCCCCCTCCCTTCCTGCAATTATTTTCTTATAGGCCTAACAACTAACAGACAGGTAGTTTCTAACTGCCTGCCAGTTCTGCCCTGATCTAGATCTCTGCTCAGAGTGGTCAATGACTGCTCCTGTGGCTTTCTCTGACATCACATCAACATTACAGCAGCTTCTTTTCCGCTCTGCTTTGTTGATGTTGCGTGACTGCTGATGTCATGCTGATTAACAGACAGGTGCCCACTACATAACTGTGTGGAGACAGCTGTTAAACAGCATGATGTTGGCAGTCACTCCCCTTCAACAGAGCAGCCTAGAAGATAAAGAGCTGTCTATTGACATGAAGCAGCAGAATCACTGGCTGGAGAGGTTTGTGACTGACCTATGCAAGTGGTAGGTAGAACGGGCAGGTAGGTATCATCTATCTCCTATTAGTTTTTATGATCATATTAAACAACTTTACTATTTAGATTTGATAGTTGCGTTCTAAATAAATATTACAATCTATATGATTACATAACTTTGTTGCCCTATAAAGTGCGGGGGGGGGGGGTGGGCGAAAAATTTCTTGCACAGGGGCCCACTACAGTCTGTGTCCGCCCCTGGTTTATGAGATCTCCTGTTTGGCAGCTGCTAGCGACCTAAAAGAGATCACACCAACGATCTCGTTAGCTTGCGTCGTTATCGTGATCGCTAACGAGTTCGCTAAGTGTGGCAGTACCTTAACCGCCATTACATGTTTGGGGGTTTCCTATTTTCTTTGGGGATCTGCTCCGGGGCAGATAGCTTTCCTCTTTCTGCCTTTAGGTGTAGTTATCTCTCAGGCTGTGACGAGGCGTCTAGAATCAACGTAGGAACGCTCGACGGCTGCCTCTAGTTGTGTGGTTAGTTCAGGTTACTGCAATCCAATAGGTTACAGCCTCTCTGGTGTATTACTGTTTTTTCTTTTTCTCCTCAGCTACCGAAACATAACACTGTTCAATGAAAAGTGGAATAATTTTCAGGGGAGGATTAGATTTTCGCTTACACTGTTGGTTACGCCACCTGTGGTTTATGGTGAAAGCTGAACGGCGCTCCAGTGCATATCCTATGAAACTGGTGGTGATGCAGCAGAGTTTGACTAGCTCGCCACAGGCACAGCTTCATGACTCAGGGCTGAAGTATGTTTTGGTGGATGAATGGTGCTGTTAAATGTAGCAGTGTGTACAAGGTGTCGCAGGAACAAATGTAGATCACACATTCTGGGGCAGTTTACAAGGCTTTACTCTGAGTTGATGTGTGCACATATGCCCCCTTGGTACAGTATCCTCCAGGTGAGTGGCTCAGCAAACTCCCAGGTACATTGTAAAGACAGCTTTACAGGACTACTTTCAATATGTTCCTTTCTGTGTCATCTCACGGTGTAGTATTACCCTGTCCTTCCTGCCAACACCTCGCAATCATTGTCCCAAGGCAGTAGCCGCGTGAAGGATTCCTAATGACTCAGAACTTCATAAGTATTATGTCCCTTTTCTGAGTGTACTTCTTTTCCTCCAGAATAGGTGGATGCTACCAAGGCCTTATTGAACATCTGTATCACTTGGTGACGTCTTTTGTAAAGGCAATATCATTTGCATTGCTAATAGTTGTAAGATGCCTAAAACGTGGCAGCTTCCATATATTTTTACACGGTGCCACATTATAACCTTACGAAATTGAGGTTGATGGAGGTCACAGAAGCTCAGTGAGAAACCGGGAGGTAATTTTGAAAATGTTTGACAAATGTCATGTCCTTATGAGTGCTGATTCTATTACTGCAGTGCACTGATGGTTACATACAAAGGCTTATTATCAGGTTGAGGTGCCGAGTCGACTGTGAAGGTTTTTGGTGCCAGCGGACAGCTTCATGTTTCAAGGCACAAAAAAACAAACCCTGATACAACTAAATCCAAGTTTGAATTTTTTAAAAGTACTTAACTGTAACACCCCTTTGTGACTCATCACCATGGCCCACTGCGAACTGAAATGTCAAAGTCCGTACACAAACGTATAGCCTAAAATCACTACAGCATATGACTCCTCACTTTGATTTTGGACTACCCATGTTAGTATTACTGTACAATTCCCAAATATTTATTGTAAATCCCTATCTGTTTAGTGCTGCAATGTTAGCCTCCCAGTCACCCAGGAATATACTTGCATTTTAAATTCCCCAGTGTTGTCCAGGTACAACTACTGCTATTCTATATTTTGGTGCACATTTCATGTGCGATGACGAGTCACCTGTGAATCTCAGTGAATGAAGGTGCAAATAGTCATCAGGGATCTTAAAGGGATGTGCTTTTTCCTAGGCTTTACTCCCGAGTTCAGGTGTGCACACATGCACGCTTGGTACAGTGTCCTCCAGGTGAGGAGTCTGCAAACTCACCGGTAAAGTGGTCTCTGTTGTCTCACGGTGTAGTATTACTCTTTGGTCCTTCCTGACAAGACCTTGCAATCATTGTCCCAAGCCAGTAGCCGCAGAACCTGTGGTATAACGTCTGCTCTTCTTTTCCTTGCTATTATATAGACACTGTTTCGGCAAACAATTGATGTTGTTCTGTAGCTGAGAATCCTATAGATGACACTGCCTCAGGCTTGCTATGTGAGTACGGAAGTTAGATAATAGGCTAATGGCCCAGTGTCCTTCTGCGACCTGGGTGAATGTGGTGCATGCAGTGTCCACAGGAGAAAGCAGGTTGGGACAGTACTGCCTACACCACAGTATAGGCAACAGGGATCTTCGATGCTCTCCGTAGCCGATGCCAGGGGAGATACGTTTTCTTGCTCACAGTATGCAACCACACTGCCACTGTAGTGGAACTGTGAGCCATGTTTCAGGCTGGGTTCTCTGGCCAAAGCTTACCTGACCTTTAACCTTGTTTAAAAAAATTAACCATCATGACCAGAATGCCAGAAATACAGGGGGGTGGGGTTACTGAACAAAGTCTGATAGGCCAGCTGCCGGGTTGCTACAGAGTCAAAGACTTTCCCAGGATGTGACTCAAGCAAGCTCAGAATCCCACCTGGGCAACCAACTCCTGGGGCACATTGCAACCTAAGCGCTCACACTTACACACCCTACTGATTTTGATCCTGGGGGGCCATGCTTTCCGCCAGATGAATACATGAGCCACTTGGCGTACTAGCAAGTGCAACAACCCACTGTGTATTATGTAGGAATGTAGACAACTGGTAGGAACAGACACCTTTTGTAAAGAGAATGCACTTGATCTTACCCAAAAGTCCTAGTTTATAAATTATACAGTGGCCTTTTGAATCTTTTTAGATTCTTGTGTAATGGATACTGAGCCTTTTAGCTTCATTGTCTGCCTCCTTAAATATATACGGAGATGTTTTATTTTTTCATAATACCACATATATGCCTTTAATATGCTGCTAGAGTGCCCTTTTTTATTATTGGATTCTTATGTTATCCATACTCAGCCTGTGAGCGTGTCTGTGGGCCTGAGGAATTATATACGTAGTTTGAATATTTTTTCCTTAGACTCCATCTATTCCTTGAATATGATGACACACTACCCCTTTTTTCTTATATTATTGTGTTAGCCATACTGACACATTGATCGTTTCTGTGTGCCTCCTAAAATATATACGGAGATTTACAATTACCCAGCCACTGTATACAGCTGTTGGGTTGTGATACAGTACCCTTTTTCTAATGTTTATCTAATGGATACTGAGCGTGTGAGCGTCGGTCTGTATGTTATTAATGCAATATAGACGTAGATTGACAATTAAAACTACACTGTCTAAAGCTGTACGCTTCACATACATTACACTTTTAATGCTTTTTATCTTATTGTGTAATCCATACGGACACTGGAAGCGTGTGTGTGTGACTCCTGATATATATATACGTAAAATGTTGTTGATCTCACCTTCATAAAAATGAAACATGCCTGTTGTCACGGGGTCCGTCTCCGGTATCACACAATCAGCAGAGCAAGAGAATTGCGAACAATCCCAAGACCTTTATTATAGGCCAAACGAAAAGATCCATAAACAAACCACCACACTGAGGATACAATAGTATCAAACACGAATGCAGTTCACTTGGATCAGCAGCCAGGGCAGTGGGATACTCGGTACAGGGCCGTTGTGTACCAGGGATGTGTCACAGCGGCAGTGACCCTGTTCCTGTCCCTGGGGGCGAATAAAAAGGGAATATGTACAGGGGATGATAGAGTTTGGAGTAAGATATTCGTGACGCCACCTGTGGTATCTGGTCAGAGGTGACATGACCAGTGCTACAGTGCAGATCCTCGGACGGAGACTGATGCTGTGATGCAGAAGAGTTGAAATAGCTTCCCACAAGTCAAGCTTGTCCCAGGGCAGAGAGATGGTATAGAATGGTGCTGAAAGATTGGGCACAGTGGAGTGTGTTTGGCAGGAAGGACTTGAGGAGACACAGTCAGATGCACTTTCCAAAACCTTACTCACATTTTTGGCTGACAAATTGTCCAGGCCCCTGACTACAGATGATGCTGGAGTCGATCGGCCTGAAAGCTATTTTGAATCCCCTTACTTGAGGTGGGATGTGAGCTCTCCTTTGTAGGTCTATTTTGTAAGGCACTGCCTGCTAGAAGCTCCATCCAAGTTCCTCTGTCTTTCTGTTGTGTAGGTATAATTTACTCTCTAGCAGACAGGTGTCACCTGCTTCAGGAATCACTCAGTTCTGGAGTCTCCGGCTCACGTGTGCTGCTGCTGTGCAGTAGAGTATTACTTTGGCCAGCAAATCTGCTGTCTACTGTCCTCCGGATTCTGCTGCTGAGACTTCAGTTTACCCACTCAGCCTTGGACTCCGTGGGTCCGTTTTCGGCGCTTCAACCTTGGGGGGAGCTCTCTATAGCCCCTCTTTTCACCAATTTGTATCCACACGTCTCTCCTCGTGTCCCTCCAGCCACACTCACTAACTCCTCCACCAGCCACAATGTTCTCGAGGAGCTCTCCTGAAATAAGGTGTTGGATCTCCCCCTTCTGGTCCAGAGTATGAAAGGTATATGCTGTGTAACCTGATAAAGGGATCCTTCCTTGATTTCAGACATGACATCACTCCCCCCGGAGGGAGTAAAGGCCACCGTGGCAACCTAAATCCTGATGTGCCACACACTTGCAAGCTTGGCAGGACTACAAAACATAAAAATAGCCCCGAAGTGGTCCGGCGTCAGCACCTGGCGCACACAGGCAAGTGCAGGTTCACTGAGCAGGTGGGGGGGCGACTCGTATGCAAAGACACTGGCACAGTGTCTAATAGTACAAACATTTGCCTCTGACGGTGGGATTGGCCCTCTCGCCATCAGACGCATCTGCGTACTATGAGGGGCCCTGTGCCAGTGCCGTCGGCCACCTCTGCTTGCTAAGGGACACTGTACTTACAATACTTACCTCACCATTCTCCACCGCTGTGACGTCTCTCACGTTTCCTGACAGTAAAATTCAGGTTACAGAGGGAAATTACCTCACGTCTGTACTCCCTCTGCCTAAACAGTCCAAGTGCAGAGACCTGTAAGATGGCGACGATGAGGAGGGCAGAGTACACCACTGCACAGCGAGGAGAGTTATTAAATATTTTTAAATGTTTTCACGAATATATGGGTAGCATTTCACACTGGATCATTAATAATGTGGACCATCATATATGGAGCTTTTTTTGGGCCCATAACACACTGGAGCAGCAGCCATAGGGCCCATCATATACAGTAACATTGTCAATGGGGCAGATCAGAGACTGGAGCAGCAGCCATGGGGCCGATCAGAGACTGGAGCAGCAGGCATTGGGCCTATCAGAGACTGGAGCAGCAGCCATGGGGCATATCAGAGACTGGAGCAGCAGGCATGGGGCCGATCAGAGACTGGAGCAGCAGGCATGGGGCCAATCAGAGACTGGAGCAGCAGGCATGGGGCCAATCAGAGACAGGAGCAGCAGGCATGGGCCAATCAGAGACTGGAGCAGCAGGCATGGGCCAATTAGAGACTGGAGCAGCAGCATGGGCCAATCAGAGACTGGAGCAGCGGCATGGGGGCAATCAGAGACTGGAGCAGCAGGCATGGGGCCAATCAGAGACAGGAGCAGCAGCCATAGGGCCGATCAGAGACTGGAGCAGCAGCCATGGGGCCGATCAGAGACTGGAGCAGCAGCCATAGGGCCCACCATATACTGTAGCATTGTCAATTGGCAGTTCAGAAACTGGAGCAGCAGGCATGGGCCAATCAGAGACTGGAGCAGCAGCCATGGGGCAGATCAGAGACTGGAGCAGCAGGCATGGGCAGATCAGAGACTGGAGCAGCAGGCATGGGGCCAATCAGAGACTGGAGCTGCAGGCATGGGGCCAGTCAGAGACTGCAGCAGCAGCCATGGGCATATCAGAGACTGGAGCAGCAGCCATAGGCAGATCAGAGACTGGAGCAGCAGGCATGTGGGCCATAGTAAACTGGAAGATGCCCATTATACACTGGATCATTAATAATATGGACCATGATTTTGACCCATAACACACTGGAGCAGCAGCCATAGGGCCCATCATATACAGTAGCATTGTCAATGGTGCAGATCAGAGACTGAAGCGCAGGCATGGGGCAGATCAGAGACTGGAGCAGCAGGCATGGGGCCAATCAGAGACTGGAGCAGCAGGCATGGGGCAGATCAGAGACTGGAGCAGCAGGGAAGGGGCCTATCAAGAGTGGAGCAACAGGCATGGGCCGATCAGAGACTGGAGCAGCAGCATGGGGCCAATCAGAGACTGGAGCTGCAGGCATGGGGCCAGTCAGAGACTGCAGCAGCAGCCATGGGGCATATCAGAGACTGGAGCAGCAGCCATAGGGCAGATCAGAGACTGGAGCAGCAGGCATGGGGCCAATAAGAAACTGAAGATGCAGCCATGGGGCAGATCAGAGACTGGAGCAGCATTTATGAGGCCAATTATACACTGGATCATTAATAATATGGACCATGATTTTGACCCATAACACACTGGAGCAGCAGCCATAGGCCCATCATATACAGTAGCATTGTCAATGTGCAGATCAGAGACTGAAGCTGCAGCATGGGCAGATCAGAGACTGGAGCAGCAGGCATGGGGCCAATCAGAGACTGGAGCAGCAGGCATGGGCAGATCAGAGACTGGAGCAGCAGGCAAGGGGCCTATCAGAGAGTGGAGCAACAGGCATGGGGCCGATCAGAGACTGGAGCAGCAGCATGGGCCAATCAGTGACTGGAGCAGCAGCCATGGGGCCTATCAGAGAGTGGAGCAGCAGGCATGGGGCCGATCAGAGACTGGAGCAGCAGGCATGGGGCCAATCAGTGACTGGAGCAGCAGCCATGGGGCAGATCAGAGACTGGAGCAGCAGGCATGGGCAGATCAGAGACTGAGCAGCAGGCATAGGGGCCTATCAGAGATGGAGCAACAGCATGGGCCATCAAGACTGAGCAGCAGCATGGGGCCAATCAGAGACTGGAGCAGCAGCATGGGGCCATCAGAGACTGGAGCAGCAGGCATGGGGCCGATCAGAGACTGGAGCAGCAGCATGGGGCCAATCAGAGACTGGAGCAGCAGCCATGGGGCAGATCAGAGACTGGAGCAGCAGGCATGGGGCCGATCAGAGACTGGAGCAGCAGCCAGGGCCATCATAGTACTGGAGCATGCAGCAAAGGGCAGATCAGAGACTGGAGCAGCAGCATGGGCCAATCAGAGACTGGAGCAGCAGCATGGGGCCGATCAGAGACTGGAGCAGCAGGCATGGGGCCAATCAGAGACTGGAGCAGCAGCCATGGGCCGATCAGAGACTGGAGCAGCAGCATGGGCCAATCAGAGATGGAGCAGAGCCATGGGGCCGATCAGAGACTGGAGCAGCAGCCATGGGGCCAGATCAGAGACTGGAGCAGCAGCATGGGGCCGATAGAGACTGGAGCAGCAGGCATGGAGCCAATCAGAGACTGGAGCAGCAGCCATGGGGCAGATCAGAGACTGGAGCAGCAGCCATGGGCCGATCAGAGACTGGAGCAGCAGGCATTGGCCAATAAATGGACCATGAGGCCATCAAGACTGGAGCAGCAGCCATAGGGCCCATATATAGCAGTAGCATTGCAATGGGGCCCGATCAGAGACTGGAGCAGCAGCCATGGGGCAGATCAGAGACTGGAGCAGCAGGCATGGGGCCATCGAGACTGGAGCAGCAGGCATGGGGCCTATCAAGAGTGGAGCAGCAGCATGGGGCGATCAGAGACTGGAGCAGCAGCATGGGGCCAATCAGAGACTGAGCAGCAGCCATGGGGCAGATCAGAGACTGGAGCAGCATTTATGGGCCCATTATACACTGGATCATTAATAATATGGACCATGATTTTGGCCCATAACACACTGGAGCAGCAGCCATAGGGCCATCATATACAGTAGCATTGTCAATGGGCAATCAGAGACTGGAGCAGCAGGCATGGGGCAGATCAGAGACTGGAGCAGCAGGCATGGGGCCGATCAGAGACTGGAGCAGCAGGCATGGGCCTATCAGAGATGGAGCAGCAGCCATGGGGCGATCAGAGACTGGAGCAGCAGCCATGGGGCAGATCAGAGACTGGAGCAGCAGCATGGGCGATCAGAGACTGGAGCAGCATTTATGGGGCCCATTATACACTGGACATTAATAATATGGACCATGATTTGGCCCATAACACACTGGAGCAGCAGCCATAGGGACCATCATAACAGTAGCATTGTCAATCGGGCAGATCAGAGACTGGAGCTGCAGGCATGGGGCAAATCAGAGACTGGAGCAGCAGGCATGGGGCCGATCATATACAGTAGCATTGTCAATGGGGCAGATCAGAGACTGGAGCAGCAGGCATGGGGCAGATCAGAGACTGGAGCAGCAGGCATGGGGCCGATCAGAGACTGGAGCAGCAGGCATGGGGCCTATCAGAGAGTGGAGCAGCAGCCATGGGGCCGATCAGAGACTGGAGCGGCAGGCATGAGGCCAATCAGAGACAGGAGCGGCAGCCATGGGGCAGATCAGAGACTGGAGCAGCAGGCATGGGGCCAATCAGAGACTGGAGCAGCAGCCATGGGGCAGATCAGAGACTGGAGCAGCAGGCATGGGGCCGATCAGAGACTGGAGCAACAAGCATGGGGCCGATCAGAGACTGGAGCAGCAGGCATAGGGCCGATCAGAGACTGGAGCAGCAGCCATGGGGCAGATCAGAGACTGGAGCAGCAGCCATGGGGCCCATTATACACTGGATCATTAATAATATGGACCATGATTTTGGCCCATAACACACTGGAGCAGCAGCCATAGGGCCAATCATATACAGTAGCATTGTCAATGGGGCAGATCAGAGACTGGAGCAGCAGGCATGGGGCCGATCAGAGACTGGAGCAGCAGGCATGGGGCCGATTAGAGACTGGAGCAGCAGGCATGGGACCTATCAGAGAGTGGAGCAGCAGCCATGGGGCCGATCAGAGACTGGAGCAGCAGGCATGAGGCCAATCAGAGACAGGAGCAGCAGCCATGGGGCAGATCAGAGACTGGAGCAGCAGGAATGGGGCCAATCAGAGATTGGAGCAGCAGCCATGGGGCAGATCAGAGACTGGAGCAGCAGGCATGGGGCCGATCAGAGACTGGAGCAGCAGGCATGGGCCAATCAGAGACTGGAGCAGCAGGCATGGGGCAGATCAGAGACTGGAGCAGCAGCCATAGGGTCTATCATATACTGAAGCATTCAAAATGAGGGACATCAGACACTGGAGCAGCATTTACACGCTGGAACATTAATAATGTGGCCCATTATATATGGAGCTTGAATTTGGCCCATCATACACTGGAGCATCATCCATGTGGACCATCATATACTGGAGCATCATATGGGGTTCATTATTTATGGCCCATCATGTAGGGTATGGAGGATCATATGAGCCCTATTCTGTATGGAGCATTATATGGGGCTCATTCTTATGTATGGCACACTATGTGGTGGCCATAATACTTTATGGAGGAATATAGTGTCCTTTTTTCTAGCTATTGTAGATTTTAACATAGATATCAGTCATGTCATGTAAGAAGTGAAGTATTTTTCATTGTACTATACCGGGAATTCTGTGCCGTAACGGAGCATCATTAATTGTGGTATGTGTTAAAGGGGCCCACTGACACTCTTTGGGCCAGGGCCCACGAAAACCGGGAGTCATCCCAACCCCCCCACAAGTTGAGCCAAAGAACCCCCATTTTTCAATGCGTAAACATTTTTATAAAGTCAATTAAGGTTGCCAAGCTTAAGTAACAATGATTGATGTTGTTGCCATTGAAATAGGCACTGTAGGTGTGTTTCCTGTCCTCCACTGTCTACTGACTTTGCTTCCCCATTGACTTGCATTGGGTTTTGTGTTTCTATTTACCCGCCGATTTTTCGCGATAGTCGGCCTATTTTACTCGACCCAACTTTTGCGAAAGTCTGGTTCTGTGAAAACCGACTCGACCAGAAAAAAGGGAAAGTCGTTCATCTCTACTCATTAGAATTGGTCATATTTTTCTTCCCTGATGAGTAATTCCTCTCTCCTGGTGTTTTTGGCACGTCTATATCCCGCTTTAATGGAACGGCCGCTCTATCCCCTCTCCCGGAAGTGTTCAGCCAGGATGACGGACTGTCGCTCGAAGCTAGCCATGGTGGAGCAGGTCCGTCTGTTCCTCAAGAATTGGCCAACTGGGATGGCCTTGATCACGGAGGAATTGTGTGCCGAGGAGGCATGCAGCAAAGAATTCACGGCCGTTCTCCTTACGGTAAAGGTCGGTCTCTATGGACCCATCCTCCGCGACACACAAAGTCACATCCAAAAAATCAATAGTCCTAGCATGATGCTTGAATGTAAATTTAAAATTAAAAGAATTCACATTAAGGAACTGCTTGAATTTTGATAGGCTGACTTCGTCACCCCTCCAAATCATCAACACGTCATCAATGTAAAGAAACCAGCCCACCACTGGGTCCGCGGCGTGTGCGCCGTCGCCAAGAAAAACCTGCCTCTCTCAGTAACCGAGAAACAGGTTTGCATACGACGGAGCACACGCCACGCCCATCGCAGTCCCCTGTGTCTGCAAATAAAATTTGTCCTTAAAAACAAAAAAGTTTTTTGTTAGAACAAATTCCAATAAATCCAAAATAAATTCCAAAAAATGGCCATCCCAGTTGGCAGCCTCAAAGAAGAAACGGACCGCCCGAAGACCATCACTATGTCTGATAGAAGTATATAGTGATTCAATGTCAATGGTCACTAACAACATGTCCACCTCGAGAGAGAGAGTCCGTCAACCTTGGTAAGAATATCGGTGATGTCTCTGACATAGGAGGGAAGCTTTTCAACCAAAGGTTTCAAATGGTGATCAATAAATTTACATACATTCTCGCTTAAACCTCCTATGCCAGAGACTATTGGTCTTCCGGGAGGGTTCTGGGCGTCCTTGTGTACCTTTGGTAATAAATAAAAAGTAGGTACCTTAGGATATTTTGGCAAAATGACTTCCAGAGCTTTTCTTGGGACAAGACCCAGCTCATCAGCATTATCCAAAATAGCCTTCAAGTCTGAGGAAAAAGGTAAAGTTGGATTCTGAGACAACACCTTGTAAGTTTGTTTATCTTTAAGTTGGCGAAATGCCTCTTTCTCGTATTTTTCGATTGGCCAGATCACCACGTTTCCCCCCCTTGTCTGCCGGTTTAATTACCACAGAATCAAGTGCCCGTAGTTCTTCAAGGGCACGTCTCTGTGCTGCCGTCATATTATCACCACAAATACTGCCCGAGATCCTCCTCAGATCTTCAGTTACCAATCTGCAAAAAATCTCGACCTGAGGACAAATTGACATGGGGGGAACATGAGTGATCGTGGTACAATCGAATGTGGCAAAGTACCTACATCATTCTGGTGCTGTTCATGCAAAAGATCTTCCAGATCAATTAGGGCTTGTTGTTCAACCACATTTGTAACATCACATACCTCCCAACTGTCCCTGATTGAGCGGGACAGTCCCGATTTAGACCCTCCCATCCGCTGTCCCGGCCGGGATGGTATGTGTCCCGCAGTGAGATAAGCTGCCACGCCCCCCATGCACCCCTTCCTGCCCTCCCTGTCTCTACACCTCAGCCTCTCACAGCAGAGCAATGACACTGCTATGCTGTACTCTTCAGTGCCCACAGGACCTGTGATGAGGTCACAGGAGGGGCTGAGTCAGGGGCACATGATCAGTGTCCTCGGACTCTCTGTGCTGGTTGTCATGGTGCTGGATGAGGTGAAGTTTACTATATGTGGGGTCAGGAGGGGTTTACAGTGTGGATGTAGCAGTGCTGTGTATGAGGTGTACGGAGCGGAGCCGTGTGTGTGAGGTGTACGGAGCGGAGCCATGTGTGTACTAGGTGTGCGGAGCGGAGCCGTGTGTGTGCGGAGCTGTGTGTGTACGAGGTGGATGTAGCAGGGCTGTAGTGTGTACGAGGTGTACGGAGCAAAGCCTTGTGTGTACGAGTTGGATGTAGCAGAGCCGTGTGTGTACGAGGTGTACGTAGCGAAGCCGTGTGTGTACGAGGTGTATGGAGCGGAGCCGTGTGTGTACGAGGTTTACGGAGCGGAGCCGTGTGTGTACGAGGTTTACGGAGCGGAGCCGTGTGTGTACGAGGTGTACGGAGCGGAGCCGTGTGTGTACGAGGTGGATGTAGCAGTGCTGTAGTGTGTCGAGGTCTACGGAGCGGAGCCTTGTGTGTACGAGGTATACGGAGCAGAGCCTTGTGTGTACGAGTTGGATGTAGCGGAGCTGTGTGTGTACGAGTTGGATGTAGCAGAGCCTTGTGTGTACGAATTGGATGTAGCGGAGCCGTGTGTGTACGAGGTGTACAGAGCAGAGCCGTGTGTGTACGAGGTGTACGGAGCAGAGCCTTGTGTGTATGAGGTGTACGGAGCGGAGCCTTGTGTGTACGAGTTGGATGTAGCAGAGCCGTGTGTGTACGAGTTGGATGGAGCGGAGCCATGTTTCTGTACGAGGAGCACAGAGCCAAGCTACGCGTGTACGAGGTGCACGGAGCCGAGTCGCTCGTGTACGAGGTGCATGGAGCTGCGCGTGTATGGAGCGGATCCGTGTGTACGAGGTGGATGTAGCAGTGCTGTGTGTGTACAAAACGGAGCCCTGTGTGTACTGAGCTGAGCCGTGGCCAGGGCTCCGTGCTTGAGCCGTGTGTGTATGTAGCGGAGCCGCGTGTGTACGGAGCAGAACCGTGTGTGTACAAGGTGTATGCTGCAAAGCCCCATGTGTACAAGGTTTACGGAGTGGAGTCATGTGTGTACAAAGCGTGGCTGCGTGTGTACAAGGTGTACGGAGTGGAGCCATGTGTATACTGAGTGGAGCCTTGTGTGTGTGAGGTGGACGGGGTGGAGCCGTGTGTGTACGAGGCATTCAAAGTGGAACCGTGTGTGTATGATGTGTGCAGAGCTGTGCGTGTACAAGGTGTATGGTGGGGAACATTCATACCTCCCAACCATCCCGAATTCAGCGGGACACTCCCGATTTTGAGAGTCTGCCCCGCTGTCCCAGCCGGGAGCTTTTCCCATGGACACAGGAGTACATGCCGGAGCCCGGAGGAGCACTTTAAAACTCGCACGTGATGTTCCACCAGAAGTGACGTGCTGGAAGATGACCGGAAATGAGGTAATTTCGGGAGGAGATTGTGACGAAACCATGAGGCACTTCAGGGAATGCTTCAGATCCATCACTGTGTCCTCTTCCGACAGCGCGGACAGCGGGATCGCCTTGGAATCGGGGATGTCGGCCATGTGAGCGGATCATGATATGTCCTGCATCGGGAGGCTCAGGTGGGCACTACAATGGGAGCGGTGCTATAGTATCTTTATAGAATCTTTATTTCTTTCTCTCTCTGTTTCTTTCTCTCTCTCTGTTCTTTCTTTCTTTCTCTCTGTTTTCTTTCCCATCTTTATTTCTTTCCCATCTTTCTCTCTGTTCTTTTTCTTTCTCTCTGTTCTTTCTTTCCCCTCTTTCTTTCTATCTCTCTGTTCTTTCCTTCTTTCTTTCTTTCTCTCTGTTCTTTCTTTCCCATCTTTCTTTCTATCTCTCTGTTCTTTTTCTTTCCCTCCTTCTTTCTATCTCTGTTCTTTCTTTCTTCCCTTTCTTTCTTTCTTTCTCTTTTCTTTCTTTCCCCTCTTATTTCTCTCTGTTTTCTTTCCCCTCTTTCTTTCTCTTTCTCTTCCTTCTTTCTTTCTTTCCCCTCTTTATTTCTCTCTGTTCTTTCTTTCTTTCCCATCTTTCTTTCTTTCCCATCTTTCTTTCTCTCTGTTCTTTTTCTTTCTTTCTCTCTGTTCTTTCTTTCCCCTCTTTCTTTCTTTCTCTCTGTTCTTTCTTTCCCCTCTTTCTTTCTCTTGTTCTTTCTCTCTCTCTATGTTCTTTCTCTCTGTTCTTTCTTTCTCTTTCTTTCTCTCTCTGTTCTTTCTTTCCCATCTTTCTCTCTATCTCTCTGTTCTTTCTCTTTGTTCTTTCTTTCCCGTTCTCTCTCTCCCTCTCTGTTCTTTCTTTCTTTACCCTCTTTCTTTTTTTCTCTGTTCTTTTTTTCTGTCCCCTCTTTCTTTGTTTTTTTCTCTTCGTTCTTTTCTCTGTTTTTCTTTCCTTCTTTTTCTTTTCTTTCCTCTTTCTTTTTTCTTCTCTTTTTTTCTTTCTTTCTTTCTTTCTTTCTTTTTTCTTTCTTTTTCTTTCTTTCTTCTTTCTTTCTTACTCTTTTCTTTCACCCTCTATCTTTCTCTGTTCTTTCTTTCCCCTCTTTCTTTCTCTCCCTCTCTCTTCTTTCTTTCTCTCACTGTTCTTTCTTTCCCCTTTTTTTCCTTCTTGCTTTCTTTCTTTCTCTTTGTTTTTTCTTTCCCCCTCTGTCTTTCTCTGTTCTTTTTCCCCTCTTTCTTTCTCTCTCCCTCTCTGTTCTTTCTTTGCCCTCTTTCTTTTTTTTCTCTCTGTTCTTTCTTTCTTTCTCTGTTCTTTCTTTCCCGTCTTTCTTTCTCTTCTTTCCCCTCTTTCTTTCTTTCTCCCTCCCTCTGTTCTTTCTTTCTTTCTCTTTGTTCTTTCTTTCCCCTTTCTTTCTCCCTCCCTCTGTTCTTTCTTTCCCCTCTTTCTCCGTCTCTGTTCTTTCTTTCCCCTTTCTTTTTTTCTCTCTGTTCTTTCTTTCCCCTTTCTTTGTTATATTTCTTTCTCTCTCTCTCTGTTCTTTCTTGCTTTCCCCTCTTTCTTTCTCTCTCTCCTTTCTTTCTGTTTTCTTTTTTCTCTCTCTGTTCTTTCTTTCTTTTACTCAGTACCAGTATGCCCACATTACCAGTCACTGTGCCCTCAGTACCAGTCAGTGTGATCACCAGTGCTAAATGGGTGTGGTTGGGGCGTGGACATGGATGTGACTAGTTGTGAAATGGGTGTGGTCAGGGCGTGGCCTAAAACCTGCCGTGGCACGCTACGCGTGCCACAACCTTTGTCCCTCTTTTCAGCTTCAAAAGTTGGGAGGTATGACATCATCAGCACAATGGTGCAATTTCCGAAGAACAAATTTCCGACAGAATAAATATAAGTCTTTTAAGACTGTAAAAAAATCAAGCCCATTGTTAGGCACAAAATTAAGTCCTAATCTTAATAGATCTAACTGTGTCTCGGAAAGAATATATGTGGACAGATTAATTACCTGCAGACCGGAATTTTTCGCTTTCCGTTCATATGTGGTAGAAGTAAATTGTCTTTTCTTGTTGGCATAACGGCTTCTTGTGGTTCTCATAGAAGTTGCAATCCTACTAATATTGACACCTGAAGTTCTCATCTGGTCTGATCTAATACTAGCATCATCAGCTGATGTCAAAGAGGACAAAGATCCTGATCGTAATTCTACCACCGGGCGTGATTTCTTGCCCCTATTTTTCCATCTATATACTCTGTTCTCCAGGGAATCCGAATTATCCCTCTGTAGTTTTCTAGACTTAATGGTACAGATCTCCTGTTCCCATTTTGTAAGATCCTTTTCTAACTCACCATTTAGTTTTTCCAACGCATCATCAGTTAAAATATCCTTCAAAGAAGTCTGAATAGTGTCAATCTCTTTCTCCAACTCCACCAATTTAACCTCATCAGATATAACAAGTAATTCCATGAATCTCCGAGAGCATTTGGTGGCAGTCTCCTCCCACTCCTTCTTAAATTTATCATCCTCAATCGGGAAGGCCTGGAAGATCTGCACACGCAACCCTCTCAGAATCAAAGCACGAGCAAGGTACTGTCCCAAGGATGCCTTGTTCCACCATAATCTCGTACGCCTTTGCAACAATGTCCTTAATTTAACAATTTTCTCATTAGAATCACCACCATTTGTAGTACAAATACCAGCAGTATCCTCTTTAAACATCTCTTGAAGTTGAGATAACCACGATTGGTCTTTCGCATGGTAATCCATTTGTTTATGACTAGAAGCTGTGAATACACAGATGCAACAATTGAAACAATAGTCATATATGCAGTAATATTAATAGATAATGGTGAAAAAAATATTTCGTCAACAGGCGATTTTCGCCTACATGTGAGCGATGCATTGACGGCCGTGGGAGGGGGCGGTACTTTTTGTTGCGTGTGACGTCGGGAACATGTGCGCCCTATTACACCGGCATTATCTAGGATTTCGCCGTATATATAGCCCTGGGGTTTATGACACTGTGAGTCCCCTTTTGAGAAAGCACTGCCGCGAAACACGCGTCAGGGGATCTGTTTGGGAGACACACAGACTTGGCCAATCGATATGGGTAAGCGCTACTCTTAAGATGTACTATGCAATTTATTTCTACAGATATAATGCATTAAGAAACTTTTTTCTTTACTCTTTCCTTGCATTGATGCAGATGTTTATATGCTCACATTGGTCTACCCTGGCTACCTTTTAGTCTGTTGTTGTTTCTCCCTACTGACAGTTTATCCTCGTTTTTTCTCAACCTTTTTGGGCCTTTATTGTTGGCATTATTTATTGTATTAATAAAGATTTGTTAATTTTTAAGATATGGCATATACTCCTTTTTTCTTTGTGTATGTTGGATGAAAGAAAGTGGGCAATATGTACTGAGGAGGGAAAATGTCGGGAAGAATGAGAGCGGTGAGTTGGAATGTCAGTGGTGTGGCGTCAGGTGTGAAACGACAAGCTGTGTTTAAGTTTTTGTGTGATGCCAAGCCGTCAGTGATTTGCTTGCAGGAAACTCATATGGTTCAAGAGAGAACACATTTTCTTGCTAAGAGATGGGTACAGGCCGGATATCATGCCACACAATCAACATATTCTAGGGGGTCGTCAGTATTCTCATTTGTGCTGGGGTACCTTTTGAGTATCACAAAGTGATTACTGACCAGACGGGTAGATTTGTATGCCTACTTTGTAAATTGTATGGATCCTTGATGTGGCTGGTTTCAATATATATTCCACCACCATATTGTGGGAGACTGCTCTACAGAGTTCTAGAGATAATGGATGAAACCCCGGGGGTACCTTTTCTGATTATGGGTGATTTTAACAACATTCCAGACACATATTGGAACAGGGGCAGACGGGAGCCGTTGAGACCGGGAGGTAATTGTACACCATTTGGAGCGGTCCTGAAGGAAACTGCTCTGCATGATTTATGGAGGATTTCACATCCTGGTGTGTATAAGTATTCCTGTTTCTGTCCTCCTTTGCATCCTTGTTGAGGATTGACCTGGCATTGGGCAATACTCAGATTCTAGGACCTTGTTGGGGAAGTAACATACATGGCTAGAACGATATCGGATCATTCCCCCATGAGTGTGACACTTGAGGGAGTGGGATCTGTACCTGCTGGAGGGTGCTTGTGGAGGCTGAACCCATTCTGGTTTCAACTTATTGACCTGGATGGACATATAGGGGGCGATATTAAAGAGTACTTTAGAATTAATGTTGGGACAGCGTCGGTTTTGATGGTTTGGGAAGCTATAAAGGCTTATTTTATAGGGCTCTGCATTAAGGAGATATCCCGGGTAAAAGCAGAAACTGGCAAGAAGGATCAGATGTTGATTAGAGAATTTGAGGAAGCTGAGAAGGCACTAATCAATGATCAGTCCCCGGAGGCACAGGGAAGGTTGAAAGAAGCGCAGACTAGAGTGTGTCAGATGGCAATGAAAGCGGCAGAACGCAAGAGAATGTTTCAGAACATTAAATATTTTGAGGAGGGGGACAGGGCGGGCCATCTCATTTCTAGGATAGTGGCAGCACAGAGGGATTCCACACATATAGCTGCTCTGAGGGGAGGGGATGGGCGTGAACATACTGGTAGCAGAGCAGTTTTGGAGGTGATGACGGGTTATTATTCGGATCTTTACAAATCACAGGTGTGGCCAACAGAGGAAGAGATGGATGGTTATTTGGCGGAAATACAGCTCCCCAGACTCGGCGGATGACCAGGGGCTTCTTGAGGAGCCATTTAATTTGGAGGCACTTGATGCCGCACTGGCCTCTATGCCTAATGATAAAGCCCCAAGGGTGGATGGGATCCCGGGGGAGGTGTATAAAAAATATAGAGAGACACTTCTTCCTGCTTTGCTGGAGATGTACGGTGCCGGTTTGGTGCAGGGGAAGCTGCCACAGTCCATGCGAGAGGCAATAATTGTTGTACTGCCAAAGCAGGGTAAGGATCCAGCCTCTTATCGTCCAATCTCGCTGTTAACGACAGATGTAAAATCCTGGCTAAGATGTTGGCTAACCGCCTAAATAAAGTAATACCGACAATAATACATAGGGATCAATCCGGGTTTATGCCCAATAGTTCTACAGTACATAACCTCAGTCGATTTGTTTCTTAATTTGCAGGCAAAGGTGGATAATATGGGTCAGAGGGATGTGGTGTCTTTAGACGCTGCTAAGGCGTTTGATAGTGTGGAGTGGCGGTATTTGTGAGCGGTCCTGAGGGCTATGGGTTTTGGTGAGAAATTCATAAGTTGGGTGCAGCTGTTATAAAACAAAAAGGCAGAGATGCTCACCTGCCCAGGCCTTCAAACAAATGCTTTATCAGGATACAATGGACCCATATAGTTAAGATGGCGGCAACACAGGTGCAAGAATACCGATGAGACAACCGCTCACAACCTACCAATCCATGGAGGGGACGGCTGCTTTGTATATTGATGCACAATGAAGACTTGTATTTAGCGCTGTTCACACTATGGCAATGCAAAGCATCCAGTTAAACAGCCTAGTATTTACACCCTTCTATTAGATCAGGCGGGCTGCCCAGCGTTATTAAAATGCATCCCATGTGAACAGACACCACAGTTTACAAGACCAAATGGGCCCACCTCCACCCTGTAAAATAAAGTGCAGAAAACACATAAAAAAATGTGAGGTATTAGTTGGTATTTTGGCCAATGTACTTAATCTTATAATCCACTTCACGGATCCTCACGCATACAAGTCTTCATTGTGCTTCAATATACCAAGCAGCCGCCCCCTCCATGGATTGGTAGGTTGTGAGCGCTTGTCTCATCGGTATTCTTGCACCTGTGTTGCCGCCATCTTAACTATATCGGTCCACTGCATCCTGATAGTGCATTTGTTTGAAGGCCTGGGCAGGTGAGCATCTCTACCTTTTTGCTGTAATTTTTGAATTTTTGGAGGATTTTTAAGTCATCTTTTTGTGCTATTGCTGTTTAGTGCAGCTGTTATACACATCTCTGAGTGCTAGGGTACGGGTAAATGGCCTTCTGTCTGAGGATTTTCCTTTGTATTGGGGAACACGGCAGGGGTGCTCTTTGTCTCCTCTGCTGTTTACGATTGCTATAGAGCCTCTGGCGGCGGCGATATGGAGGGATAGGGATATAAAGGGTTATAGATATGGAAGTCATGAAGAGAAGATAGCCTTGTATGTGGATGATGTGTTATTATTTCTGGAAGATGCGCAGGAGTCTTTGAGAGTGGCTATGCATAGCATTACTAAATTTAGGGCTCTTTCGGGACTATTAACTGGGACAAGTCTGTGTTATTGCCCTTGGACGTGGCGGCTCCTCTGACACTTGACCCTGGGATTCCCTTAAGAGTGGTACACGAGTTCAAATATTTGGGTATCGTGTTTTCGGAAAAAATAGGGGACTATGTGCGGCTCAACCTGACTCCTTTTCTTGGGAAATTTCAGCAGAAGATTGGGGTCTGTAAGAAACTATTTCTTTCTGTGGCAGGTAGAGTCAATCTGATCAAAATGATCCTTATGCCTCAGCTCCTCTACAGGTCCTTCTCAAAAAATTAGCATATAGTGCTAAATTTCATTATTTACCATAATGTAATGATTACAATTAAACTTTCATATATTTTAGATTCATTACACACCAACTGAAATTTGTCAGGTCTTTTATTGTTTTAATACTGATGATTTTGGCATACAACTCCTGCTAACCCAAAAAACCTGTCTCAAAAAATTTGCATATCAAGAAAAGGTTCTCTAAACGACCTATTACCCTAATCTTCTGAATCAACTAATTAACTCTAAACACATGCAAAAGATTCCTGAGGCTTTTAAAAACTCCCTGCCTGGTTCATTACTCAAAACCCCCATCATGGGTAAGACTAGCGACCTGACTGATGTCAAGAAGGCCATCACTGACACCCTCAAGCAAGAGGGTAAGACCCAGAAAGAAATTTCTCAACAAATAGGCTGTTCCCAGAGTGCTGTATCAAGGCACCTCAATGGGAAGTCTGTTGGAAGGAAACAATGTGGCAGAAAACGCTGTACAACGAGAAGAGGTGACCGGACCCTGAGGAAGATTGTGGAGAAGGACCGATTCCAGACCTTGGGGGACCTGAGGAAGCAGTGGACTGAGTCTGGTGTAGAAACATCCAGAGCCACCGTACACTGGCGTGTGCAGGCAATGGGCTACAGGTGCCGCATTCCCCAGGTAAAGCCACTTTTGAACCATAAACAGCGGCAGAAGCGCCTGACCTGGGCTACAGAGAAGCAGCACTGGACTGTTGCTAAGTGGTCCCAAGTACTTTTTTCTGATGAAAGCAAATTTTGCATGTTATTCGGAAATCAAGGTGCCAGAGTCTGGAGGAAGACTGGGGAGAAGGAAATGCCAAAATGCCTGAAGTCCAGTGTCAAGTACCCACAGTCAGTGATGGTGTGGGGTGCCATGTCAGCTGCTGGTGTTGGTCCATTGTGTTTCATCAAGGGCAGGGTCAATGCAGCTAGCTATCAGGAGATTTTGTAGCACTTCATGCTTCCATCGGCTGAAATGCTTTATGGAGATGAAGATTTCATTTTTCAGCACGACCTGGCACCTGCTCACAGTGCCAAAACCACTAGTAAATGGTTTACTGACCATGGTATTACTGTGCTCAATTGGCCTGCCAACTCTCCTGACCTGAACCCCATAGAGAATCTGTGGGATATTGTGAAGAGAAAGTTGAGAGACGCAAGACCCAACACTCTGGATGAGCTTAAGGCCGCTATCAAAGCATCCTGGGCCTCCATAACACCTCAGCAGTGTCACAGGCTGATTGCCTCCATGCCACGCCGCATTTAAGCAGTCATTTCTGCCAAAGGATTCCCGACCAAGTATTGAGTGCATAACTGAACATTATTATTTGATGGTTTTTTTGTTTGTTTTGAAAAAACACTTATTTTATTGGACGGTTGAAATATGTTAATTTTTTGAGACAGGTTTTTTGGGTTATCAGGAGTTGTATGCCAAAATCATCATCATCATGGTGTGTAATGAATCTAAAATATATGAAAGTTTAATTGTAATCATTACATTATGGTAAATAATGAAATTTAGCACTATATGCTAATTTTTTGAGAAGGACCTGTATATACTGTATAATGCTCCAGTGTGGTTGGCACATAGCAAATTTTATAGAATTAATACTCTATTTAGGGACCTGATTTGGAAGGGTGGACGGCACACATCAAATTAGAGCATCTGCAGAGATCAAAGGACGAGGGTGGTTTGGCGGTCCCTGACCCCTGGATATATTATATAGCGTCCCAATGTCAGCATATGGTGGGCTGGGGAGAATCTAGCCAAAATACATCAGCTGGGATAATCACTGAACATATAGTGGGGAAGGGTCCATTGTTAGCTAGTTTGGAAGCGGTCAGATTTAGATTGAACCCAAAAAAATTCCCAACCATAGTTATGATGGGGAAAGTTTGGCAGAAAACTTAACAGTGGAGGGGGGGGTGACAGAATTTACGCGATATGCGTGGATTTGGTTTGACCCTAGAATGACGGAGCTCATGAGATTGCGGGGGTTTGGTCAGTGGAGGCGTGTTGGCATTTGGTTCGTGTCTCAGTTGTTTGATGGTGGTGTTATTAAAACCTTTCAAATGCTCAGTAATGAGTTTCCTCTGAGCCAGAAGATGTTTTTCCAGTATCTGCAGCTGAGACATGCCCTAAATAAATAAAACGAAGTGTCACGTGTGGTTCTGCAGTCAGATAGTTTGTTGAATCTCATAAGACCTCGGAGGAACACGAGGGGGTTCATCACTTTGATGTACAGGGGCCTGTTGGACACTTTCTACTGAGACATCCGTTAATGTTGAGGGAAAAATGGATGGCGGACCTGGGTCCTGTATCGGAGTCTCAGTGGGAGTCCATATTACAATACATTCCCAAGGTTTCTTTAAGTGAGGCTAAAAGGGTGTCACAGCTATATTTAGTCTATAGAGTTTACAGGACCCCGTTGTGGATGATGTGGTCGTGTTCTCGCCTTCAGCCCTTTTGAGTGAAAGTGCTCAATCTGATTCAAGAAGTGATGGGGGTGAATATTGTACGTAACCCGCTGACTTGCCTCCTGGTATGTATGGATGATATTTCTACGGATGAATGTGGGAAACTGGCTATTGCAAGATTGCTATATGCCGCTAGGAAGCTTATTGCGATGCATTGGTTAGATGAAAAACCACCAATCAAAAAAGAGTTTGTGAATAAAATAAACATTATTGTCCTCATGGAAAAGAATATTTACACTAAGAGAGGCCAAGATAAAAAATTTGAAAATGTGTGGGGCGGATGGATTGTCCGGGTGTGGCGTCTGTTGAGTTGTTGCAGAGTAGGTTGGGAGTTGGTTAATTACCTCTGCAGTAATTGCACTTGTGCGGCTGAACTTTTGTGAAGTGGTGTATAAATTTATCAAGAGGACATGTACCAGTTTGATAATAAAGGATATTGGGATGGGGCTTAGTGGGAAGGGAGAGGGGGGGTGGGGTACTGGGTAAAGGGGCTAGTTCATGTTAAATGAAAATGTTTCAATCTGCTTTATAGTTTTGGTATCTGTCTGAAGTTTGTGTCAAACTGTACTACATTTTTGAAATATGCCTTAATAAAAAGTATTTGATTAAAAAAAAAGTTTTAGAGTTAGGCTAAAGTGAGTTGGGCTAAAGTTTTAGGGTTTGGGTTAGGGTTGGGATTATGATTGGGATTAGGGTTAGAGCTGTGTTGGGGTTAGGTTTGTGGTTAGGGTTGGGATTAGTGTTAGGGTTGTGGTTAGGGTTATGGTTAGGGTTGGGATTAGGGTTAGGGGTGTGTTGGGATTAGGGTTGTATTTATGGTTAGGGTGTGTTGGGTTAGGGTTGTGATTAGGGTTATGGTTAGGGTCGGGTGTATTGGGGTTAGAATTAGGGAGTTTCCACTGTTTACTTACATTAGGGGGTCTCCAAATGCGACTTGGTGCCACCATTGATTCCAGACAATTTTGCGTTTAGAAAGTCAAATTGTGCTCCCTCCCTTCTGAGCTCTGCCATGCGCCCAAACAGTGGTTTACCCCCACACACAGTACAGACGAAAAGTTTGGACACACCTTCTCATTTAAAGATTTTTCTGTATTTTCATGACTATGAAAATTGTAAATTCACACTGAAGGCATCAAAACTATGAATTAACACATGTGACTCTTGGTCTTCCTTTCCTGGGCGGTCCTCATGTGAGCCAGTTTCTTTGTAGCGCTTGATGGTTTTTGCAACTGCACTTGGGGACACTTTCAAAGTTTTCCCAATTTTTCAGACAGACTGACCTTCATTTCTTAAAGTAATGATGGCCACTCGTTTTTCTTTACTTAGCTGCTTTTTTCTTGCCGTAATACAAATTCTAACAGTCTATTCAGTAGGACTATCAGCTGTGTATCCACCATACTTCTGCACAACACAACTGATGATCCCAACCCCATTTATAAGGCCAGAAATCCCACTTATTAAACCTGACAGGGCACACCTGTGAAGTGAAAACCATTTCTGGTGACTACCTCTTGAAGCTCATCAAGAGAATGCCAAGAGTGTGCAAAGCAGTCATCAAAGCAAAAGGTGGCTACTTTGAAGAACCTAGAATATAATAAATAATTTCAGTTGTTACACACTTTTTTGTTAAGTATATAATTCCACATGTGTTAATTCATAGTTTTCGTTTCATTAGTTTTTATTAGAAGTTTTTCATATTATAACAAACCAAAAGTAATAAGATCATCATTTCAATAAGCTGATATATCAAGTATTGTTCTGACTTAAATATCAAAAGAAAAAGAAAGGGAACAACCAATCTTAAGCAGTAGCCATTAAGTTATAGATGTGGCATAATCAAAGCAATATCATCTCAATCTACAGTACATTGATCACTACTCAGTATTGAATGATGAAATAAAAATGTAAAGAAAATTATACACTCTAATGGAGCATGGAGCATAGTCGGAATGGTAACAGAGTAGGAGGTCATATATTTGCTTTGTTGTTGCAATTATACCAGGTGAAGGCTATGAGGTAAATGTGAGTTAATTCATAGTTTTGATGCCTTCAGTGTGAATGTACAATTTTCATAGGCATGAGAAGGTGTGTCCAAACTTTTGGTCTGTACTGTATGGGGCATCAGCGTACTCAGGAGAAATTAGACCCCCAAAGTTGTTGTGCAATTTGTCCTGTTACCCTTGGGAAAATAAAAATGGGGGCTAAAAAATCATTTTTATGAAAAAAAAAAAAAATTTTTATTTTCACGGCTCTGCGTTATAAACTTCTATGAAGCACTTGGGGGTTCAAAGTGCTCACCACATGTCTAAATAAGCTCCTTGGGGGGGTCTAGTGTCCAAAATAGGGTCACTTGTGGGTGGTTTCTACTGTTTAGGCACATCAGGGGCTCTACAAATGCTACATGGCGTCCGATCTCAATTCCAGCCAATTCTGCATTGAAAAAGTCAAACGGTGCTCCTTCCCTTCCAAGCTCTGCCGTGTGCCCAAACAGTGGTTTACCCCCACATATGGGATATCGGCGCATTCAGGAGAAATTTCACAACAAATTTTGTGATTCATTTTATCTTTTTACACTTGTGAAAATAAAAAAAATGGTTCTGAAGTAAAATGTTTGTAAAAAAAAAAAAAAAAAAGGCTAAATGTTAATTTTTTCCTTCCACATTGCTTCAGTTCCTGTGAAGCACATAAAGCGTTAATAAACTTCTTGCATGTGGTTTTGAGTACCTTGAGGGGTGCAGTTTTTAGAATGGTGTCACTTTTGGGTATTTTCTGTCATTTACACCCCTCAAAGTGTGATATGGTCTCTAAAAAAAAATGGTTTTGTAAATTTTTTTGTAAAAATGAGAAATCGCTGGTCAACTTTTAAGCCTTATAACTTCCTAACGAAAAAAAATTTTGGTTCCAAAATTGTGCTGATGTAAAGTACACATGTGGGAAATGTTATTTATTAACTATTTTTTGTGACATACTTCTCTGATTTAAGGGCATAAAAATTAAAATTTGAAAATTGCAAAATTTTCTAATTTTTTGCCATATTTCCATTTTTTTTTTCATAAATAAACACAAGTCATATCGAAGAAATTTTACCACTAACATGAAGTACAATATGTCACGAAAAAAATCTCAGAATCACCGGGATCCGTTAAAGCGTTCTAGAGTTATAACCTCATAAAGTGACAGTGGTCAAAATTGAAAAAATTGGCCTGGTCATTAAGCTGCAAATTGGCTGTCACTAAGGGGTTAAAGGAGAAAAATGCCCCGTCAGTGTATCAATCATCCGAACAGATTCTGCTCTGTGGTTCTTTTACACCAAAAGGCCAAGTATGTTCAATCACTCATGATATTAAAATGATGTACCAGATGTACTTTAAGTGTCCACTTGGTGATCAAGACAAAAGCTGGGCCCCTCATGTGATATGCTCAAGTTGTTCAAATGGTCTTCATGACTGGTGATCAAGACAAAATCTGGGTCCCTCATGTGATATGCTCAAGTTGTTCAAATGGTCTTCATGACTGTTTGACTATGAGGAAAGTGGCTACACCATTTGCTGTTCCCATGATTTGGAGAGAACCCAAAAATCATAGTGATGACTGCTACTTTTGTTTTGTCAAATGGAAGGTCTTTTCTACAAAGAACAAACATAAAATTAATTACCCTGAACTTGAATTTGCGATAAGGCCAGTTCCACATGATGGTACCTTGCCAGTTCCTGTACCACAGTTGTCTGGATTGGATGAAAATTAAGTGGAATATGAAGACTATGGAGCTGAAGCTACTGGCGAAGACATGGAGACCTCAAGTCAAGATGAGTATGTACTGTACCTGATGGAGCAGCCAGAACGCTTTACTCAGTATGAATTAAATGATCTCATAAGAGACCTTTCATTGTCAAAAGATAAAGCTGGACTTCTTGCATCTAAGTTGAAATAGAAGCATCTTCTTCATGATGATGTCAAACAGAAGTAACACTTTAACACAATTTTTCACAGTTGATGGACCAATGTGGTACTGTAACAATATGAATGGTCTCTTTGAAGAACTGAATCAAGAGTATTTTGTTGCAGATTGGCGATTGTTAATTGACTCATCCCAGAGAAGTTTGAAAGCAGTGTTGCTTCACAATGGAAGTATGAAACCATCAATCCCTATTGCTCACTCATGTCATCTAAAGGAAAGTTATGAAAATCTGTCAGTTGTTTTGGATGCTATACAATATAAGCATCATCAATGGAATATATGTGGAGATTTGAAAGTGATTGATCTGCTAATAGGAATATTAGGAGTTTTCACAAATCGTTGCTTCTTGTGTTTATGGCACAGTAGAAATATAGTAGAGCATTATGTTCGTCATGATTGGGCACAGAGAAACATCTATGCTCCAGGTAGAGACAATGTTCAGCATTATCCTTTCGTTGCTCCAACAAAATTCTTTCTTGTTCCACTACATATAAAATTGGGATTGATTAAAAACTTTGTGAAAGTCGTGGCAAAGACAAATTCACAAGGGTTCCAGTACATTTCACAGAAATTCTCCAGCATTTCACCAGCAAAACTGAAGGAAGGGGTATTTGTTGGTCCTCAGATCAGAGAGCTTATGAGAGATTATGTATTTTGAAGGAACTTAAATGATAAGGAATTGAGATCTTGGAAAAGCTTTGGGGTATGTGCACACGTTGCGGATTTTGATGCGTTTCTGCAGTGTTTTTGGATGCGTGGAATTGCCTCAAATCCGCAGTGCGTTGTGCACACAATGTTAATCAATGGGAAATAAAAAATGCTGTGCACATGCTGTGGAAAAAAATGCTCGGAATCGTAGCATTTTATTTTCCGCAGCAAGTCAATTCTTTTTGCGGAACTGCAGCGTTCTGCACCCATTGACTTGCATTGAGTCGGGCACTTCCACAGCAAAACCGCAGGTTTAAAAAAGATCTGCGGTTTTGCTGCGGATGAAATGCTGCAGATCCGGAGGAGGGAAGTGTGTGGGCGGTGACTGTGTGCATGTATAGTTTGCGGGGCTATGTGTGTGGGGGGGTCTGCCAGGGCTGTGCGGGGGTCGCTGAGGCTGTGCGGGGAGTCTGCAGGGGTTGCCGGGGCTGTCCAGGGGGTTGCCTGGTCTGTGCAAGGGTTGCCGGGGCCGTGTCTGTATGCAGGCATCGTCCGATGGGACTACAAATCCCATCCGGCTATGCCTGCTACACTGACAGTGAGAGACACATTAGCCAATGATGGGACAGTAGTAGTCCCATCATCTGGCTAATGTGTTGAATGTAAAAAATAAAAAACATACAGAACATACACATAACATACAGCACATAACATATAGTACATACTTACCAATCACATAGTCCCCGATGACATCATCTCCTTTAATAAAAATAAAATAATAAAACAATCTATACTTGCCTTTCCGCCGTAGTCCAGTTATTAACGAGTGTTCCACGACAATATCCGGTGTAGAACACTGACATCGGGTGATGTCAGTGCTCTACAGGCCTCCACGATGCACTGACAGCGGAGGGAACCCTCCGCAGTGTATATCCCTCCGACGCCGGGAGAGAGTGAGGTCACTTAAGTTCATTCTCTCACCGGCAATGCTGGGTGAGAAAATTCCCATGCAGCATTGCATAAAGTGAGCACCTGAACTCAGATAACCTCAGTGATGCACTGCAGGAGCCATTGTCTCCTGTCAGTGCATTACTGGGAGTCCCTGATGTCACTGTTCTATAGGGGAAATCGTTGTGTGACACTCGTTATTAATTGGACTGCGTCGGACAGGGAGTATACGGTTGGTTTATTTTTTTACTTATTATAGGAGACCTAGGGCGTCGCTTGGATCTGGGCGTGCAATAAAAATATGAAAACCGTGTTGTGTTTTATTTCATTAAAATACTTTATTCTTATGTGTGTGTGTTTTTTTAACCTTTTCAAACCATAAGATTAATAATGGAGAGGTGTCATATTGACGCCTCTCCATTATTAACTGGGCTTAATGTCTCCTTACAATAGCAAGGTGACATTAACCCCTTATTACCCCATATGCCACCGGTGCTCGGCAATGGGAAGAGAGGGGCTAAGTGCTGGTATTGGCGCATCGTACAGTTTTATTCTTTGAGTCAGTATATTACAGCGATACCTCATTTTATATCTTTATATGTTTTGGCGCTTTATACAATTAAACTGTTTTATAGAAAAAATAATTATTTTGCATCAGTTTATTCTGATAGCTATAACTGTTTTATTTTTCTGCACATGAAGCTGTATGGTGGCTTGTTTTTTATACGTTTTCAGCGGTACCATGTTTGTTTATATTTGTCTTTTTGATCGTGTGTTATTCCACTTTTGTTTCGGTGGTATGATGATAAAGCATTGTTTTTTTGCCTTTTTTTATACTTTTTTATGATGTTCACTAAAGGGGTTAACTAGTGGGACCGTTTTATAGGTCGGGTCGTTGCGGACGCTGCGATACCAAATATCAAATATGTGTACTTTTATTGTTTTGTTTTTTTCATTAAAATATTTATTTAGCGATAGAATATATTGATTTTTTTATTATTTTTTATAGTTTTACAATTATTTAAAAAACATTTTTTACTTTTTTCCAACTTTTTTTTACTTTGTCCCACTATAGGATAATCATTTTTTGCAGTCTGATTGCTTCTATAGCATGGCCATGAAGCACCATCGCCATGCGATAGAAGCTTTCAACTTTGCACTGACAGAGAGACTTGCTGTTCATGTACTACGTAAGTATACTAGCTCTGGTGACCCGGATGTTGTCATGATGACATCGGGTCACCATGGTAACGATCGGGACCCCGCAACGTGACGTGATCCAAAGGCAGAGGGGTTGTCAGCCCTCTGCCTGCTTCTGGAATGATGTATTGTGTTCAATCGCAACCTTTTTGGGGTTAAAGTGCCGGGAGCGGTCAGTGACCGCTCGTGGCACCTAGTGCCATGTGTCAGCTGTCAGAATCAGCTGACATCCGTCAGCGATTGCCTGCACACCACCTGATTGCAATGACGTAATGATCCGTACCTGGTCAGATAGGCCCAGGTCACATGGACGAATCATTATGTCAGAAAAGGGGTTAATTAAGTAAATTGTATAACGATATGTCTTCACCGTGTAATGTGGGATGTTCGGAAACGTTCTGCCTGCTCCAAATTAATGTTACAAAAGTCCAAGTACTTACAGGGAAAGAAGGTACCATACTGACACTTGAGAGTCAAAGCAGAACGCTGTTTATTACGTCATTGTCACTTTATTGTGTGGGTATTTCCTGGACATACATTGTAGCAATTTAATTGGCCCAGCTTATCTTTGCATACGTGCTGGCTTTGGCATATATACATTTCATTGGCTAAAGTTAATAATATCTACATCCACCTTAAGACTATGGGCACACGTTGCATTTTTTTAAGCGTTTTTACACGGCGTAATCGCTTAAAAAATGTTTACAAAACGCATCCAATGCAATCCTATGGGATTACACATTGCTGTGCACATGCTGCGTATTTTTGCGGAGCGTAATCGCTTCGCGTAAAAATAAGCAGCATGTCCATTCTTTTTGCGTAACCGCGGCGATTACGCCCCCATAGGATTGCATTGAAAAGCTCACTTTACACATGCATGCGTGAAGTGAGCACTTCATGTGCGCTTGGTACCCAGGGTCTGGAGGAGAGAAGAATCTCCTCCAGGCCATGGGTATCATATTCCTGTCAAAAATAGAACTAAAATAAAAAATATTGATCTTCTCACCTTTCTGCGGCCCCCAGAGTCTTCCCGCTCCTCAGCGACTCTGCCTGCAAGTTTCGTTCCCAGGGATGCATTGCGAGAATCACCCCAGATGATGTAGCGGTTGAGTGACCGCGACGTCGCAAAGGTCATTCTCGCAATGCATCCCTGGGAACTGAACTTGACGACAGCGTCGCCGAGGAGCGGGAAGACTCCGGGGGCCGCAGAAAGGTGAGAATATCAATATTTTTTTTATTACTTTTTAACTTAACTCATTGGTAAACAGTTGACCACACTTGTCAGCACTAAGTGTGAGCAACCTGTCAATCAGTTTTCCAAGCGATGCTACAGATCGCTTGGAAAACGCTAGCATTCTGCAAGCTAAAATCGCTTGCAAAATGCTTAAATGCTTGTGTTTTGTGGGAAAACGTATACTAATTACATATGCGTTTTACCCGCAGCGGGGAGTTGCGCAAATGCTCTGCAAAATTATGGAGCATTTGTGCAACGTGTGCACATAGCCTTAGGGTCTAGGTGTGGTTCCTATTTCTTAGTTTTCACATTCCTGTGTGTTTTCTCTTAAAGGGGTTGTGGCACCATAAATAATACATTAACTAAGCAAAAAACATGGAAATTAAATGGTTTGGTAATTTCCAATTATTAAAATTTATGCTCCGTTGAAAAAGTAACCTTTCATCTTCTGAAGTATGCTCCCTGGCGTTAGTCCGCCTGCAAGCTTTATCTGTTCTCCCAGTGCCTGGTCAGCTGGCCGAGCATGCACAGTTCCTGTCATCATAAAAAAGTTCCCCCACCCCCAGGGTGCACAACCTATAAGACACTCCCCGCTGTCACACAGGTCTGACAGCGTGTGCAGTGATTTTTTTTTATTCCCCTGCGTTCACACAGGTCGGACATCTGAGTGAGATTGTTCTGCTTCTCATGCACGCGGTCATAGCTGTGTGAGCGCGCTTACTCAGCCCTCATCGTGAGCATGTGAAGCACATGCTTCTGTACTTCTCTGCAATCTGCATCCTGCGCACGCTGTCTGACCTGCGTGAGAGCGTGGAGTGTCTCATACGTTGTGCACACTGGAGGTGGGCCGGTGGAGAACTTTTTTTTATGATGACAGGAACTGTGCATGATATTGAACTTTTGAGGGTTTTTTTTCATATTTTTAAAAACTTTTTCTTTTTTTTTTTTAAGCTGCCATCATCTGATTTTTTGTGCTATTTTTTGGGCTGCCACCAAGAATTTCATGGCCCCATGTTGGCAACATTTTCGGGCCCCTTGAGACTTCGACCCAGGCTTCACAGCAGCTCCACCTCCACCCCCGAGCCTTCCACGGTCCCACCGCCCACTCTTGGAAAAATTCCACTTCTGTTCCCCGTCCTTACCAATCAACATTAACAGTTCCCATTGAACACCAGATCACATACATAGCCAGCAGCTTTTATTTTGGCCAAAATATATTTTTTAAGCCTGCCACCACGACAAGGTAGACTTTTTTGGCAGGTACCTACTCTACTCTAACGTATTAAATATTCAATACTCTTTTTAGGTATATTTGATTTATTTTTCCTTTAGCAAATGTGTTGCATACATTTTTTAAAATGACCAATAATACCACATACAAGAGACAAATACCATCATACCATGTCCGGACTGAATAATACCACATACAAGATTTTTAAGTTAGTGTAGCACTATATCAACTAGAGATTCAGTCCCTGACGTGCGTTTCGCAGGGGGAGACCGGCTTTCTCTAAGGCTTATAATTCAAGAGGGGTCAGGTGCGGTCAGTGAACACTGCCCTCTGCTACAAACTAACCGGAAAACAATACATTCTAACTTACTCAGGCATTTGGCAACATTACAGGCAGAGTTATTGGAAGTGCGGTGCTGCTGACCCCCATGATTTATAATGCTTAGCATTCAGGGATGATCGGCCCTTGCTAATACACCCAACACTTCTGCCAGACAGTGGCTATCTAAATTAGCATGGATACAATTGGCCTGATTGTTATCTTGGGACCTGCGGTTTACTTTGTAAGGCAATACTATTGATATGAGCTACCGTATTTTTCGGACCATGAGACGCACTTTTTTCCTCCAAAATTTTGGGGGAAAATGGGGGTGCGTCTTAAGGGTATGCCACACTGAACAATATCGCTAACGGGATCGCTAAAAAACGTCACTATTTAGCGATCCCGTTAGCGATGTTGTTCAGTGCGGCAGCTTCCAGCGACGAGCTTCCTGCTGTGATCTCGCTCGTCGCTGGAATCGTTCCGGACCCTATTTTCTCGTCGGCGCTCCCGCTGGGTAAGTATATATCGCTAGTGTGGCACCTTTTCTTAGCGATTTAGCGGTACTTTTGTACCGCTAAAGTCGTTAAGAAGATCGCTAACGGCGATAGCGTCGTTAACTATATCGCTAAATGTGGCCGCACTTAGCGATATAGAAACAATCCCGCTAGCGATCGCATTAGTATGCGTCGTTATCGTGATCGCTAGCGGGATTGTTTAGTGTGGCAGTACCTTTATGGTCGCAAAATACTTACAAATCCGATGGCGGCGGTCCCGATGCAGCCTCCCTCTGCTCTGTGGTGCGGTGGTGTCCGGGCTCTGTAGTGTGGCGGCAGCGGGGCTCTGTGCTGTGTGGGGGCTCCGCCGGCATTTCGTCATAGCCGGAAAGCTCCCCGCAGCTCCGCTGCTGCGACGCGGTGGCCTCCTGAAAGATGGCCGGCAGGAGCCTCCGGAAAGATGGCCGCTGGAGGCGGCGCAAGCTCAGATTCAGATCTCCGCTGCGAGATCTTGTCCCGAGATCTCGGGAAGAGATCTCGTTGCCGAGATTTGAATTTGAGCATTCGCCGCCTCCAGCGGCCATCTTTCCGGAGGCCCCTGCCGGCCATCTTTCAGGAGGCCACCGCGTTGCAACAGCGGCGCGGCGGGGAGCTTTCCGGCTATGACGAAATGCCGGCGGAGCCCCCACGCAGCAAAGAGCCCCGCTGCCGCCACACTACAGAGCCCGGACACCACCGCACCACAGAGCAGAGGGAGGCTGCATTGGGACCGCCGCCACCGGATTAGTAAGTAGAATGCGACCCCACAGAGCACAGCCACCCCACAGAGCACCCCTGCAACACAGAGCACCACCACCGCACCAGCCTGGACCACTCCTCTACCTGTGCTGATCCCTTCGCTGGTAAGCTGAATTCGGACTGTAAGACAGACCCCCATTTGACACATTATTTTTTTTTCCCTATTTTCCTTCTGAAAATTTGGGGTGCGTCTTATGGTCTGGTGCGTCTTATAGTCCGAAAAATACGGTACTCTGGAGATCCATTGATTAGCCATTTATTATAGCTGCTGTTTACACACTGCATATAGTAAATACTAGTATTTGACAATTTAACCCATATTTATAAATGGAAATTTATGGCCAATTATTAATAAACTAGTGCCAAATCAAGTGAATAGCAGCAATCAGTGATGGTCATAACTGAGATATTCTAATGCTATACAATCTGAGACTTATCACTACTACAGTGGTGCTTATATTATAACAGTTCACACACTGTGATCCAGTATGCATCCTACAATGTATGTTTTATTCATTTAATTCATGATTTTAAAATATGATTTAATAAAGTACTATTTTAGTCACACATTCCCTTTCCCTCTCCTCTATAGTTAATTGGTGGTGTACACCATGTGAATATATCCTGTGAGGTTGGATTTTCTTTTTCTAACAGAATCACACTTGCTGCTGCTGCCTGTTCTCCTGCTGCTTTGAAAAAGAGTTCCTGATCCTCACCTGATCTTTCCTAATCCCCTTCTCATCCCCTTTTTTCCTCTCCCCTTCCCTACACCTCCTTCACACCTCCTTCATCCGTTGAAACACTGATCAGTACCTGATCACTCAATTTTTTTTTTTGTGTTTCCTGCAGCCTCTGAGCTCTGATCAGTGACCCAAATCATTGATCAAAGTCCTTGCTTGCTGTTTTTCAAGACTTTTTTTGTCCTGTAAATTTCCTCCCCCTTTTGCACCACTGCCATGCGTGCATCCTATTTAGAAAAAACGAAACTGGCAAAATACATGAGTGTGACAATATAGCGGTGTCTGCAAGTCAGACCACCAGGTATACCCATACACATGGATGCCTTATGGACAAATACAGACCAAATGCTATAAGCATAGCCAAACAGAGAAGAGAACAACAGTATATGATCCAATAAAAATGTATATACTTTATTAGAATATGTAAAATATACAGGTAAATAGCAACATGAAGGGAAATGCAACCTCAAATATACATGATCTGAAAAAAGGGCCAAGGAGTCAGCAGGACCCCTGCATACGCATCAACCTGCCAGAATGGCAGTATAGACATGAGCCACACAAAAACAAATGGTGTCAAGTACAGTGAACACACAGCAAGTGCTGATTATGGTAAGTACCAACATGAATGTTCAATGCACGTACCAAAAGATGGACATAAAGGTGGCTCTAGTTGTGTAAGTACAGAGATATTTACCCAAGTGGTGCAGAGGTCCGCTGTCACCCGGCTCACCCCGACGCGCGTTTCGGAGTGATAACACTCCTTAGGGGGCATCCTGCAGCCGCCGAGAGTTGATCAGTGACGCAAATAACTGATCAATGTCCGTTCTTGCTGTTTTTCAAGACTTTTGTCCCTGTCCATTTCTTCCCCCTTTGCACCGCTTCTGTGCATGCATGCTGCAGCCTCCGAGCGTTGATCAGTGACGCAAATCACTAATCCGCACACGTGCTCGCTGTTTTCCACATTTTTTTTTCACAATTTTTCTTCCTCCATTTCCACCCTTCCGTGTGTGTGCGTCCTACAGCTGCCGAGCCGCTGGTCAGACATACACCACTGATTAGCACCCATGCTCATTTTTGGCAATGACTTGTTTTCCTGTCTTTTTTAATACGCTTTTTGCAGCACATCTGTGCATGCGTTCTACAGCATTCGGGTGATGGTCGGTAATGGACACTGACTGGCCTCCGGTTTATTTTTTTTTTTATTGGATGAAAAAAGAATCAAGTAAAAAATCATTTAGATTAGTTCATGGGACAAGATTAGTAAAAATATACTGTCGTAATCGGCGTCTACTACAGTATTATTTACTAAATTGAGTTAGTGTCAGCGCGGAAAAAAAAATCATCCCTGCGTCCGTCCTACAGTTGTTGAACGCTGACCGTTGATGCACATGAGTGATCAACCTAGGGTTGTTGGGCGGGGGGTGATTGTGGAAAGAGAATTAAAAAAAATTATTTACATTATGGGCAGTAAAACATACTGTAGTAATCGTCGTCTACTACAATATTTTCTACTGAATTGAATTAGTGTCAGCACAGAAAAAAAAACATCCGTGTGTCAGTCCTACAGCCGTGGAGCGCTGATCACTGACTCGCATCAATGATCAATGTCTGGTTGTTGCTTTCTTTTTCTTTTTTTTATTTTTCTTTCTTTTCTAAATAAAATGTACACCAAGCATACACACCTGAATAAAATTTGGTACTCGCACAAATGCCAAAAAAAAAAAAAGTCCCGCTCGTCCCAAATCCAGTATTCAGCGGAGGAGGCATACACCTTCCTTGCCTCCGACACTGATAGTGAGGGAGGGGAATCCCCACCTTCCTTTATTTTGCCTCTTCCTCATGTGATGCTGAACTGCCACCCATGTGTCCCAGGACAGAAACTGAACCTGCGCCCACCATTACTGACCCCGTATGGACCTCACCCACCGAAGATTACGAGCCACTGATTTTGTAGCACAATCAGGAGTCCAATTTGACACCTCTCAGAAATAGACTTTTTCAAAGTTTTTTTTTTTGAGGATTTTGTAAACCTCATGGTGGCCCAAACAAATTTGTATGCCTATCAATTTTTGGCATAAAACCGCCCTTCATCATTTTGTAACCGGACTCCTATAGACACAGCAGAAATTATGACGTTTTGGGGCCTGGTCCTTCACATGGGGGAAAGTGAAGAAGCCAGAACTTTGGCAATCTTGGAGTGTTGATATTTTATATAACACTCAAGTGTTCCGCATTGCCATGACCCATAAACGTTTTGAAGCCATCCAAAAAGAGGCCAAGTACTGAATTAAGCTGCACCAACTGTGTTGAAAGTACCTCAGGGTGAACCCACAGGTTTAGGGTTTATGAAAGGAAGGACTCCCGAATGCCCCCCTGTCATGGGAGTGAGTGGTAAAATTGTGTGGGATTTGGTGCACCCATTGCTGTATCAAGGTTATCACCTCTACATAGATAACTTTTATACCAGCATTCCACTCTCTGTGCGAGCTACCACAGCATGCAGTACTGTCTGCAAAAATCAGAGAGGCCTCCCTAAGACAACAAATGGGCAGCTGCTCTGAAAGGGTGAGAGCAGAGCACAATTTAGCGACATGCTGGTGGTGAAGTACAAGGACAAGAGGGATGTCCTTGTACTTGACCACCATACATACTGATGGCAGCACACCCACCGCTGTACGAGGTACATAGTAACATAGTTATCAAGGCCGAAAAAGACATTTGTCCATCCAGTTCAGCCTATATTCCGTCAGAATAAATCCCCAGATCTACGCCCTTCTAAAGAACCTAATAACTGTAAGATACAATATTGTTACGCTCCAGGAAGACTTCCAGGCCTTTCTTGAACCCCTTGACTGAGTTTGCCATCACCATCTCCTCAGGCAAGGAATTCAAGATTCTCACTGCCCTAACAGTAAAGAATCCTCTTCTATATTGGTGGAAAAACCTTCTCTCCTCCAGCCGCAGAGAATGCCCCCTTGTGACCTTCACATGCCTTGGTATAATAGAGAATAATGGTGTGCACTCTGTCAAGAGTGAGGCGCAGGTGTAATGGATTGTAAAAAGTCTTTAACACTAGGAATTTAGAATACACCACACACTCTAGTGAAATTCTATGCAAAATAATTAATTTTTATTCATGAAGCATAAGTAGGGGAGCAAAAACATGCATAGAAAGCCAGGTGCGGGAGCGCCGCAGAGACACACGCACAAACAAGTTCAACACCTGGTTGGACTTCTATAATTCTACTACCTACCACTACCTACATTATACAGAGCTTACTCTACATTCCTCTAAGGATGCTCCAGAATATTTATTATCATTATACTTAAGCGACTATATGAGTAAGACTCGGGAGAGTTGAAATGTCAGATGTTTTTCCAGTCGCTCTCTATGTATGTTTTTGCTCCCCTACTTATGTTTCATTAATAAGAATTTATTATTTTGCATAGAATTCCACTAGAGTGTGCGGTGTATTCTAAATGCCTACATTCCTTGGTATAATCCAAATAAGCATTGGAAGCATTATGCCAAAAATTTACAAAACTTTATTAGAAAATTACATACATAACAATACACAGTTAAAAAATCCATTTAAAAAGGGATGTATATACAGTATACTCCCACAGGTGTAGATACCATGACTAATAAATTAATTTTAATCTAGAGTCAGAGGCTAGATATTGCTGTTAAGTATAATGCGTCAATAGATAGTGCTGTTAAACAGTGTTAAATATTTGATTAGAATACAGGCACTTTATAATTAGCCAATAATTTGCCAATATACTTTCTACGGCCACAGCTGCCAAGCGTATTGATAGAATGGTATTTCACTTAATGTAGTCGTAGTTCCAATACACACTATGATTTGTAAGTGTACCGCTAATGCGGACTAATATATTATCTAATGATAAATTTCGCATGGAAAAATGTCCACTATGATGTATTTGTAGACTGTGCTAGACAGCAGTGCTAAATGCTAGATGTATATGACTAAACTTCAGGCATCTATGTATAGTTAGATTCATGATTTGTCACCTTAAATAAAGCAGTCATAAATGCCAAGTATATGCACTATAAGGGAATGTGTCACCAACACTTAGCCAAAAATAATATAATGTGGTTAAAAAGGTGCCTTGTATGCGGACTGATATATTATCCAGTGATACATCCAAAATCAGATATAGTCCGCTATGGCCTCATTACCACATTTATATATCTAAATGACACAATATAACAGTATTAGTCATGAGAGGTATACAACCTTGTGGGGGTCCAATGTTCCCCGACGCGCGTTTCGCGTTAGCTTCGTCGAGATATTTGTATTGTCCCCTTATATACTTATACATTATTATTAGATCACCCTTCATCCGTCATTTTTCTAGACTAAATAATCCTAATTTTGCTAATCTCTCTGGGTATTGTAGTTCCCCCATCCCCTTTATTAATTTTGTCGCCCTCCTTTGTACTCGTTCTAGTTCCATTATATCAGTGGTTCTCAACCTTTCTAATGCCGTGACCCCGCAATACAGTTCCTCTTGTTGCAGTAACCCCCAAACCAAAAAATAAGTACAGTCCTCCATACAATATTATGGGCACCACATAGTCCTCCATACAGTATTATGTGCCAAATATAATGCTCCATAAAGAATATTGGACCCCAAATAATGCTCCGTACAGGATACTGGTCCACATATAATGCTCCATACAAAATATGGAACTCTCTTCTGCACTGTGCTGCGTTCAGCACTGTTACAGCTCAGGAAAGGACACTGTGGAAAGACTCCCCATTATCATCATCATTGCCTCCCCATCATCGTCTCCCCATCATCATTGCCTCCCCATCATCATTGGCTCCCCATCATCATCATTGCCTGCCCATTATTATTGGCTCCCCATCATCATCATTGCCTCCCCATCATCATCATCATTGCCTGCCCATCATCATTGGCTCCCCATCATCATTGGCTCCCTATCAGCATCATCATTGCCTGCCCATCATCATTGGCTCCCTATCATCATCATCATTGCCTGCCCATCATCATTGGCTCCCATCATTATCATTGCCTCCCCATCATCATCATCATTGTCTCCCCATCATCATTGCCTACCCATCATCATCATCATTGCCTCCCCATCATCATCATCATCATTGCCTCCCCATAATAATCATCTTTGCCTGCCCATTATCATTGGCTCCCCATCATCGCCTTCCCCATCATCATCATCATTGCCTGCCCATCATCATTGGTTCCTTATCATCATCATTGCCTCCCCATCATTATCGTTGCCTCCTCACCACCTCACTACCTCCCCCCACCACCATCGCACATACAGCACCACACACAGACAGCACCGCAGCACTCTCTCCCATACACACACGCAGGCAGACACACACACACACACTGACACATACATCTCACATGTCCGGCGCCCGCGCTTACTCTCTGCCACAGCCAGCCGCTGAATGATGATGTCATCCAGCGGCGCTGCTGTGACAGGAAGCGCAGGTGCCCCCTGGAGCCCAGAGCTGTGGAGGCACGGGAGAGGTAAGTATTGCGCCGCCTGCTCAGGCCGGGTCCCCCCTCTCCCCGCACAGTGGACTCACAGACCCGACGCTCAGCTCCGGAGGGTCCCGGGCCGCTGCACTGTGCCTCCGCGCTTCTTCCACAGTGGAGGAGGAATTGCTGCTGCCACGCCACCCCCACACACATACCGCCCACGCTACACCACTGGGCTAAAGCCATCGGAAATATGTATTTTCCGATGGCTTTAAGCGACACCTGTGTTTTGGTCATTCGACCCCCGCCGGGTCACGAACCACAGGTTGAGAACTGCTGCATTATATCCTTCCTGAGCACCTGTGCCCAAAACTGTACACAGTACTACAGGTGCGGTCTAACCAGGGATTTGTACAGAGGCAGTATAATTCTCTCATCATGTGTATTCAGACTCTTTTAATGCACCCCATGATCCTGTTTGTCTTGGCAGCCGCTGCCTGGCACTGGCTGCTCTAGGTAAGTTTATCATTAACTAGGATCCCCAAGTCCTTCTCCATGTCAGATTTACTCAGTGGTTTCCTGTTCAGTGTGTAATGGTGATATTGATTCCTTCTTCCCATGTGTATAACCTTACATTTATCATTGTTAAACTGCATCTGCCACCTTTTGGCCCGAGTTTCCAACTTATCCAGATCCATCTGTAGGAGAATACTATCTTCTCTTGTATTATAATAATCTTTATTTTTTATTTTGACTGCTTTATATAGTTTTGTATCATCTGCAAATATTGATATTTTACTAGGTAAACCTTCTACCAGATCTTTAATAAATATGTTGAAGAGAATAGGTCCCAACACTGACCCCCGCGGTACCCCACTGGTCACAGCGACCCAGTTAGAGAATATACCATTTATACCCACCCTATGCTTTCCATGACTGCGCCAGTTACTTACCCATTTACACACATTTTCCCCCAGACCCAGCATTCTCATTTTCTGTACCAACCTCTTGTGTGGCACGGTATCAAATACTTTGGAAAATCAATATATACCACGTCCAATGACTTACCTTGGTCCAGTCTATAGCTTACCTCTTTATAAAAACTGATTAGATTGGTTTGACAGTAGCGATTCCTCATAAACCCATGCTGATATGGAGTTAAATAGTTATTCTCAATGAGATAATCCAGAATAACATCCCTCAGAAACCCTTCAAATATGTTACCAACAATAGAGGTTAGACTTACTAGCCTATAATTTCCATGTTCACTTTTAGAGCCTTTTTTGAATATTGGTAACACATTTGATATGTGCCAGTCCTGTGGAACAGACCCATCTCTATAGAGTCCCTAAATATAAGAAGTAATGGCTTATCTATTGTATTACTTACAGTGGTAGCCAAAAGTATTGGCACCCCTGCAATTCTGTCAGATAATACTCAGTTTCTTCCTGAAAATGATTGCAATCACAAATTATTTGCTATTTTTTATCTTCATTTAATTTGCTTGCAAGGAAAAAACACTAAAGAGAATGAAGCAAAAATCAAATCCTTGATCATTTCACACAAAACTCCAAACACGGGCCAGACAAAAGTGTTGGCACCATCAGCCTAATACTTGGTTGCACAACCTTTAGCCAAAATAACTGCGAACAACCGCTTCCAGTAACCATCAATGAGTTTCTTACAATGCTCTGCTGGAATTGTAGACCATTCTTCTTTGGTAAACTGCTCCAGGTCCCTGATATTTGAAGGGTGCCTTCTCCAAACTGCCATTTTGAGATCTCTCCACAGGTGTTCTATGGGATTCAGGTCTGTACTCATTGCTGACCACCTTAGAAGTCTCCAGTGCTTTCTCTCAAACCATTTTATAGTGCTTTTGGAAGTGTGTTTTGGGTCATTGTCCTGCTGAAAGACCCATGCACACGGTCAAGCAGTCCAGTGCCAGAGGCAGCAAAGCAACCCCAAAACATCAGGGAACCTCCGCCATGTTTGACTGTAGGGACCGTGTTCTTTTCTTTGAATGCCTCTTTTTTTTTTCCTGTACACTCTATGTTGATGGTTTTTCCCAAAAAGCTCGACTTTTGTCTCATTTTCTTCCAAAATGTTTTAGGCTTTTTCAGGTAAGTTTGGGCAAACTCCAGCCTGGCTTTTTTATGTCTCGGGGTAAGAAGTGGGGTCTTCCTGGGTATCCTACCATACAGTCCCTTTTCATTCAGACGCCGACTGATAGTACGGGTTGCCCCTTTGCCTCGGACTGCAGGGCAGCTTGAACTTGTTTGGATGTTAGTCGAGGTTCTTTATCCACCATCCGCACAATCTTGCGTTGAAATCTCTAGTCAATTTTTCTTTTCTTTCCACATCTAGGGAGGTTAGCCACAGTGCCATGGGCTTTAAACTTCTTGATGACACTGCGCAAGGAAGACACAGGAACATTCAGGTCTTTGGAGATGGACTTGTAGCCTTGAGATTGCTCATGCTTCCTCACAATTTGGTTTCTCAAGTCCTCAGACAGTTCTTTGGTCTTCTTTCTTTTCTCCATGCTCAATGTGGTACACACAAGGACACAGGACAGAGGTTGAGTCAACTTTAATCCATGTTAACTGGCTGCAAGTGTGATTTAGTTATTTCCAACACTTGTTAGGTGCCACAGGTAAGTTACAGGTGCTGGTGACTACACGAATTAGAGAAGCATCACATGATTTTTCAAACAGTGCCAATACTTTTGTCCACCCCCTTTTTTAGGTTTGGTGTGGAATTATATCCAATTTGGCTTTAGGTCTATTCTTTTTGTGTTTTTACATTGAAGACAAATTAAATTAAGATAATAATACCAAAGAATTTGTGTTTGCAATCATTTTCTGGAAGAAACTGAGTATTATCTGACCGAATTGCAGGGGTGCCAATACTTTTGCCCACCACTGTAGCTCTCTTAGTACTCATGGGTGTATGCCATCCGGACCCAGGGATTATCTATTTTAATTTTATTTAGCAGGTTTTGCACCTCTTCTTGGGTTAGAAACAGGTCCACAAATTACACTGTCTACTGGGGTACAACAAGTACCTGGGGAAGTTGATCTCTCTGATCAAGTCCTCCAGCAATACAGTGCCATGGGAATAGCCATGGTGTGGTACAAGAAGCTGGCCATGCACATCGTACAGATGGCAATGCGCAACGCTTTCGTGTTACCACAATGTACAGGCCAGACCGGTATGTTGTACCCTCAGTTCCAGGATCTTTGAAGATCAGAAAGGAATGGGCCCCAGTACTTCCAGAAATTCCACATTGCTTTAGTTCCTGTGAAGCACCTGAAAAGTTAATAATCTTCTTGAATGTGATTTTGAGCACCTTGAGGGGTGCAGTTTTAGAATGGTGTCACTTTTGAGTATTTTCAATCATATAGACCCCCTCAAAATCACTTCAAATGTGATGTGGTCCCTAAAAAAATGGTTTTGTAAATTGTGTTGTAAAAATGAGAAATCGTTGGTCAACGTTTTAACCCTTCTAACTTCCTGACAAAAAGAAAAAAGTTTACAAAATTGTGCTCATGTAAAGTAGACATGTGGGAAATGTTATTTATTAACTATTTTGTGTAAAATAATCTGATTTTAAGGGCATAAAAATTAAAAGTTTGAAAATTGCAAAGTTTCCAACATTTATGTTGAAGTGTTCCTCATAAAGTGACAGTTATAAGAATTGTAAAAATTGGCCTTGTCTCGAAGTTGAAAACAGGGTAAAACAGGTAAACGGGTTAAAGGCTCATTCCTACCTCAGTATTTATTGCATATTTCCCAGCTGTGCCATAAATGACTGATAGATTTGAGTCTAGAGACTGTAATCTGTCCCCAACCCCTGTCTCATAGCTGCTATAAACGGAGAGGTGGTTGTGCATGCATGATTAGCGCTGTTCACTTCTCTGGGAGTTTAGAAAGTAGCCGAATGCTCTTGTGCTTCTATTGTTAGAACACTCCTTAAACTGAAAGAGATCCGCACATGTGTGGCCACCTCTATATTGACAGCTGTGCTATTGCTTAGTGGTATTGCCAATGTAGTTGGCATGGGGTAACTGAGCCCTTTATCAAAGATCACTGTACTGTTATATACTTTGGCTGTTAACTGGTTCATGCAGAATTACAGGAACACTCGATTCTTACACTATGGCTGGTCCGAACAATGAAAGCAATTGTTACCATCCACCTTTCTTGTCTCCCCTTTCTCCTCATAGATTGTAAGCTTGTGAGCAGGCCCTCATTCCTTTTAGTATCTGTTTTGATCTATGTGTTTATTGTTATGCTGTAATGTCTATTGTCTGTACAAGTCCCCTCTATAATGTAAAGTGCTGCGGAATATGTTGGCGCTATAGAAATAAAATTATTATATTATTATTAGATCACCTGCAGTGATTGAATAAAAAAATATATCCTGAAAAACCTGTAAGACACAAATGTAATCTCTGCCAGCTGTTAAGTAATAGAAACATGTTAATTGTAGCAGATACAATGATGGCATCCATCATAGCTACAGCATGCACAGATACCAGGACACTGGTGTATGCATTAATAATTGTTTCCATGCAGTCAATTAGGTTATAAAGCTCTATTGGGGTATTAATGCCTTGGCTTCATTATAGCAATTTTATGTCAGCAATGTAATGATATGTCATACAGAGCCAACATTTATGCTTTGCCAAATGTCATCGGCTGCTGTTCATATGACTTTTTAAAGGCTCTCTGTCACCAGGTTTTTGCCACCTAATCCAAGAGCAGCATTATGTAGGAACAGAAACATTGATTCCAGCTGTGTGTCACTTACTGGGTTGCTTTCTGCAGTTTTGATAAAATTACAGTTTTATCAGCAGGTGATTTTAACTGAAGGACTAACAAAACCTGCTGCCATGTAGTGCTCTGTATTCATAAGCGCTGCATGATCACACTGTACACCATTGATTGGCAGGTTCCTGCCTGCACACAGTGTACACAAAAAGCAGCCAATCAGTGGTGTGGGCGGGTTTATACAGGGTTCAGCGTTCAGAGAACTGCTAGATCAGCAGCAGATAAAACAGGAACTTTATCAAAACTACAACAAGCAGCCTAGTAAGTGATACATCATCTCTAGAATCAGGATCTTTACAACTATATCACACTTTTTTTCAGCTGGGGTTGCAAAAACCGGGTGATAGATTCCTTTTAAGTATCTACATCTAGAACAGCTCCACCATTGTTGATTGGATTAAGAGCAGTAAGTTATTTTTTGTTCCTGTTATCAGGTGTGGAAGGTCAAGAAAGCCTTGAAAATCACATTCCAGTGGAAAGGTCTGATGCCTGGGATCAAGGTAAAGTGTTATTTTAGGTCTTGACAAGTACGTTGACATCATATGACGGCTACACAGGCCTAGAAATCTTTTTATCTCTTACATCCAGTGGCTCCACACATCTGTCTTTTATTTTTTTTTCCGCACCACAAATTATATTGGATATTGACTGTGTCATGTTTATCCAACTTTAATTGCATTTTTGTGGAAGCATGACATCCTTGACCATGTCAGTCATATGTCCTTAGGGTCTGTGCTGTGCTTTATATGGGTCCCCTAAAAGTGCCTCGAGCCTCTGTGTGTCTTATGCTTCAGTTATTACATGGAGGCATACATTTCTTTTTCCATCAGTTCCTTTTGAATCCAATAAGAAAAGTAAATAGTGTTGTGCTCCATCACATACAGTATTTTGGGGGTGTTCTCCCGTACAGACATTACAAGAAACCTAACCATAACAAAGTCAGTAATTGATCAGTGTGACTAGCTTGTCACTAACATCTTTCAACCCTCGGCTCCTTAACACCAAGCATTGTTATCTGAGCAGAAAAGGATCTACCGGTAGTTTTGTGTTTCCTACAGTTTCTATCTTCCTCTACTTTGATGTAACATTTCATCTTTATCATGTGATTTAGCCTCATTAATTTCTATTAGTGGTTGGAACTACATACAAGCGTCTTGGCCATTGTTACCCCTTGGTATGGACCTGTACTTTTCAGAAGTTTCTTAAAGGTTATTAGCCTTTATTTTTTTTTTTTTTTTCATAGTTTGGAACTTGCAGTGAATCTGAAAAGAAGACTGAAGAGTATGATACCCAGGTATGTATTTTCTAGCACTGGTACTAGTCTCTTGGTGCCTGGTGCACACCATGGGCAGGTCCTGAAGAAACTGGGGCTTGGGCTGTGGGTGTAGACAGTAGCTTCTGATGGACGGCTTCACAATGCAGTTATACATGACAGAACATTGAATCGGAGTATACTACAAAGTTGGCTATATTCCCCTTACCCACTTTTTGTACAACTTATATAAAGCTTCCTACCTGGTGGACAAATTGTTAGTGGGTCTTCTGTGTTGGGTTGTAAACCGTGTGCGCCTTGGTTATTCAGCTCCTTACAGATTGCTAATGTAGAAGCAAATTTGTTATATAAATTTTCAACAATCATTCATAAAGCATTCTTCCTTTTCTCCTTAAGGCCATGAAATACCTGTCATATTTGTTATACCCTTTATGTGTGGGGGGAGCAGTTTATTCACTTCTAAACATCAAGTACAAAAGGTAAGATCCTTGGCTTCATGTGACACTTCTATTTTGTCTTTTGTTTTCATTTTCTTCAGTTTATTACACAAAAAGAACCCCACATTTCTGAACTTTTTATGTAGAATAAAGCCAGTCCTTGAGTCCACAGGATAGATTGACATGCCTTTCTATAAATTGTGCTCTAATTCTATAATAATGACCCTTAATATTTTTGTTTACAGCTGGTATTCCTGGCTCATCAACAGCATTGTGAATGGTATGTGACCTCTTTGTATGTCTCGTTTTCTGTAAACACATTCAATTTATGTGCAACAATTTGCATAAAATAGCTGCAGATTTTAAGAATTTCTCCTATTTGTTATTGCCACGATTTTTATGAATGTCAAAACTAAAGGTGTATGTCCAAGAACTAAAATGTGCTGAATTGAAAGTGTACCTATCAGCCATCTGTGACTGCCTTTTTATTTAAGAAATCAGTGGTACAGCTACAGAAGGACAAAAATGTGCCGAACTGTCCCTAATGTGAGGCCTAAGAATATGACTGAAACTGAATGCTTCCCCATCTTGGTCTCAAATCCTATTATATGCTCCCCCAACCTGGTATTTGCTCCCCCATCCTGGAATATGCTTCCTCATCCTGGAGCATGCTTCCTCATCCTGGAGTATGCTTCCTCATCCTGGAATGTGCTTCCTCATCCTGGAATATGCCCCTCCCATCTTGACCGGTAACTGTGCAGCAAAACAACAGGTCCAAACTTCTGGGTTGTGGGATCCCAGATGGTGGATCAAGATCCCACAACCCTTCATGGCCTTCTCACTGTGAGAGCTCAAGAGCTCTCTCTGAACTAAACAAGCACTGGTGCATCATTTTCAGAACAGATACTGGTTGTTAACCCCTTCATGACAGAGGCAGTTTTCACCTTCCTGACGCTTTTCACCTCCTTACCCGGCCAAATTTTGCAAATCTGACATGTCACTTTATGTGGTGAGAACTCCTGAAAGCTTCCACATATCCCAGTTATTCTGAGATTGTTTTTTTGTGACACCTTGTACATTATGTTCCTGGTATATTTAAGTCGACGTGATTTGTTTAGTTATAAAATATTGGAAATTTTTTAAAATGGAACATTTTTTAACTTAAAACAGGTCATGTCACACAAAATAGTTAAAGAGGTTGTCCACTACTGTAGGATTGATGACCTATCCTTGGACAAGTCATCAATGTCCGATTAGTCGGGGTCAGACACCGCGACCACACCAATCAGCTGTAGTCAGTGTCTCTTCAGCCGCCGGCCCGAAGTACTCACTGGTTAAGTTGTTTCATCTTCTGATAGTGGCCGCGGCTTAGTAATAAACATCTGCCTCCTATTCAAATCAATAGAAGGCAGATGTGTAGTATCCTACGACGGCCAGTATCAGAAGACAGCCAGCTCCTCAAGTGAGTACTTCCGGTCGGCAGCTGCCGACACCAATAACAGCTGATTGGCGGGGGTGCTGGTTGTTGGTCAGACCCCGCCCGATTTAAACATTGATGACCTATCTTAAAGATAGGTAATGAATGCTAAAGTAGTGAACAACCTTTTTAATACAAACCATTCACAATATGTCTACTTACTTCTTCTTTGTTTGTTTTTTGTTTCTAGGTTAAACATTTTAGCAGGAATTTTTCATGGTTTTTTTTTTCAACAAAATTTACGTAATTAATTTTTAAGGGGCCATGTAATATTTTAAATTACTGAAGGGAGCCTTATATGCTTCACAGGAATTAACACGAAGAGGAATGAAAATAATGAAAAGTTAAATTTTCCTACGAAAATGCTATTTCGGTTCCAAATTTTTCATTTATGCAAGAGCAGACGGAGCAAATAGATTCCACAATTTGCCATGCGATTTCTAATATGCGCTGATATCCCATATCTTGCCAGAGTTAGCAATATTTGACTTTTTTAGTGCAGTTTTGGCTGAAATAGATTGCTGATCTCATACTGCATTTGACGAGCCCTCGACATACCAAAACAGTAGAAATCCACAAGTGACCCTATTTTGCAAACTCTACCCCACAAGTAATTCATCTAGTGGTGTGATGAGCATAATTTAGCCCCAATTTGTTTTTATTTTCACAAGGTTAATAGGACAAAATGGACTTCATAATTTGTTGTGCAATATCTTAGGAGTATGGCGATACCCCATTTGTAGTCTGAAACTACTGTTTGGTGCACGTTCGCCGCTCTGGGAATTCATATATGGGTCTAGTGATTATTTTGACTATATGGGTGTTTTCCAGAAAAAAAAAGTGCTCCTTTTGGTAATGCAAAGAGAAATAGTTATTTTTATTTTTTTTTTTAGAAAATAGTTATTTAGTGTGTAAGAGTAGCAAAACATAAAAAAGCTCAAAATCTGGTATCGCTTGTAATTATACTGACCCAAAGAATAATTACTACTTATACTGCACGATGAACATCGTAAAAAAGGGAGAGTCCACTCGGGCATCCAACTGGCATATTTCTATGTAATTTTTGCATTTCCATGTTTTGAGAGCTATAGTCTCTACTTACCTACCACTAATAGAGCTATATGCTGTATTGAGGCTTGTTTTTGCAGGATCACTTGCAGTTTTTATTGATACCATTTTGGGGTACATAACATTTTTTTTTATCTAAATCTATTCCCATTTTTGGAATGCAGCGTGAGCAAAAAAAGCAGTTCAAGATTTTTTTTATTTTTCTGCGCCGTGGTAAGAAAACTTTGCTCTTTGGGTCAGTACAATTACAGCAATATCAGATTTATATTGTTTTTGTTAGGGGTCGAGTTCCCGCTTCTGCACAAGGGGAATCTCGAGCCGTCCCTGCTGCGATACGGCACTCCAACTGCTGGCAATATCACATGGTTCATCCATGGTCAGCCAGTTCGCCGTCCAATTTCGGACTCTGGTCTCTGAGCTAGAGTGGCCGGATAAGTTCTCATTCCGGTGTACTGGAGAGGACTGGCGGATCATGTGAAGGATGCCTTGGCCACCAGGGAGATTCCCGCCACACTGGAGGAGCTCATTTCCTTATATACCCGCATTGATCTCTGTTTTAACAAGCGGAGGTTAGAGCGGACCCAGTGCAGGCAGAGGTTTCGGTTGGCTCACACCTTCGCCAAACCTCTGGAATCTTCCGCTCAAGCGTCCGACTCCTCCAAAGCCATGGAGGTTTCTCGAGCGGGACCTAAGTCCCGGACCGCTCGAGTAACGGTGGTCTGTGATTTTTGCCAACAGGCAGGACACTATACTAACAGATGTCCACAGCGATCGCAGAGGCGATCGCGTCTAGTGACCCTGGGAGGAGGCTCACTAGAGACAGCAGCATTTTCCTCCAAGATGACACGTAAAGGGACAATCACTGTAGGCACTTCCACTCTCACAGTCGACCTTTGCGTGGACTCAGGAGCAGAGGGGAACTTCATGTCCTCTAACTTTGCTCGCCTTCACGCAATACCGCTGGTGGCGCTTGACAAATCAGTGACTGTCCGGGTAGTGAATGGGTCGATATTGCCCTCACAAATTACACACCAGACTGTTCCTCTTGCATTGTTTGTATCCCCTTCCCATCAGGAGCTTTTTTCCCTACTCGTCCTTCCCGAGGGAATAGATGAGATCCTACTAGGAATACCTTAGCTCCGTTTCCACTCCCCACATATAGAGTGGACTTTGGGTAGGATACTGGGTTGGAGTGATGCATGTATAGGCAGATGTGTCAGGAGTTGCGTTCAGGTTACCACTACTGAGTTACCCGCAGATCTTACTTCACTTCCCAAGTGCTATTGGTCATATGCAGACTTGTTCTCCAAGAGGGCTGCGGAGACTCTTCCACCTCATCGCCCCTATGACTGTTCTATTGACCTCTTGCCTGGAGCAGAACCTCCTCGGGGAAGGGTCTATCCCTCTCTCTTCCTGAGACAGAGGCTATGTCGCAATATATCCAGGAGAACCTGGCAAGAGGGTTCATTAGGAAGTCGGTGTCACCGGCAGGAGCGGGATTCTTCTTCGTGCAGAAGAAGAACGGAGAATTACGTCCATGCATTGATTACAGGGGTCTTAATGCCATCACCGTTAAGAACAAGTACCCGTTGCCCCTGATTTCTGAGCTCTTTGATAGGCTCTGGGGAGCAAGGGTATTTACTAAACTAGATCTGCGCGGTGCTTATAACCTGATTCGCATCCGTGATGGGGACGAATGGAAGACGGCTTTTAATACCAGGGATGGGCGTTACGAATATCTGGTGATGCCCTTTGGGCTCTGTAATGCCCCAGCCGTTTTCCAAGACTTTGTCAATGACATCTTCCGAGATATGCTCTCCACCTCGGTCGTAGTCTATCTGGATGATATACTCATCTTCTCTCCAGATATTGACTCCCACCGGAGAGATGTCTGCAGAGTCTTCGACCTCTTATGGGCAAATTCCCTTTATGCTAAGTTAGAGAAATGTATGTTTGAGCTGGAGTCTTTACCTTTCCTTGGCTATATCATCTCAACCCAGGGATTGGCTATGGATCCTGCCAAACTACAGGCTGTGATGGACTGGCAAGAACCCCACTCTCTTAAAGCGGTGCAGCGCTTTATGGGGTTCATTAACTACTATCGCCAGTTCATTCCCCATTTCTCTACCTTGGTAGCTCCCTTGGTAGCCCTCACCAAGAAGGGAGCAAATCCCAAATTGTGGTCGGTAGAGGTTTCCAAGGCTTTCACTTCTATTAAGTCTCATTTTGCTAGCGCTCCCATCCTACATCGCCCCGATGTTGATAAGCCATTTTTATTGGAGGTGGATGCTTCATCCGTTGGTGCTGGATCAGTCCTCTTCCAAAAGGATGCTCAGGGTCGGAAGCATCCTTGCTTCTTCTCTAAGACCTTCACATCAGCGGAAAGGAATTATTCCATCGGGGATAGGGAGTTGCTAGCACTGAAGTTGGCCTTCTCTGAGCGGAGACATCTGTTGGAGGGGGCCCGCTTTCCCTTCCAAGTCTTCACCGACCACAAGAATTTGGTGTATCTTCAGACAGCCCAGCAGCTTAATTCTCGCCAGGCCAGATGGTCCTTGTTCTACCTGTACGATGGACTACTTGCTAGAGATGGGGTGCACCTTACGAAGACTGGAAAACATGTATTTGGAAGTCGCCTTGCTACACTCATCAGGAGAGCTTTAAACTAGAACAATGTGGGAAGGGAAGCAAAACGCCAGCAAAAGCCATACACCTGACAAATGCTATTGAGAACTCTGCTATTAGAAGTGAAGGGGAAGAACAAAGACAAAAAAATCTACATAATAAAAATATTGAAGAAAGAGAAACCAATCACAAACTAAAGTGTTTCTATACGAATGCACAAAGCATGGGCAACAAACAAGGAGAACTGGAGCTACTAACGCAGGAGAAGAAATATGATGTCATTGGAATCACTGAGACTTGGTGGGACGATACACATGATTGGAATACAAGGCTAGAAGGTTACAACTTATTTGCAAGAAACAGACTTGATAAACGAGGAGGAGGTGTTGCATTGTATGTTAGAAAAGCGTATATCTGCACAGAGATTGAAGCTTCAGAGACTGGGAGTTCTGTGGAAACTGTTTGGGTAAGAATACAAGGACAGAACAATGGAAAGGACACCATTGTAGGCATTTACTACAGGCCGCCTGTGCAAGCTGAAGATATGGATGAACTCTTTATGCATCAAATGGCCAAGTTCTCCAAAAAATATGACATAGTGGTCATGGGAGATTTCAACTATCCAGACATTTGTTGGGAATCTCTCTCAGGCAAAACTAACAGGTCCAGGAAATTCTTATCCTCTCTTGCTGACAACTTTATCTTCCAAAAGGTAATGGAGAAAACAAGGGGATCTGCTACCTTGGATCTAATCCTCATAAACAGGGAGGAAATGGTGGAGGAGGTAAGAGTGGCTGGGACCCTAGGAGGTAGTGACCATTCTATTTTAGAATTTTGGATAACAAGAGGAGGAAGACCTGTGAAGACTCAGACGTCAAGGTTAGATTTCAGAAAGGCAGATTTTAAGGAACTCAGAAAGAGAATTGGAGGGATCCAATGGCTGGATATCCTTAAGGACAAAAATGTCCAGGAAGGATGGAAAATCTTGAAAAATGAGATTCTCAAAGCACAATCGTTAACAATTCCGAAAAGAGGGAAGAATGGGAAGCATTTAAGGAAACCAGGATGGATGAACATAGAACTTAAACACATGCTAAAAAGGAAGAAAGAAATGTTTATCAAATGGAAAGAGGGAGGCATATCTAAAGAAGAATATAATGCTGTCTGCAGAACCTGCAGGGCACAAATCAGATTATCTAAAGCTGACAATGAATTAAGGCTTGCAAGTGACGTCAAAAGCAACAAAAAAGGATTTTGGGGATACGTCAAAAGTAAAAGAAAAGTCAAAGATGCTATAGGATTTTTACAGGATGAAAATGATGAAATGGTAAGTCAGGATGTTGAGAAGGCTGAACTTTTAAATTCCTATTTTGCATCTGTTTTCTCTCAGAAAGGAAATGTAACATCAACTGATCTTCACTGTCCTATTAAAGGAATAGAAGAATCCAGGATATCTATAAACAGAAAGACAGTGAGGAAACACTTAGCTAACCTAAATGAATTCAAGTCTCCAGGTCCAGATGAATTACACCCCAGGGTACTGAAGGAGATAGCAGAAGAAATTCTTGAACCACTGTCCATAATCTTTGAAAATTCTTGGAGAACAGGAGAAGTCCCAGAAGACTGGAGAAGAGCAAATGTTGTTCCTATCTTCAAAAAGGGGAAGAAGGTGGACCCAGGGAACTATAGGCCGGTGAGTCTGACTTCTATACCAGGAAAGATCTTTGAACAAATTATTAAAGAACATGTATGCAAGTACCTGGATAAGAATGAAGTGATTAAACAGAGTCAGCATGGGTTTGTAACTAATAAGTCATGTCAGACTAACTTAATTTTCTTCTATGACAGAATCACTGACTGGGTGGATCAGGGAAATGCTGTAGATATAGTATATCTTGACTTCAGCAAAGCATTTGACAAAGTATCTCACACAATCCTTATTGAAAAAATGACTAAGTATGGAATGGACAAGGCAACTGTTAGGTGGATTCATAACTGGCTTAGTGATCGGACCCAAAGAGTGGTTGTAAATGGCTGCACATCCAGTTGGAAGAATGTCTCAAGTGGGGTACCACAAGACTCTGTTTTGGGCCCTGTATTGTTCAACATCTTTATCAATGATTTAGATGAAGGAATTGAGGGTAAACTGATCAAATTTGCTGATGACACAAAGCTAGGAGGGGTAGCTAATACTAGAGAAGAGAGAGAGAGGATTCAAAAAGATATACATAAACTGGAGCAGTGGGCAGCAACTAACAGAATGGATTTTAACAGGGAAAAATGCAAAGTACTACATCTGGGCAATAAAAATGAAAAAAGCATATACAAAATGGGAGGAATAGGGCTAAGTAACAGCACATGTGAAAAAGACTTGGGTATACTAATTGATCACAGACTTAACATGAGTCAACAGTGTGATGCAGCAGCAAAAAAGGCAAATGCAATTCTAAGATGTATCAACAGAAGCATACAGTCTAGATCACGTGAGGTCATTATTGCCCTCTACTCCTCTTTGGTCAGACCTCATCTGGAATACTGTGTCCAGTTTTGGGCACCACATTTTAAAAAAGACATCAACAAACTGGAGCAAGTTCAGAGAAGAGCCACCAGAATGGTGACCGGTCTGCAAACCATGTCCTATGAGGAACGGTTGCAGGATTTGGGAATGTTTAGCTTGCAAAAAAGAAGACTGAGAGGAGACTTAATAGCTGTCTACAAATATCTCAAGGGCTGTCACATTGTAGAAGGATCATCTTTATTCTCATTTGCGCAAGGAAAGACTAGAAGCAATGGGATGAAACTGAATGGGAGGAGACACAGATTAGATATTAGAAAAAACTTTTTGACAGTTAGGGTGATCAATGAGTGGAACAGGCTGCCACAAGAGGTGGTGAGTTCTCCTTCAATGGAAGTCTTCAAACAGAGGCTGGATAGACATCTGTCTGGGATGATTTAGAGAATCCTGCTTTGAGCAGGGGGTTGGACCAGATGACCCAGGAGGTCCCTTCCAACTCTACCATTCTATGATTCTATGATTCTCCCGGTTTCATTTCACCCTACATTTTCTCTCGGGAGAGAGAAACATCCGTGCCGACGCTCTCTCTCGCTCTGTGGTGTCCTCAGAGGAGGAAGAGGAGGAGCCTCGTCTTATTGTCCCCACAGAGAGCCTGAGAACAGTGGCCCCGGTTTCGCTAGAGTCTGTGCCTCCGGGCAAGACTTTTGTGCCTACCAATTTGCGACCAGAGGTACTCTCTTGGGCACACTCGTCCAGGATGGGTGGACACTTTGGGGCAAAGAGGACATCTGAGTTGCTGGCGAGGACATACTGGTGGCCGCATATGGTCCGTGACGTTGGGGACTATGTTCGGGCGTGTCTTCTGCGCCAAGAATAAGTCTCCTCGACATCGGCCAGCTGGGTTACTTTACCCTTTGCCGGTGGCAGACAGGCCCTGGGAGATGGTCGGGATGGACTTTGTGGTGGGCTTACCCAAGTCTCAGGGCTGCACCATCATTTGGGTAATCACGATCATTTTTCCAAAATGGTGCACCTGGTGCCACTACCACGGTTACCTTCTGCACGGGCCCTGGCAGTGTTGTTTATTAGGCACATCTCCCGTCTACACGGCATGCCGGACAAAATTGTCAGTGACCGAGGGCCCCAGTTTGCGTCTCGGTTCTGGAGAGAGCTTTGTCGTCTACTCAGTATTGAGTTAAATCTCTCTTCAGCATACCATCCCGAGACGAATGGGTTAGTAGAGAGGGCCAACCAGACCTTGGTCACCTATCTACGACATTTTGTTTCAGCCAGGCAGGATGACTGGGCATCCTTGCTACCGTGGGCTGAGTTTGCATTGAACAATGCTGTGGCTGACTCCACCGGACAGACTCCATTCTTCCTAAACTACGGTCAGCATCCGCGGGTTCCGGTGCCCATGCCCGTGTCTTCTGCTGACTCCAGGGTAGCAGACTGGGCTGTGGAGGCACGGGACATTTGGGACCAAGATGCCATTCTGGCGTCCAAGGAGAGGATGAGGTCCGACGCACATCGGCGCCCCACTCCGACATTTGCTCCTGGGGACTTGGTGTAGCTCTCCGCCCGTAACATCAGGCTGCGAGTTGAGTCCACTAAGTTGGCACCTCGCTACCTGGGTCCTTTCAAAGTCCTCGAGCAGGTTAACCCTGTGGTATACCGTTTGGCTCTTCCACCACGCTTGGGTATCTCCGACACCTTTCACGTATCCCTCCTGAAACCCGTGCTCATGTCCCGGTTTTCCGAGTCATCTGCCGGGACATCGGGTTCGTCTACGGATGACCATGAGGTGAACGCCATTGTAGGGTGTAAGGTGGTACGGGGCAAAAGATTTTATTTGGTGGATTGGAGGGGTTATGGGCCTGAAGATAGGTCCTGGGAGCCTGCCAAGCACGTTCACGCTCCGCAGCTCATCGCTGCCTTTGAACGCAGCGAGGCCCAAAGAAAGGGGGGCCCTAGGAGGGGGGGTAATATTAGGGGTCGAGTTCCCGCTTCTGCACAAGGGGAATCTCGAGCCGTCCCTGCTGCGGTCTCCCATCCGTCTCCGGCCGCAGTGGACTCTGCTCAGCTTAGACGTCGGTCCCAGCGTCTCGCCCAGTCTAACATTGTGCAGAGTATTACTGCTGCTCCTCCAGGCTCTGCTATTGTAGCCAGTACTGAAACCACTTGTGTTCTGGAGCAGTTTCCTATTGGTCCTTATCTGGCAGGCCCTGTAGTTGCTACTATAAAAGGGTGGCATGGTCGTGCCGCCATGCGCTAGTATCAATCACATTATGTGCTTTGCGCCAGGGTGATCTTGCACGCATGTGTTAGGGCTTGGCTGAAATAAGCCCCTAGAATACCGGCTTCTCCGGTGAGGAGATTGTCTGATTGCGTTGCTGCGGACTGCTGTCCGCACAGCAGTTGTCTGTGCATACCTGTGTTAACAGGACACTGTCCATATCTCTGTGTTTCTGCCTTAGCGACTCTGTGGCGTAACAGAGTTCGTTTATACCGCCATATAGGGCCACAGTGTCCATAGTTGCGACTCTGTGAAGTAACAGAGTTCGCCATTCCGCCATCCTACTTGCAGCAGGCTCTGCCTGCACGGTGGACCCCGGCTGCGAACGCACTTATTATTTATATTTATTTTGTGCGTTCCGCCAGCCCTAACAGTTTTTTTTATTATTCTTTTGCACAGAAACAATATTTTGCAAAAATCATTTGATTCAGCATCGTCATATTCTGAGAGTTGTAATCTTCTCTATTTTTCTGCCAACAGAGTCTTGTGAAGGGCTTGATTTTTGCAACCGTTCCCCAAGCCCTGACTGACACTGGCTCTTAATTGAGACCGGCTGTAAGTCAGGGCCGGGGCCACGGTTACAGCGGCTGCTCTGTTTTCTCAGAGCGGTTTATGATTGCTGCCACCCGTGACCTCATGACTGAAACTGAATGCTTCCCCATCTTGGTCTCAAATTCTATAATATGCTTCCCCAACCTGGTATTTGCTCCCCCATCCTGGAATATGCTTCCTCATCCTGGAGCATGCTTCCTCATCCTGGAGTATGCTTCCTCATCCTGGAATGTGCTTCCTCATCCTGGAATATGCCCCCTCCCATCCTGGAATATGACCCCCTCCCATCTTGACCGGTAACTGTGCAGCAAGTGTTATATGCCCGTTATGTGTTGCCATTCAACAGCCTAACAAGGTGAGTGTATCTCCCCTTTTTCTGACACCCCATTGTTACTAGATAAGACCCTATTGCGCTTTCCCAGTTTCGCCCTTCCGTTATTATTCCCTCCCATCCTGTTTCTTTTTTCCCCATCCTGATATATGTCCCTCCCATGCTGGTATATGCCCCCTCCCATCCTGGAATATGCTCCCCAATCCTGGTGTATGCTTCCCCATCCTGATATATGCTCCTCCATCCTGGTATATGCTCTTCTCATCATGGTATATGCTTCCCCATCCTGGTATATGCTCTTCTCATCCTGTTATATGCTTCCCCATCCTGGTATACTCTGGGTACGGAAAGTATTCAGACCCCTTTAAATTTTTCACTCTTTGTTTCATTGCAGCCATTTGGTAAATTCAAAAAAGCTAATTTTTTTCTCATTAATGTTCACTCTGCACTCCATCTTGACTGATAAAAACCAGAAATGTAGAAATTTTTGCAAATTTATTAAAAAAGAACAACTGAAACGTCACATGGTCATAAATATTCAGACTTTTTCAGACTCATATTTAAGTCACATGCTGTCCATTTCCTTGTGATCCTCCTTGAGATAGTTCTACTCCTTTATTGTCATCCAGCTGTGTTTAACCCCTTAACGACCAAGCCATTTTGTAGGTTAAAGACAAGGCCAATTTTTACAATTCTGACCACTGTCACTTTATGTGCTTATAACTCTGGAACGCTTCAACGGATCTTGGCGATTCTGAGTATTTTCTCGTGACATATTGTTCTTCATGATAGTGGTAAAATTTCTTCAATATAGCTATTTATGAAAAAAACGGAAATATGGCAAAAATTTTGAAAATTTTGCAATTTTCAAACTTTTAATTTTTATGCCATTAAATCAGAGAGATATGTCACAAAAAATAGTTAATAAATAACATTTCCCACATGTCTACTTTACATCAGCAAAATTTTGGAAACAAATTTTTTTTTTGTTAGGAAGTTATAAGTGTTAAAAGTTGACCAGCAATTTCTCATTTTTCCAACAAAATTTACAAAATCATTTTTTTTTAGGGGCCACCTCACATTTGAAGTGAATTTGAGGGGTCAGTATGACAGAAAATACCCAAAAGTGACACCATTCTAAACACTGCACCCCTCAAGGTGTTCAAAGCCACATTCAAGAAGTTTATTAACCCTTTAGGTACTTCACAAGAATTGAAGCAATGTGGAAGGAAAAAATGAACATTTAACTTTTTTTCCCAAAATTTTTCTTTCGACACAATTTTTTTTAATTTTATCAAGGGTATCAGTAGAAAATGAACCACAATGTTTGTTGTACAATTTCTCCTGAGTACACTGATACCCCATGTGTGGGGGTAAACCACTATTTGGGCGCATGGCAGAGCTCGGAAGGGAAGCAGCGCCATTTGACTTTTTTGGCTGGAATTGAGATTGGACGCCATGTCACATTTGGAGAGTCCCTGATGTGCCTAAACAGTGGAAACCCCCCACAAGTGACCCCATTTTGGAAACTAGACCCCCAAGGAACTTATCTAGATGTGTTGTGAGAGCTTTGAACCCCCAAGGGCTTCACAGAAGGTTATAACGTAGAGCCGTAAAATTAAAAAATCATATTTTTTCCACAAAAATGATCTTTTCATCCCAATTTTTATTTTCCAAAGGATAAAAGGACCCCAAAAGTTATTGTGCAATTAGTCCAGAGTACGCTGATACCCCATATGTGGGGGTAAACCACTATTTGGGTGCATGGCAGAGCTCGGAAGGGAAGCAGCGCCATTTGACTTTTTTGGCTGGAATTGATATTGGACGCCATGTCATATTTGGAGAGCCTGTGTGCCTAAACAATGGAAACCCCCAACAAGTGACCCCATTTTTGAAACTAGACCCCCCAAGGAACTTATCTAGATGCGTGGTGAGAGCTTTGAACCCCCAAGGGCTTCACAGAAGGTTATAACGTAGAGCTGTAAAATTAAAAAATCATATCTTTTCCACAAAAATGATCTTTCCACCCCCAATTTTTATTTTCCAAAGGGTAACAGGACCCCAAAAGTTATTGTGCAATTTGTCCAGAGTACGCTGATACCCCATATGTGGGGGTAAACCACTATTTGGGCGCATGGCAGAGCTTGGAAGGGAAGCAGCGCCATTTGACTTTTTTGGCTGGAATTGAGATTGGACGCCATGTCGCATTTGGAGAGTCCCTGTGTGCCTAAACAGTGGAAACTCCCCACAAGTGACCCCATTTTGGAAACTAGACCCCCCCAAGGAACTTATCTAGATGTGTGGTGAGAGCTTTGGACCCCCAAGTGCTTCACAGAAGTTTATAACGTAGAGCCGTGAAAATAAAAAAATCATATTTTTTTCCACAAAAATAATCTTTTTGCCCCCAAATTTTTATTTTTATAAGGGTAACAGGAGAAATAGGACCCCAAAAGCTATTGCGCAATTTGTCCTGAGTACGCTGATATCCCATATGTGGGGGGGAACCACTATTTTGACGCATGGCAGAGCTCGGAAGGGAAGGAGCACCGTTTTTAAATGCAGACTTTGATGGAATGGTCTGCGGGTGTCATGTCGAGCTTGGAGAGCCCCTGATGTGCCTAAACAGTAGAAACCCCCCACAAATGACCCCATTTTGCAAACTAGACCCCCCAAGGAACTTATCTAGATGTGTGGTCAGCACTTTGAACCCCCAAGGGCTTCACAGAAGTTTATAACGTAGAGCCGTGAAAATAAAAAAATCATATTTTTTTCCACAAAAATTACCTTTTTGCCCCCAAATTTTTATTTTTATAAGGGTAACAGGAGAAATAGGGCCCCAAAAGTTGATGTGCATTTTGTCCTGAGTACGCTGATATCCCATATGTGGGGGGGAACCACTGTGATAGCCTTACTGCGATCTTTGGGAGGCACAATGAACAAATCCACAAAAGGTGAAGAATTGGTTTTCTTTTTTACGCCGTTCCTCGTGCGGTATTAGTGATTAGGCGACTTTATTCCTTGGATCGGTGCGATTACAGCGATACCAGATTTATGCCCTTTTTTCATGTTTAGCTTCTGTCACACTCTAAAAGATGCTTTTTCTTGGAATAATTTTTTGTAAGAAATTTTTGCATCGCCGTATTTTGAGAGCTATAATTTTTCCATATTTCGGCGACAGAGTTATCTGTGGGCTTATTTTTTGCGGGACGAGCGGACGTATTTATTGGTACCATATTCGGGCACATAACGTTTTTTGATCGCTTCCTATTCCGATTTTTGTGGAAGCAGAATGAACAAAAACCAGCAATTCAGGAATTGTTATTTTTTTTTTTTCCCTCCGTTCCGCGTGTGGTAAAATTGATAAAGCAGCTTTATTCTTCGGGTCACTGCGATTACAGCGATACCTCATTTACCGTAAACCAGGAGAAAAAAGGAGCGTATAGGTTACTGAAAATACAAAATCTTTTATTCAATAACAATGTGTATCTGTACATAAAAGTCATAAAGGACATATAACACAGGTGGCAGCAGAAATTACATCAAATGCATTGCAAATCACAGTATATAGGACCCCACATATATCCAGACCCGAGCCAAACCATACCCACAATGAGATTAGTGGGCAAAGAAAAAATTGTTTATGAGAATAATAGTTTTATGAGACAAATTGCCTATATAACCAATATTAAGTAACATGGATGGCTCATCCAACTGGAGGAGAGAGATGAAAAGGCAAGAAAAACAACGAGGGGAGCTACAGAAAAATCAATAGGGTATATAAGCCTAAATAACTAAGCACAATGCATGCCCAGTTAACACCTCTCCCTTTGCTATGCGCAAATGCTTTAATAAAGTGCTAATAGTGCCAATAAATAACAAAGGGAGCTACAGAAAAATTAGTCAGGTGATGCCTGAGTATATAGGCACAATGCATGCCAAGTAAATACCTCTCCCTTTGCTGTGAGCCAATGTTATAGAAAAGTGCTAGTAATACCAATAAACATCGCCATCCCCCACTGGATATAATGAGGTCAGAGATCGTAGAACATGACATAGATGAAAAAAGGCAAGAAAAACAACGAAGGAAGCTACAGAAAAATCAATATGGTATATATGCCTAAATATATAAGCACAATGCATGCCAAGAAAACACCTCTCCCTTTGCTGTGCACAAATGTTTTAATAAAGTGCTAGTAGTGCCAATAAACAGAGAGGGGAGCTACAAAAAAATCAGTTAGAAGATGCCTGAATATATAGGCACAATGCATGCCAAGTAAATACCTCTCCCTTTGCTGTAAGCCAATGTTATAGAAAAGTGCTAGTAATACCAGTAAACATAGCCACCCCCCACTGGATATAATGAGGTCAGAAATCGTAGAACATGACATAGATGCAAAAGCAGATGAATAACCGCATAAATAGCCACATGGATCTTACCCAGGTATATGGGACAAGTTACCCCCAGCACAAGTGCAGCTGTCCGGTCCGGTTTTCTTGGCATGCATTGTGCTTATATATTTAGGCATATATACCATATTGATTTTTCTGTAGCTTCCTTCGTTGTTTTTCTTGCTTTTTTTCATCTATGTCATGTTCTACGATCTCTGACCTCATTATATCTAGTGGGGGATGGCGATGTTTATTGGTATTACTAGCACTTTTCTATAACATTGGCTCACAGCAAAGGGAGAGGTATTTACTTGGCATGCATTGTGCCTATATACTCAGGCATCACCTGACTAATTTTTCTGTAGCTCCCTTTGTTATTTATTGGCACTATTAGCACTTTATTAAAACATTTGCGCATAGCAAAGGGAGAGGTGTTAACTGGGCATGCATTGTGCTTAGATATTTAGGCATATATACCTTATTGATTTTTCTGCAGCTCCCCTCGTTGCTTTTCTTGCCTTTTCATCTCTCTCCTCCAGTTGGATGAGCCATCCATGTTACTTAATATTGGTTATATAGGCAATTTGTCTCATAAAACTATTATTCTCATAAACAATATTTTCTGTGCCTACTAATCTCATTGTGGGTATGGTTTGGCTCGGGTCTGGATATATGTGGGGTCCTATATACTGTGATTTGCAATGCATTTGATGTAATTTCTGCTGCCACCTGTGTTATATGTCCTTTATGACTTTTATGTACAGATACACATTGTTATTGAATAAAAGATTTTGTATTTTCAGTAACCTATACGCTCCTTTTTTCTCCTGGTTTATATGCTTGTTCGGAGCAGGTATTTGCTCTTTGCTTTTCTCATGCTGACTATCATGGGTGTGTAATCACCCTCTGGTCGAATATGCAACTAGGTTGTGTGTTAGCATGTTTAAATGTATGTATATATGTATGTATATATATGTATGTATTTATGTATGTATATATGTATATAGGTGTATGTATGTAAATATATATGTATATATGCATGTATATATGTATGTATATATGTATGTATATTTGTATGTATATATGTATGTATGTATATATATGTATATATATGTGTGTGTATATATATATATATATATTAATTATATGTACATGTATATTTGTATGTATATATGTATGTATGTATATATATATGTATGTAGATATGTATGTATGTATATATGCATGTATATATGTATGTAAATTTGTATGTACCGTATATACTCGTGTATAAGCCGAGATTTTCAGCACCTTTTTTCATGCAGAAAATGCCCCCTCGGCTTATACACGAGTCATTGGGCAGAAACCAGCGGGGGAGGGGGTGCCGCGGCAGGAGCCGATGGCTGGGACATCATACTCACCCCTCCCCGTGCCATCGCTGAACGTCCCTGCAATCCTGCGTTGTACCCGGTTTCCTGCAACTCTCCTGTGCTGAGCGGTGACGTATACCGCTCATTAAGGTCATGTAATATGGACGCGACGCCACTCCCATAGGCGTGGCGTCCATATTCATGGCCTTAATGAGTGGTATTACTTCACCGCTCAGCACAGGAGAGCTGCAGGAAGACGGGGAGAACGCAGGATTGCAGGGACGTTCACCTATGGCACGGGGAGGGTGAGTATGATGGAGGAAGATGGGGGGAGCATGGAGGAGAGGACAAGGAGCACGGAGCAGGACTGGGGGGGAGAACGGTGGACGGGGGAAGCATGGAGGAGGACAATGAGCACGGAGCAGGACAGGGGAGAACGGAGGACGGGGAAGCATGGAGGAGGACAATAAGCACGGAGCAGGATGGGGGGAGGATGGAGGGCACAGAGGAGCACGGAGCAGGACGGGGGGAGAGGATGGAGGGCACAGAGGAGCACGGAGCAGGACGGGGGGGCACAGGAGGACGGAGAAGGAATGGGGGAGCACAGCGGAGGACGGAGCAGGAGGGGGGGAGTACAGAGGAGAATGGGGGAGCACAGAGCTGGATGGGGGAGCAAGGAGCAGGACGGGGGCAGCATAGAGCAGGGCGGCAGTTTATACACCCGGCTTATACACGAGTCAATAAGTTTTCCCAGTTTTTTGTGGCAAAATTAGGGGGGTCGGCTTATACACGGGTCGGCTTATACACGAGTATATACGGTATATATTTTTTTATGTTTTGGCGTTTTTTACACAATAAAAAATTTTATAGAAAAAATAATTATTTTTGCATCACTTTATTCTGCGAGCTATAACTTTTTTATTTTTTCGCTGATGATGCTGTCTGGCGGCTTGTTTTTTGCAGGACAAGATGACGTTTTCAGCGGTACCATGATTATTTATATCTGACTTTTTGATCGCGTGTTATTGCACTTTTTCCAAGCGGTATGACAATACCGCTTGGAAAAAGTATAATTTACTACTTTTTTGTGTTTTTTTTTTTTACGGCTTTCACTGAAGGGGTTAACTAGAGTTACACTTTTATAGATGGGATTTTTACTGATGTGGCGATACCAAACGTGTATTTTTTTTTTTTTTATTTTTTTATTACATAAAAATGTGTATTTTTTAGGGGATTTTTTTTAAATTATTCTTTAATATTTTTTTTACAATTTTTTTAAAAAAATGATTTTTTTTTTTAACTTGTCCCTTTATGGGACTTTTACTTTTTTTACTTTTTATTGCAGTTACAATGCATTGCATTGCTCCAGCATTGCAATGCATTGTACCTATGGTGAAAGCTGCTGTGAGCATGATCACAGCAGCTTTCCGTAGCTAGATGACCCGGAGGTTGTCATGACAACCCCCGGGTCATCAAGGCAGAGATCGGGCCCTGCAAATACATTGCAGGGCGCCGATCTGAGGCAGAGGGAGCTCCCGACTCTCTGCCTCCCCCCTGAGCGCTGCGATCGCGCTCGATCGCAGCAGTCAGGGGGTTAACAGCCAGGGGCGGCGGGGGCGCCGCTCCTGGCTATCAGTGCAGGAAGCTCGGCCACTGCAGCGCCGGCTCCTGCACTGATCGCGCTGGAGATGCTGAAATTTCAGCATCTCCTGCGCGATCGCTGCTGTGTTTGGTCAGTCAAATTGACTGGCCAATCACAGCGCTGTGGGTGCGGGGACCGACGGCAAAGGTCCCCGCACCGCTTGCTGTGCCTGTCAGCTGTCATAGACAGCTGTCGGCACTGAACTACCACTGCGTGTTTACACGCAGTGGTAGTTCAAAGGCATGACGTGCACAGTCCGTCAAGGTGCCAAAACTGACACCTTGCCATGACGGACTGTGCACGTCAATGGACATTAAGGGGTTAATTAAACTGATAGGACTTGATTTGTAAAGGCACACACCTGTCTATATAAGACCTCACAGCTCACAGTGCATGTCAGACCAAATGAGAATCATGAGGTCAAAAGAACTGGAGAAGGAGCTCAGAGACAGAATTGTGACAAGGCACAGATCTGGCCAAGGTTACCAAACAATTTCTGCAGTATTCAAGGTTCCCAAGAGCACAGTGGCCTCCATAATCCTTAAATGGAAGAAGTTTGGGACCACCAGAAGTCTTCCTAGACCTGGCCATCCAGCCAAACTGAGCAGTCATGGGAGAAGAGCCTTGGTGAGAGAGGTAAAGAAGAACCCCAAGATCACTGTGGCTGAGCTCCACAGATGTAGTAGGGAGATGGGAGAAAGTTCCACAAAGTCAACTATCACTGCAGCCCTCCACCAGTTGGGCCTTTATGGCATAGTGGCCCGACGGAAGCCTCTCCTCAGTGCCAGACATATGAATGCCCACATAGAGTTTGCTAAAAAAAAAAAGCACATGAAGGACTCTGAGACTATGAGAAATAAGATTCTCTGATCTGATGAGACAAAGATATAACTTTTTGGTAATAATTCTAAGCGGTATGTGTGGAGTAAACCAGGCACTGCTCATCACCTGCCCAATACAATCCCATCAGTGAAGCATGGTGGTTGCAGCATCATGGTATGGGGTGTTTTTCAACTGCAGGGACAGGATGACTGGTTGCAATTGAAGGAAACATGAATGCGGCCAAGTACAGAGATATCCTGGATGAAAACCTCTTCCAGAGTGCTCTGGACCTCAGACTTGGCCGAAGGTTCACGTTCCAACAAGACAATGACCCTAAGCACACAGCTAAATAAACAAAGGAGTGGCTTCAGAACAACTCTGTGACCATTCTTGACTGGCCCAGAGCCCTGACCTAAACCCAATTGAGCATCTCTGGAGAGACCTGAAAATGGCTGTCCACCAACATTCACCATCCAACCTGACGGAACTGGAGAGGATCTGCAAGGTAGAATGGCAGAGGATCCCCAAATCAAGGTGTGAAAACTTGTTGCATCATTCCCAAGAAGGCTCATGGCTGTACTTGCTCAAAAGGGTGCTTCTACTCAATACTGAGCAAAGGGTCTGAATACTTATGACCATGTGATATTTCAGTTTTTCTTTTTTAATAAATTTGCAAAAATTTGTACATTTGGTTTTTTTTGGTCAAGATGGGGTGCAGAGTGTACATTAATGAAAAAAAATGAACTTTGTTTCATTGCAGCCATTTGGTAAATTTAAAAAATAGTGAAAAATTTAAAGGAGTCTGAATACTTTCCGTACCCACTGTATACCCCTCCATCCTGGTATATGCTCCTCCATCCTGGTATATACTCCTCCATCCTGGTATACTTCCTCACTGTAATCTCCCTCATCCTAGTGTATGCTCCTCGATCCTGGTATATGCTCCCCCATCATGATATATGCTCCCCCATCATGCTATAATATGCTCTACTCATCTTGGTATATGCTCCCTGATCCTGGTATATGCTCCCCCATCCTGGTATATGCTCCCCCATCCTGGTGTATGCTCCTCGATCCTGGTATATGCTCCTCCATCCTGGTATATGCTCCTCCATCCTGGTATATGCTCCCCCATCTTGGTATATGCTCCCCATCCTGGTATATGCTCCCCATCCTGGTATATGCTCCCTCATCCTAGTATATGCTTCTCCATCCTGGTATATGCTTCTCCATACTGGTATATGAGCCCCCATCCTATTATATGCTCCCCATCCTGCCTGTGTTGCTGTTGATCCATCCATGCATCCGTAGTTGCATACATACAACAAAAACCCACTCCTATTCACGTTTCCCCCGCTCCTCCGCCGCACGTCGTCTGCGTTATTTCAATAAAATGGTGCTGACGTCGGTGTGTGCACATAATGCGCTGTCTGGCGGCATTTTCTTGAAGACACTGTGTGCAAATTTGTCTTTAACAAATGATGCTGAAGATCACGCTATGCGCAGTGCCAACGCATACCGCGATCTACGGTGCCACACTCTTCCTTCCTCGTCCTCCTCCCTGTTACTGTGCAGGCACAGTCTATACATGCTTTGGACAGAAGGACGCATTCAGCGTTATATTATAGATATAACAGGGTCTAACAGGCATCTTGTCAGTGTTAACCTAAGAGGTCCAATACACTGCAGTATATAAATATTGCAGGGTATACATCAGTGATCAGACAAGCAAAGGCAAAAGTCCCATAGAAGGACTAAGTAAAAAAAACAGCAGTAGTCAGTGAGGCTGCGCGGAGTCCCCGACTGACCTGAAGGGAACTCGATAGCGTGGGGAAAAAATTAAGAAACTTTCCCATGCTAATCAGTTCATCTCCGGTCTGCCGGGGAGCCTGCGCAGACATGAATTCCTTCACTCTGCAGTGGTTTACAGCTGGGCCAGTAGCATTAGCACCGGTCCCTGCTGTAAACTATTTAACCCCTTGTGATGGATTGCAGCGGGGTACCTGACTGAACGGCGGAGAGGTAAGGATATTGTTGCTTTTTTATTTTATTTTTATTACAGGAGAACAAGGGATTCAGATGGATTAGCAGTATAATAAATGTGGTCAAAAACTGTCTCGCTGTTCTGTCGGTACTTGGTTGTCGACGTGACAATGCATGTCTGTGCTTTAACCCTTTGCTCTCCTTTTCCCCCTAATTGAGCTGGGATACTGTTATCCGTTACCTGTATGGATGATGCTCAGTTCCCAGCTCCGCTGCGTAGCCGTGCATGCGTGGGTGTCTCCGCTGTGCTGCATGACCTTCTCCAAACTGCCATTTTGAGATCTCTCCACAGGTTTTCTATGGGATTCAGGTCTGAACTCATTGCTGGCCACCTTAGAAGTCTCCAGTGCTTTCTCTTAAATCATTTTATAGTGCTTTTGGATGTGTGTTTTGGGTCCTGCTGGAAGACCTATGACCTCTGAGGAGACCCAGCTTTCTCACACTGGGCCCTACATTATGCTGCAAAATTTGTTGGTAGTCTTCAGACTTCATAATACCATGCACACGGTCAAGCAGTCCAGTGCCAGAGGCAACAAAGCAACCCCAAAACATCAGGGAACCTCCGCCATGTTTGACTGTAGGGACCGTGTTCTTTTCTTTAAATGCCTCTTTTTTTTCCCTGTACACTCTATGTTGATGGTTTATCCCAAAAAGCTCGACTTTTGTCTCATCTGACCAGAGAACATTCTTCCAAAACGTTTTAGGCTTTCTCAGGTAAGTTTTGGCAAACTCCAGCCTGGCTTTTTTATGTCTCGGGGTAAGAAGTGGGGTCTTCCTGGGTATCCTACCATACAGTCCCTTTTCATTCAGACGCCGACAGATAGTACGGGTTGACACTGTTGTGCCCTCGGACTGCAGGGCAGCTTGAACTTGTTTGGATGTTAGTCGAGGTTCTTTATCCACCATCCGCACAATCTTGCGTTGAAATCTCTCGTCAATTTTTCTTTTCCTTCCACATCTAGGGAGGTTAGCCACAGTGCCATGGGCTTTAAACTTCTTGATGACACTGCGCAAGGAAGACACAGGAACATTCAGGTCTTTGGAGATGGACTTGTAGCCTTGAGATTGCTCATGCTTCCTCACAATATGGTTTCTCAAGTCCTCAGACAGTTCTTTGGTCTTCTTTCTTTTCTCCATGCTCAGTGTGGTACACACAAGGACACAGTACAGAGGTTGAGTCAACTTTAATCCATGTTAACTGGCTGCAAGTGTGATTTAGTTATTGCCAACACCTGTTAGGTGCCACAGGTAAGTTACAGGTGCTGGTGACTACACGAATTAGAGAAGCATCACATGATTTTTTAAACAGTGCCAATACTTTTGTCCACCCCCTTTTTTAGGTTTGGTGTGGAATTATATCCAATTTGGCTTTAGGTCAATTCTTTTTGTGTTTTTTTCATTGAGGACAAATTAAATGAAGATAATAATACCAAAGAATTTGTGTTTGCAATCATTTTCAGGAAGAAACTGAGTATTATCTGACAGAATTGCAGGTGTGCCAATACTTTTGGCCACCACTTTATATATATATGTATATATACATATATACATACACTTTACTGTACAGCACACTGAATTTCCGGCTTTTCAACAACGGATCCGTTAAAAAACGGAAGAAACGGATGAAAAAAATGATGCGACTGATCCGTTTTTTTCGTCGGATCCGTCGAAAAAACTGATCAGTCACATCAGATTTTCAGAATTTGCGACGGATCCGTCAGTCCGTCAAAACAACGGATCGTGACTGACGGCAAAAAACTGATGTGTGAAAGAGGCCTTAGTTTAATACTCGCAAGATGCCTGTTAGACCCTGATTACGGCAGAGTCTAAGAGGCCATCACATATGGCAGACCTGGAAGCCATTTTTTGACTTACAATTATGCGATTGCGTCGTGTGAAGGTGGGCGATAAGGTGAGATGGAGCCCTCTCTATTCACAACCTTCTAAATGCTGTTGACGCAATTGACCACAAGACCAGGCATGGTGCTGGCACCAGTCCTGCTGGTACTTCAGTAGGTTGGCTGTCAGACAAGTTCCTGCCTGCACAGTCATCATGACGTACCTGTAGTTTGTATTTTGGTGACACCTTTATTTTTAGGAATTTTACTTGTGTTTAATATGTCTGGTAGGGTGTGAGGAACTAAACCGACCGCCACATGGTAGCCCGGGTATCACAGCTTCTGATCCCACCGCCACTACCAAATGTGAAGGACGACCCCTGTCCTCCCACGTCACCAATGGGACGTAACTCCACAGGTACAGCTCTCCGGCGCCCCCTTTGTCTCGCAGGTCAGTAAGGGAACTGCACCTAGAGCAAATGGCCGCCGGGGAGGTTGTCCTGTTACCCACTGGGTATTCTAAGATTCGTGATCAGAGTAAAAGCATCAGCCCAAGATTAATTTTATGGTTTAATCGCCTTAAGGGCGCACTAGATAATTACAGAAATATACAGTAAAGCTATACAACGTAATTACAATGGATTTGCAGTCAGAGAAAAAATACAACGATAATGTACAAGGCTTAAAGGTATAAGCTATAGATCAATATTACCGGGTAGTATGGTCATGGGAAGGCAGGAGCTCTGCCATCCCCAGGTAAGTCTTCAGTTGCTGGACAGTCCCCACAGCATGTGCTGCTGCTCCATTTGGCAAGGCAAATCAAATCTGAGTCTTGTGCTTCTTGTTGCTGTGAGAAATGGAATGCCCCCAGCCTGTTCATGGTTACAGTTCTTAAAACTGCTAGGTCCTTCCCCTTTGCTTTGAAGCACGCATATTAACTGGCCTGCAATTCATATGGAGCAGGAAACACTGGCCTGAGTCCGAGCCATTCAACATACCAATGACCATCCCATTCAGACACTGGCCTAAACCAATTAGCATGTTAAAGCCCTATTGATTCATAGTGGACATCAAAACTGGTCGTACTGAATATGCTAATAGGCACTGTGTAGTTAGCAGTCTGTGGCTCTGTGAACTGACAAAATGGAGGCTGGTACAGGCCCTATACAAAATGGCGACGTCCCTTTCCTTACACCTCCCTGCTTTTGAGGGCGCTAGGGGGTATCACATTCCTGTGTTCCCTCTCCTTGCCGGGACAACCCATCAGCGTTACCATGGTCCCTGCCTCTTTTGTGGCGAATGGTGAAGTGGTACTGTTGGAGAGCGAGGCTCCAGCGTAGCAACCTCCCATTCGTCCCAGAGACCGTGTGTAACCAGCTGAGGGGGTTGTGGTCTGTTTCCAAGGTGAATTGGCGTCCGTACAAGTATGGCTGCAGACGCTGCAGGGCCCATACAATTGCCAGACATTCCTTCTCCATCGTGGAATAGGCCACTTCCCTCGGCAGGAGCTTCCTGCTCAGGTACAAAATGGGGTGTTCATGGCCCGTAGTGTCAACCTGGCTGAGCACAGCACCGAGGCCGAAGTCGCTGGCGTCGGTCTGCACTAAGAATGGCCGCGTGAAGTCGGCTGCCTGTAGTACAGGAGAACTAGAAAGGGCGGTCTTGAGCGCCTGAAAAGCTGTCTCGCAGGCGACTGTCCAGTCGACTGCGACGGGCAGCCTTTTCTTGGTGAGGTCCGTCAGGGGCTTGGCCAGGGCACTATAGTGTGGAACAAACCTCCTATAGTACCAAGCAGTACCCAAAAAGGACATCACCTGCTTCTTGATCCTGGGGGTGGGCCAGGATGCGATGGCATCCACCTTCCCTGGCTCTGGCTTCAGAGCTCCCCCACCTACCCGGTGTCCCAGGTAGTGGACCTCACTCATACCCAGCTGGCATTTTTCCGGCTTAATGGTCAAGCCTGCTCGCTCGATCCGTCCGAGCACCTGCGCCAGGTGCTCTAGGTGATCCTCCCAGGTGAGACTGAAGATGGCAATGTCATCCAGGTACGCGGTCGCATACCCTTCCAGTCCCTCGAGCAGCGTGTTGACCATCCGCTTAAAAGTGGCAGGGGCATTCTTCATGCCGAAGGGCATCACCGTGGACTCATACAGTCCGAATGCGGTGATAAAGGCAGAGCGTTCCCGTGCCCCAGGGGTCAGGGGAATCTGTTATGTTACGGTAGCTGAGGAGTGCAGGTAAAAAAGGAAATACACCAGAGCAGTTGGAATCTATGAGATTGCAGTACCCTGACTAACCACCGCAACTAGAGGCAGCCGTGGAGCGTTCCTACGTTGGTCCTAGACGCCTCGTCACAGCCTGAGAAACTAACTACACCTAAAGATAGAAATAGGAAAGCTATCTGCCCCGGAGCAGAACCCCAAAGATAATAGAAAGCCCCCAAACATGTAATGGCGGTTAGACAAGAGGAAATACTGACACAGAAAGAAAATAGTATGAGCAAACGCTGGGGCCCAAACTATCTAAATAGAAAAGGATAGGAAGGGTACTTACTGCAATCTCAGAAAACCCTGAAAAAACACCAACTCTACTAATTTCAAAATCACCTGAGATCACACGACCTCTACCACCTAAATTAGTTCTCTGGTGTAACAAAAACAAAACAGCAGCCACTGAAAAAAAACTGGAAAAAGCAAAAGTACAAAACACAGTGGCTGGACTAAACTGAGAGGGCAAAAGCCCCCGGAGGGGACCCTGAAGGCCCCACAGAAGTGCAGGACAAAATGCAAAAATATAGCAAAAACACAAATAAGAAATTGTCTTATCTGATAGCAGGAGATGCAGACACGAAACAGCAGGCTACAAGGGAAACTGGAAAGAAGGATTCAGACCAGAACAATTGATCACCGGCAACCCTGATGGGAAAATGACTCCCTTATATAAGACCAATCAGTAACACCTGATTCCCAGTCCTCACAATCCTCACTAGTACCGCTTGTAACCACCAGAGGGAGCCTCTGCTCAGAACTCATCTCAAACCCATTCACAACAGGAATCTGCCAATACCCCCTGCTCAGATCCATGATGGTCAGGTACTTGGCCCCGGCCAGCTGGTCGAGCAGGTCATCGATGCGTGGTATTGGGTACGCATCGGTGACCGACACAGCGTTGAGCCCCTGTAGTCCACGCAGAACAGCGTAGTTCGGTCCTTTTTAGGAACGAGGACTACAGGCGAAGCCCATGCGCTGTTGGACGCTTGGATCACCCCCAGCCTCAGCATCTCGTCTATCTCTTGGCGCATCTGCTGCTGCACCTCAAGAGAGACCCGATATGCTGAACGCCGGATTGGGGGGTGGTTGCCAGTGTCCACGTCATGGACTGCTGCCTCAGTCCTTCCGGGTAGGCTGCTGAACAGCTCCCGAAAGGGGTGCAGGGTGGCCCCCAGCTGGGAACTTTGGTCCTCCGAGAGCTGGTGGCCAACCCCCACATCCTCGATGGAGCCACCCGCCTTGGCTTGGGTGAGCAGATCGAGGAGGGTTTCTGCCTCTCCTTCCTCTGGAAGGTTGCACACTGGGTAAGCATAAGCCTCCGCTCATGATGGGCCTTCATCATGTTCACATGGAAGGCCTTCCTCCTTCCACGGGCGTGGTCCAGGGTGACCAGGTAGGTGACGGCGTTGAGCTGCTCGTGCACGAGGTATGGACCCTCCCAGGCCGCCTGAAGCTTGTTTTGTGGTACGGGGACCAGTACCCACACCTTTTGACCCACCTGGTAGGTCCGCTCACAAGCATTCTGGTCGTACCATCGCTTCTGGTCAGCCTGAGCTTGGGCCATATTGTCATGCACCAGCCGCGTCAAGGCCATCATTCGGTCCCGGAAGCGCACGACATACTCAATGACCGACACTCCAGGGGTGGCTAAATCCCCTTCCCATGCTTCCTTCACCAGAGCAAGGGGCCCCCGTACACGTCGCCCGTACAGGAGCTCAAAGGGGGAGAACCCCGTTGAGGCCTGTGGGACCTCCCGGTAGGCAAACAGCAGGTGTGGGAGATACCGCTCCCAGTCTCTCCCGTGGGAGTCGACCAACATCTTCAGCATCTGCTTTAAGGTGCCATTGAACCGCTCACACAAGCCATTGGTCTGTGGGTGATACGGGCTGGCCACCAGATGTTGCACCTGTACCTGCTTACAGAGAGACTCCATCAGCTGCGACATGAACTGGGTCCCTCGGTCTGTGAGCATTTCCTTGGGAAACCCCACTCTGGAGAAAATCTCCAGTAAGGCAGTGGCCACTTTGTCGGCCCGAATGGATGGCAAAGCTACCGCCTCCGGGTACCGGGTGGCATAGTCCACTACCGTTAGTATGAAGCATTTCCCGGAGCGGCTGGGAGTGGACAGAGGTCCAATGAGATCCACAGCCACCCTCGAGAAAGGCTCTTCGATGATGGGCAGAGTTACCAGTGGGGCTTTGGGGCGCGGCCCCGCCTTCCCCACCCTCTGACAGGTGTCACACGAACGGCAGTAGGCTATCACCTCGGTCCTCATTCCAGGCCAGTAGAAATGCTGAGCTAGCCTGGCCCTGGTTTTAGTGATCCCTAGGTGTCCGGCCATTGGAATCTCGTGTGCGATCCGCAACAATTCCGCCCTGAACGGATGGGGTACCACTGTCGGTTCCTGGGCCACGCCTCCGGTGAACCCTGCTGGACCGTTACCCGGTACAGCCGTCCCTGGTCCCAGACCACTCGCTCGCAGTCGGACTCCAGGGGAGGCTGTGCCGCCTGTTCCTTGAGAGTCTTCAGGCTAGGGTCAGCTTCCAACGCTGCCTGAAATCCCTGACTTAATGTGGCAAGAATTGATGAAACTGCCATGTCCTCTGTCAGTTCCCCGGGATCTGTCTCCTGGCTACTGTCTGACTCGGCAGCCACTTGGTCGGAGAGGGGGAAACCGTCGGACCTCCGCGAGGCTCCTTGGGCTTCAGCGCTCCCACTCCTGGTTACAGCGGCCACGACCGCTGAGACCACGGGTAGCGCCTGCTTTCCCTCGTCCCCTGACCAAGTCGCCGGGTCAGGCAGACTTCCCTGACTTCCTGACATCCCCGGGTGTGGGGAACTCCTGCCCTGGGGTATTACCTGGTGGCTCCTCTCCCGGGACGCCCCCTCCCCGGAGGGCCTGTTCCTCTTCCTGCAGGGGCCCTAGACTCAGCAGGCTGGGTTCACTTAGGGGCCCTACACTGCCCATAGCAGCCCCTCCCTCCACCTCTGAGCTCTCCCCTACAGCCTCCTCACCTGTCCTCACTGTGAGCCCTGTGTGTGTAGTGTCAGTGCATGGCTTACCATCAGGTTTCACTCCCTCCTCCACTGTTGGAGGCACATTCAATACATTAACATTCACAGTAGAGTCATGACATTCTTGGGGAGCCGAACTTGGGGGTTCAGTGGTCACATACTGGGACACTAGCCACCCCAAATCGGTCCCAAGCAACACATTTGCAGGAATATTCGGCGTTACTCCCACCTCCCGCATCCCCCTCCCGGCGCCCCAGTCCAAATACACCTTGGCAACGGGCAGCGCCAGTTCAACACCTCCAATTCCGGAGACGGAAAGGGTTTTCCCAGGTACCAAGTCTTGAGGGGACACCACCTCAGGACGTACCAGGGTTCGTTCAGCGCCTGTGTCCCGCAGTCCCATGACCGCTGAGCGGCCTTCTGGCGCTGGGGACACGCAGCCTTAAAGTGTCCTGGCTGATTGCAATTATGACAACGTCTGGGTTCTGTTCCTGGCCTGGAGAGGGCAGCCGGGGGGTACACCCCTTGCACTCTGGGGGCTGGATATGGGGCTGGGGCAGGATTGGGCTTACCCCCTCTCCAGGTGCTGCTGGCAGGCTTCTTTGGCTCCGGCGCCCTGTTGTTGGCATACTCGTCTGCTAGGGCGGCTATAGCAGAAGCCCCCTTTGGTTTCCGGTCACGGAGGAACTGCTGGAGGTCATCTGGGCAGTTCCACAAGAATTGCTCCATGACAAACAGTTCCTGGACCTCCTGGGGGTAGTGAGCTCTAGACCCGAGGTCCAGTGCTCCGCAGCTCTCAGCAGGGCCCGCATGTGGTCGGTCCAGGTGTCCTTTGAACCCCGCTGCAGGCTCCTGAACTTCCTGCGGTACGACTCCGGGGTGAGGTTGTAGTGCTGGATCAGGGCCCGCTTGATGCTGTTGTAGTCCTGCTCCTCCCCGGCAGGTAAGTCCCCCAAAACTTCCAGGGACTTACCCCTCAAACGGGGGGTCAGGTACCTTGCCCACTGATCCGGGGCCAGATGATGTTGGAGGCAGGTCCTCTCAAAAGCCAGCAGAAAGGAATCCAGGTCTCCATCCTTTTCAAGTAAGGGAAAGTCCTCTGCCCGGACCTTGGAAGCCCTTGTCTCCGGTGGGCCTGGTGCGTCCAGCGGGGGCCCATGCTGAGCCATCTCCAGTCGGTGCCGGTGCTCCGCAGCTTCACGGCGTTCTGTAGCCCGCAACACACGTTCTGTATGCTCACGCTCTGCTGCTCTCTCTGCCGCTGCTTGCTCCCGCTCCGCAGCTTCACGGCGTTCTGCTTGCTCACGCTCTGCTGCTTTCTCTGCCGCCACCAGGAGTCTGTCATAGGCGGTGTCATTATCAGCCTCGAGCTGTGCCATAGCCGCTTGGAAGAGGGCCTCCGATCTGGACAGGCTGGGACGGGCAGGGGGTGGACAGTCCACTGTGAGACTGAGCACGGGGGTCGGGCTCCTTGGGGAGCCCTGGCTGAGCTCCCCCTCATCGGTATCGAACCCCTCATAGGCCACAGCATTGGCCTCCCCCTTTGCCCTACTCCTGGTGCCTTCCGCCATCTTGGGAACCTTTGGTTACTGAAACAGCTGCAACCCTGACCTTGCACACAACTTATTATATTTACACTCTGACCGTCTAGTGCTGGGCTGACCTTGAGACCCCAGCAGTGAAAGTACCGCTGGTAGTCTCTAGTGTCTGGGAGTAGGGGTCCCACACACACTATTACTCTGATCCCACTGCTGCCACCAATTGTGAGGAACTAAGCCGACCGCCACACGGTAGCCCGGGTATCACAGCTTCTGATCCCACCGCCGCTACCAAATGTGAAGGACGACCCCTGTCCTCCCACGTCACCAATGGGACGTAACTCCACAGGTACAGCTCTCCGGCGCCCCCTTTGTCTCGCAGGTCAGTAAGGGAACTGCACCTAGAGCAAATGGCCGCCGGGGAGGTTGTCCTGTTACCCACTGGGTATTCTAAGATTCGTGATCAGAGTAAAAGCATCAGCCCAAGATTAATTTTATGGTTTAATCGCCTTAAGGGCGCACTAGATAATTACAGAAATATACAGTAAAGCTATACAACGTAATTACAATGGATTTGCAGTCAGAGAAAAAATACAACGATAATGTACAAGGCTTAAAGGTATAAGCTATAGATCAATATTACCGGGTAGTATGGTCATGGGAAGGCAGGAGCTCTGCCATCCCCAGGTAAGTCTTCAGTTGCTGGACAGTCCCCACAGCATGTGCTGCTGCTCCATTTGGCAAGGCAAATCAAATCTGAGTCTTGTGCTTCTGTTGCTGTGAGAAAATGGAATGCCCCCAGCCTGTTCATGGTTACAGTTCTTAAAACTGCTAGGTCCTTCCCCTTTGCTTTGAAGCACGCATATTAACTGGCCTGCAATTCATATGGAGCATTAAACACTGGCGTTAGTCCGAGCCATTCAACATACCAATGACCATCCCATTCAGACACTGGCCTAAACCAATTATCATGTTAAAGCCCTATTGATTCATAGTGGACATCAAAACTGGTCGTACTGAATATGCTAATAGGCACTGTGTAGTTAGCAGTCTGTGGCTCTGTGAACTGACAAAATGGAGGCCCTATACAAAATGGCGACGTCCCTTTCCTTACATAGGGTTATTAAAATTAGAGCTTTTCCTGACCAGTAACTGCTTAGTAAAGAAAGCAGCATCCCTGGTTTAGGTAAAGTGTAATATTTTGCAAAATTAAAATGAAATGGCCTTGAAGGGTTGTGGGATCTCGCTTTACTTACTGGTATGCCACAATCCAGAAGTTTAGACCTAATTTTTGCTATAGCATAGCATTAGGGACAGTTCAGGACATTTTTGCTTCTAATTATTTTCTTAAAAAGTGCAACCACAAAAAGGTGATATGAATATATCATAAAGAGTACCTATTATTGATTGCGCCATGTACAGCAGCAATGAGGTGAGATACGGAAGGCTGACCTACTGTAACTAGTAAGATGCTCCAATTGTTTTGTGCTGTGTAAATATAGGGGTATTCATGCTTCTTACAGTCATATAAATAAATGGTCCCTAATGTGCATTCATTTACAATACATTCATAAGACATTCATCTGCCTAATTTTTGCAGAATTTTTAGATTCTAAAGCGCACGTGATTTTGCCTCCTGTATGCGATTTCTAATCTTATTTGTGATTTTTACCCCCTATGATTTAGGCTGTGTCTGGTCTGCTGCCTGTAACCTCTGTAGATCTGACATGTACTGTATGTAGCTTATACGTACAAGTCATTTGGTATATATATTGCAAAAGGTTTAAATGTGTTTTTATTTCCAGGTGTTTATGCCTTTGGATTCCTTTTCATGTTGCCTCAGTTATTTGTCAACTATAAGGTAATGATGACATTTCTGTGTATATGTGTGGCTGATCTTGTTTTATAATGGTGTATGGTACATCTTTACGAATGTTTGTGTTCTTATTTTTTCTCGTTTGCAGATGAAATCTGTAGCACATTTACCATGGAAAGCGTTTACATACAAAGTGAGTAGCATAATTGCAAAATATAACCTATTGTATGAAAGCATGTATGCGGAGCCATGTATATAGGATGGGAGGGTGGGAGCGGAACCGTGTATGTAAGATTGGAGGGTGGGAGCGGGGCCGTGTATATAGGATTGGAGGGTGGGAGCGGAGCCGTGTATATAGGATTGGAGGGTGGGAGCGGAGCCGTGTATATAGGATGGGAGGGTGGAGCGGAGCCATGTATACAGGATGGGAGGGTGGAGCGGAGCCATGTATACAGGATGGGAGGGAGGAGCGGAGCCATGTATATAGGGTGGGAGCGGAGCCATGTACAGTACAGACCAAAAGTTTGGACACACCTTCTCATTTAAAGATTTTTTCTGTATTTTCATGACTAGGAAAATTGTACATTCACACTGAAGGCATCAAAACTATGAATTACCACATGTGGAATTATATACTTAACAAAAAAGTGTGAAACAACTGAAAATATGTCTTATATTCTAGGTTCTTCAAAGTAGCCACCTTTTGCTTTGATGACTGCTTTGCACACTCTTGGAATTCTTGATGAGCTTCAAGAGGTAGTCACCGGAAATGGTCTTTCAACAATCTTGAAGGAGTTCCCAGAGATGCTTAGCACTTGTTGGCCCTTTTGCCTTCACTCTGCGGTCCAGCTCACCCAAAACCATCTCGATTGGGTTCAGGTCTGGTGACTGTGGAGGCCAGGTCATCTGGCGTAGCACCCCATCACTCTCCTTCTTGGTCAAATAGCCCTTACACAGCCTGGAGATGTGTTTGGGATCATTGTCCTGTTGAAAAATAAATGATGGTCCAACTAAACGCAAACCGGATGGAATAGCATGCCGCTGCAAGATGCTGTGGTAGCCATGCTGGTTCAGTATGCCTTCAATTTTGAATAAATCCCCAACAGTGTCACTAGCAAAGCACCATCACACCTCCTCCTCCATGCTTCACGGTGGGAACCAGGCATGTAGAGTCCATCCGTTCACCTTTTTGCGTCGCCCAAAGACACAGTGGTTGGAACCAAAGATTTCAAATTTGGACTCATCAGACCAAAGCACAGATTTCCACTGGTCTAATGTCCACTCCTTGTGTTCTTTAGCCCAAACAGTCTCTTCTGCTTGTTGCCTGTCCTTAGCAGTGGTTTCCTAGCAGCTATTTTACCATGAAGGCCTGCTGCACAAAGTCTCCTCTTAAATGTTGTTGTAGAGATGTCTGCTGCTAGAACTGTGTGGCATTGACCTGTCTCTGATCTGAGCTGCTGTAAACCTGCGATTTCTGAGGCTGGTGACTTGGATAAACTTATCCTCAGAAGCAGAGGTGACTCTTGGTCTTCCTTTCCTGAGGCAGTCCTCATGTGAGCCAGTTTCTTTGCAGCGCTTGATGGTTTTTGCAACTGCACTTGGGGACACTTTCAAAGTTTTCCCAATTTTTCGGACTGACTGACCTTCATTTCTTAAAATAATGATGGCAACTCATTTTTCTTACTTAGCTGCTTTTTTCTTGCCATAATACAAATTCTAACAGTCAATTCAATAGGACTATCAGCTGTGTTTCCACCAGACTTCTGCACAACACAACTGATGGTCCCAACCCCATTTATAAGGCCAGAAATGCCACTTATTAAACCTGACAGGGCACACCTGTGAAGTGAAAACCATTTCCAATGACTACCTCTTGAAGCTCATCAAGAGAATGCCAAGAGTGTACAAAGCAGTCATCAAAGCAAAAGGTGGCTACTTTGAAGAACCTAGAATATAAGACATTTTTAGTTGTTTCACAGTTTTTTGTAAAGTGTAATGTATAATTCCACATGTGTTAATTCATAGTTTTGATGCCTTCAGTATGAATTTACAATTTTCATAGTCATGTATATAGTGGATTCGGAAAGTATTCAGACCCCTTTAAATTTTTCACTCTGTTTTATTGCAGTAAATTAAAAAAATATATTTTTTTCTCACTAATGTACACTTCT
>JARQOD010000006.1:155355670-155391932 GCA_033576555.1 Oophaga sylvatica | reverse complement strand
GCCGGTGCTCCGCAGCTTCACGGCGTTCTGTAGCCCGCAACACACGTTCTGTATGCTCACGCTCTGCTGCTCTCTCTGCCGCTGCTTGCTCCCGCTCCGCAGCTTCACGGCGTTCTGCTTGCTCACGCTCTGCTGCTTTCTCTGCCGCCACCAGGAGTCTGTCATAGGCGGTGTCATTATCAGCCTCGAGCTGTGCCATAGCCGCTTGGAAGAGGGCCTCCGATCTGGACAGGCTGGGACGGGCAGGGGGTGGACAGTCCACTGTGAGACTGAGCACGGGGGTCGGGCTCCTTGGGGAGCCCTGGCTGAGCTCCCCCTCATCGGTATCGAACCCCTCATAGGCCACAGCATTGGCCTCCCCCTTTGCCCTACTCCTGGTGCCTTCCGCCATCTTGGGAACCTTTGGTTACTGAAACAGCTGCAACCCTGACCTTGCACACAACTTATTATATTTACACTCTGACCGTCTAGTGCTGGGCTGACCTTGAGACCCCAGCAGTGAAAGTACCGCTGGTAGTCTCTAGTGTCTGGGAGTAGGGGTCCCACACACACTATTACTCTGATCCCACTGCTGCCACCAATTGTGAGGAACTAAGCCGACCGCCACACGGTAGCCCGGGTATCACAGCTTCTGATCCCACCGCCGCTACCAAATGTGAAGGACGACCCCTGTCCTCCCACGTCACCAATGGGACGTAACTCCACAGGTACAGCTCTCCGGCGCCCCCTTTGTCTCGCAGGTCAGTAAGGGAACTGCACCTAGAGCAAATGGCCGCCGGGGAGGTTGTCCTGTTACCCACTGGGTATTCTAAGATTCGTGATCAGAGTAAAAGCATCAGCCCAAGATTAATTTTATGGTTTAATCGCCTTAAGGGCGCACTAGATAATTACAGAAATATACAGTAAAGCTATACAACGTAATTACAATGGATTTGCAGTCAGAGAAAAAATACAACGATAATGTACAAGGCTTAAAGGTATAAGCTATAGATCAATATTACCGGGTAGTATGGTCATGGGAAGGCAGGAGCTCTGCCATCCCCAGGTAAGTCTTCAGTTGCTGGACAGTCCCCACAGCATGTGCTGCTGCTCCATTTGGCAAGGCAAATCAAATCTGAGTCTTGTGCTTCTTGTTGCTGTGAGAAAATGGAATGCCCCCAGCCTGTTCATGGTTACAGTTCTTAAAACTGCTAGGTCCTTCCCCTTTGCTTTGAAGCACGCATATTAACTGGCCTGCAATTCATATGGAGCATTAAACACTGGCGTTAGTCCGAGCCATTCAACATACCAATGACCATCCCATTCAGACACTGGCCTAAACCAATTATCATGTTAAAGCCCTATTGATTCATAGTGGACATCAAAACTGGTCGTACTGAATATGCTAATAGGCACTGTGTAGTTAGCAGTCTGTGGCTCTGTGAACTGACAAAATGGAGGCCCTATACAAAATGGCGACGTCCCTTTCCTTACATAGGGTTATTAAAATTAGAGCTTTTCCTGACCAGTAACTGCTTAGTAAAGAAAGCAGCATCCCTGGTTTAGGTAAAGTGTAATATTTTGCAAAATTAAAATGAAATGGCCTTGAAGGGTTGTGGGATCTCGCTTTACTTACTGGTATGCCACAATCCAGAAGTTTAGACCTAATTTTTGCTATAGCATAGCATTAGGGACAGTTCAGGACATTTTTGCTTCTAATTATTTTCTTAAAAAGTGCAACCACAAAAAGGTGATATGAATATATCATAAAGAGTACCTATTATTGATTGCGCCATGTACAGCAGCAATGAGGTGAGATACGGAAGGCTGACCTACTGTAACTAGTAAGATGCTCCAATTGTTTTGTGCTGTGTAAATATAGGGGTATTCATGCTTCTTACAGTCATATAAATAAATGGTCCCTAATGTGCATTCATTTACAATACATTCATAAGACATTCATCTGCCTAATTTTTGCAGAATTTTTAGATTCTAAAGCGCACGTGATTTTGCCTCCTGTATGCGATTTCTAATCTTATTTGTGATTTTTACCCCCTATGATTTAGGCTGTGTCTGGTCTGCTGCCTGTAACCTCTGTAGATCTGACATGTACTGTATGTAGCTTATACGTACAAGTCATTTGGTATATATATTGCAAAAGGTTTAAATGTGTTTTTATTTCCAGGTGTTTATGCCTTTGGATTCCTTTTCATGTTGCCTCAGTTATTTGTCAACTATAAGGTAATGATGACATTTCTGTGTATATGTGTGGCTGATCTTGTTTTATAATGGTGTATGGTACATCTTTACGAATGTTTGTGTTCTTATTTTTTCTCGTTTGCAGATGAAATCTGTAGCACATTTACCATGGAAAGCGTTTACATACAAAGTGAGTAGCATAATTGCAAAATATAACCTATTGTATGAAAGCATGTATGCGGAGCCATGTATATAGGATGGGAGGGTGGGAGCGGAACCGTGTATGTAAGATTGGAGGGTGGGAGCGGGGCCGTGTATATAGGATTGGAGGGTGGGAGCGGAGCCGTGTATATAGGATTGGAGGGTGGGAGCGGAGCCGTGTATATAGGATGGGAGGGTGGAGCGGAGCCATGTATACAGGATGGGAGGGTGGAGCGGAGCCATGTATACAGGATGGGAGGGAGGAGCGGAGCCATGTATATAGGGTGGGAGCGGAGCCATGTACAGTACAGACCAAAAGTTTGGACACACCTTCTCATTTAAAGATTTTTCTGTATTTTCATGACTAGGAAAATTGTACATTCACACTGAAGGCATCAAAACTATGAATTACCACATGTGGAATTATATACTTAACAAAAAAGTGTGAAACAACTGAAAATATGTCTTATATTCTAGGTTCTTCAAAGTAGCCACCTTTTGCTTTGATGACTGCTTTGCACACTCTTGGAATTCTCTTGATGAGCTTCAAGAGGTAGTCACCGGAAATGGTCTTTCAACAATCTTGAAGGAGTTCCCAGAGATGCTTAGCACTTGTTGGCCCTTTTGCCTTCACTCTGCGGTCCAGCTCACCCAAAACCATCTCGATTGGGTTCAGGTCTGGTGACTGTGGAGGCCAGGTCATCTGGCGTAGCACCCCATCACTCTCCTTCTTGGTCAAATAGCCCTTACACAGCCTGGAGATGTGTTTGGGATCATTGTCCTGTTGAAAAATAAATGATGGTCCAACTAAACGCAAACCGGATGGAATAGCATGCCGCTGCAAGATGCTGTGGTAGCCATGCTGGTTCAGTATGCCTTCAATTTTGAATAAATCCCCAACAGTGTCACTAGCAAAGCACCATCACACCTCCTCCTCCATGCTTCACGGTGGGAACCAGGCATGTAGAGTCCATCCGTTCACCTTTTTGCGTCGCCCAAAGACACAGTGGTTGGAACCAAAGATTTCAAATTTGGACTCATCAGACCAAAGCACAGATTTCCACTGGTCTAATGTCCACTCCTTGTGTTCTTTAGCCCAAACAAGTCTCTTCTGCTTGTTGCCTGTCCTTAGCAGTGGTTTCCTAGCAGCTATTTTACCATGAAGGCCTGCTGCACAAAGTCTCCTCTTAAATGTTGTTGTAGAGATGTCTGCTGCTAGAACTGTGTGGCATTGACCTGGTCTCTGATCTGAGCTGCTGTAAACCTGCGATTTCTGAGGCTGGTGACTTGGATAAACTTATCCTCAGAAGCAGAGGTGACTCTTGGTCTTCCTTTCCTGAGGCAGTCCTCATGTGAGCCAGTTTCTTTGCAGCGCTTGATGGTTTTTGCAACTGCACTTGGGGACACTTTCAAAGTTTTCCCAATTTTTCGGACTGACTGACCTTCATTTCTTAAAATAATGATGGCAACTCATTTTTCTTACTTAGCTGCTTTTTTCTTGCCATAATACAAATTCTAACAGTCAATTCAATAGGACTATCAGCTGTGTTTCCACCAGACTTCTGCACAACACAACTGATGGTCCCAACCCCATTTATAAGGCCAGAAATGCCACTTATTAAACCTGACAGGGCACACCTGTGAAGTGAAAACCATTTCCATGACTACCTCTTGAAGCTCATCAAGAGAATGCCAAGAGTGTACAAAGCAGTCATCAAAGCAAAAGGTGGCTACTTTGAAGAACCTAGAATATAAGACATTTTTAGTTGTTTCACAGTTTTTTGTAAAGTGTAATGTATAATTCCACATGTGTTAATTCATAGTTTTGATGCCTTCAGTATGAATTTACAATTTTCATAGTCATGTATATAGTGGATTCGGAAAGTATTCAGACCCCTTTAAATTTTTCACTCTGTTTTATTGCAGTAAATTAAAAAAATATATTTTTTTTCTCACTAATGTACACTCTGCTGTCACGCTGTCTAGCAGATGTATAAATATATAATGTCAGTAATCTATCAAGTGGGACGACATTCTATATAACATATAAATAGGTAACATTAACATGTATATATAGCATAGTATTACCTGACATAATATCCTGTGGGTCAATACTGAATCCTTTTCACGCTGTCTCTGGCTTGAGATGGACCGGGGTCTATGCTGACCCTAAACTGGGGTCCTGACTAGTCCCTCTACCTGGAGGTACTGTTAATGGTACAGAGGTCCAGGCCACCAGCGTAAACCCTGTCTCCTATAAATCCCTGACCACTGTAATCTAGTCCTTAGAAGGACCCTGATTACCACCTTAGGGAATGGACAGGTAAAGGTTAACAAACAGTATAGACAAACGAGACAGACAGGGAATAAAGTAAATACTGTCTTGCATACAACATTAAAACACAGAGGGAACACCAAAGGTCTAGGAGATAAACTATAAGCAAGGTGAGGAAAACAACAAAAGAGCTCTTAGCTTAAGTCTTCTCAGAACCGATCCTATCTGCAGTCTGTATGAATGCTTTCACCGGCATCTAACCAGCAGACTGGCAGCTATATAAAGGAAGCTAATTAGAACATAATCAAAAGCAGCCGGGCGAGGCTGGACCTAGTCTTAGCAAAGAGCTAGGTAAAATTAACTCCCTCATTACCAAACACAAAGAAACAGCAACTCAGCTGCGAGAAGTCAGAATGTGCAATCGCGACAATCTTCGTGGCGATGCACCCATGACAGTACCCCCCTTCTACGAGGGGCCTCCGGACCCTCAGGGCCAGGTCTGTCTGGGTAAGTCGTGTGGAAGGTCCGAACCAATCAATCTGCGTTAATCTCAGACGCAGAGACCCACGTCCTCTCCTCAGGACCATATCCCTTCCAATGAACCAAATACTGAAGGGACCGGCGATTCAGACGTGAGTCAATGATCTTCAACACTTGAAATTCTAAGTTACCATTGACCACCACTGGAGGAGGAGGTAGAAGTGACGGTATAACTGGCGCCACGTACCTCTTAAGCAACGATTTGTGGAATACATTATGGATTTTAAACGTAGGAGGGAGGTCCAGACGAAATGCCACAGGATTAATTATAGAACTGATCCTGTATGGACCGATGAACCTGGGACCCAGTTTCCAGGAGGGAACTTTGCGTTTTATATTCTTGGTAGACAACCACACCAGATCGTTCACACCTAGGTCCGGACCAGACACTCTCCTCCTATCAGACCTCCGCTTGAAACAGTTCCCCATAGCACTCAGACCATTCAGCACTCCTCTCCAAACTGAAGCAAGTGACGACGAGAATCGTTCCTCCTCAGGAACCCCAGATGGACGGGTATGTGGGGTCTTAGAGCGAGCACAAACTCCACAGGACGCGACAAAAGTTATTACCTCTTTATTTAAGTTAGGCCACCAAAACCGGCGAGAAAGGAGATCCACAGTTGCTTTACTCCCTGGATGTCCTGCTAAAGCAGAACTATGATGTGCCTCGATAACTTTTTGTCTTAACTGATTAAGAACAAACAGTTTCCCTGGAGGTCCTACAGGGGCGTCCCCCTGAGCCTCCAACACCTCCTCCTCAAGCTCAGAGCACACAGCCGACACCACCACTCCTTCCTGAAGGATAGGAACCGGGTCATCCGTCTTTCCGGCCCCTGGGAAACTACGAGATAAGGCATCAGGAAGCAATTTTATTGAGCAGTCATACGTGCATGAGGAGGTAACTTTTGACACCCCTCCTCTGAGAACATCTCCCCAAAGTCCTCCAGAAAAGGAGGCAAAGTCCTAGGCACGACCGCACCGATGACCGTGTTCATGCAGTTATTCTTGCAAAATTCACCCCACTGGCTTATCTTTCTGGATTGCCAATCAATCACTGGGTTATGTTTAGCCAACCAGGGAAGTCCCAACACAATAGGAGTAGGAAGACCCTCCAACACATAACAAGACAACTGTTCTTTATGTATTGCCCCTACTCGAAGGTCTATGTTATGAACAGCTTGTACAAAGCTACCTTGACCGAGAGGTCTGGCGTCAATAGAAAGTATAGGGATCGGTTTGGCCAATACACTCAGTTGCATACCTTGCACCTGGGCAAACCGAGCGTCCACCATATTAGCCCCAGACCCACTATCAAGAAGAACAGAAATCCTCTCAACTCTCGCACCAACCACCACCTCCGCAGGCACGAGAAATTGAGACGGACCTGGGGACGAAATACCTACTCCCAGGTTGTCGTCCACCACACAACCTGGGATTAACAGTTTTTCGGTGACTTTTTTGCTCAATGAGGCACGGGAGGGACACCCCCCAACAAAATGTCCCTCTCTCCCGCAGAAGAAACACCTTCTTGTCTTGCGGCGCACCGCCGATTCCCTCCTACAAAATGATGTCCCACCCAACTGCATAGGTTCCTCAGAACAGACATGGGGAACCTCCATATAAGGGACTTTAGTAGTGGGTGGAGTAATAACAGGGGGCGGAGTTACCTCGCACCTCCCCCGAAGCCGTCTATCAATACGAATAGCAAGGGCCATAGCAGCCTCCAATGACGGAGGAGAATCATACTGAGCCAAAACATCTTTTAATTTGTCAGATAACCCTTGACAAAACTGGCTCCTAAGAGCTGGGTCATTCCACTGAGTATCTGTGGCCCATCTACGGAACTCAGAAGAAAATTCCTCCGCCGGACGATCTCCCTGCTGTATCCTACGTAACTTCGTTTCAGCAAGGGAGACCCGATCCGGGTCATCATACACCAGCCCCAGGGCAGCAAAAAATCGATCTACTGACTGGAGGGCCGGGGAGCCCGGAGGAAGAGAGAACGCCCAGGATTGAGGGTCCCCTTGTAAGAGCGAGATGACAATTCCCACCCTCTGCTCCTCACTCCCCGATGACCGAGGCCGTAGCCGAAAGTACAATTTACATGCCTCCCGGAAGGTAAAAAATTTGTCCCGCCCACCAGTGAACCTGTCCGGAAGAGCAACCTTAGGTTCAGAACTGGTTTGCTCTGGGGGGGACAAAACCTTGGACTTAATGTCCGTAAACTCCATGGACAATTTCTGCAACTGCAGGGCAAGCTGGGCTACTGGATCCATGGTAGCTGGGGAGAATCTATAGTTTGGCCGGTGAAAATGTCACGCTGTCTAGCAGATGTATAAATATATAATGTCAGTAATCTATCAAGTGGGACGACATTCTATATAACATATAAATAGGTAACATTAACATGTATATATAGCATAGTATTACCTGACATAATATCCTGTGGGTCAATACTGAATCCTTTTCACGCTGTCTCTGGCTTGAGGTGGACCAGCGTCTATGCTGACCCTAAACTGGGGTCCTGACTAGTCCCTCTACCTGGAGGTACTGTTAATTACAGAGGTCCAGGCCACCAGCGTAAACCCTGTCTCCTATAAATCCCTGACCACTGTAATCTAGTCCTTAGAAGGACCCTGATTACCACCTTAGGGAATGGACAGGTAAAGGTTAACAAACAGTATAGACAAACGAGACAGACAGGGAATAAAGTAAATACTGTCTTGCATACAACATTAAAACACAGAGGGAACACCAAAGGTCTAGGAGATAAACTATAAGCAAGGTGAGGAGAAACAACAAAAGAGCTCTTAGCTTAAGTCTTCTCAGAACCGATCCTATCTGCAGTCTGTATGAATGCTTTCACCGGCATCTAACCAGCAGACTGGCAGCTATATAAAGGAAGCTAATTAGAACATAATCAAAAGCAGCCGGGCGAGGCTGGACCTAGTCTTAGCAAAGAGCTAGGTAAAATTAACTCCCTCATTACCAAACACAAAGAAACAGCAACTCAGCTGCGAGAAGTCAGAATGTGCAATCGCGACAATCTTCGTGGCGATGCACCCATGACATCTGCACCCCATCTTGACTGATTATTATTATTTATTTCTATAGCACCATTGATTCCATAGTGCTGTAGATGAGAAGGGGTTACATACAAATTACAGGTCTCACTAACAGTAAACAAACTAACAATGACAGACTGATAGAGGGGAGAGGACCCTGCACTTTCAGGCTTACATTCTACAGGATGGTGGGGAAGGAGACAGCAGGTTGGTGGGTTGCAGCAGTTCCGGTGTTGGTTGAGGCGATATCTCCGGTAATGGTGAGAAGGTAGCAGGGTCATTACAGGCTGTAAGCTTTCCTGAAGAGGTGGGTTTTCAGGTTCCGTCTGAAGGATCCGACTGTGGTTGATAGTCGGATGTGTTGGGGCAAAGAATTCCAGAGCATGGGGGATATTCGGGAGAAGTCTTGGAGGCGGTTGGGTGAGGAGCGAATAAGTGTGGAGGAGAGAAGGAGGTCTTGGGAGGATCGGAGATTACGTGAGGGAAGATATCTGGAGATTAGTTCAGAGATATATGGAGGAGACAGGTCATAGATGGCTTTGTAGGTCAGTATTAGTAATTTGAACTGGATGCGCTGAGGGAATGGGAGCCAGTGAAGAGAGCTGAGTTAAGGATGGACTGGAGAGGTGCGAGGGTGTTAGCAGGGAGGCCAGAGAAAAGGAGGTTGCAGTAGTCGAGGCAGGACATAGACATATTTTCAGTTGTTTCACACTTTTTTGTAAAGTGTAATGTATAATTCCACATGTGTTAATTCATAGTTTTGATGCCTTCAGTGTGAATTTACAATTTTCATAGTCATGAAAATACAGAAAAATCTTTAAATGAGAAGGTGTGTCTAAACTTTTGGTCTGTACTGTATATAGGATTGGAGAGCGGGAGCAGAGCCATGTATATAGGATGGGAGGGTGGGAGCGGAGCCATGTATACAGGGTGTGGGAGTGTAGCGTCCGCCTGCTGAGGGTCTGAACTGCAGGTAAGACAGTACCCCGAGAAACCCCGAGACCTTTTACCCCTATACAGGGATCTGGAATTACAGCGAAGCTCAGGGGTAGCTGCCTATAGGAGCAGTGGACCGAGCCCAGAGGAGGGTGGAAACGGAGCCATGTATACAGGGTGGGAACGGAGCCATGTATACAGGGTGGGAGCGGAGCCATGTATGGAGGGTGGGAGCGGAGCCATGTATATAGGATGGGAGAGTGGGAGCAGAGCCGTGTATATAGGATTGGAGGGTATGAGCGGAGCCGTGTATATAGGATGGGAGGGTGAAGCGGAGCCATGTATACAGGATGGGAGGGTGGAGCGGAGCCATGTATACAGGATAGGAGGGTGGAGCGGAGCCATGTATATAGGATGGGAGGGTGGAAGCAGAGCCATGTATATAGGATGGGAGGGTGGGAGCGAGCCATGTATACAGGGTTGGAGTGTAGCGTCCGCCCGCTGCGGGTCTGAACTGTAGGTAAGACAGTACCCCGAGAAACCCCGAGACCCTTTACCTCTATACAGTGATCTGGAATTACAGCGAAGCCCAGGGGGTGGCTGCCTAAAGGAGCAGTGGACCGGAGCAGGAAGGACGCTAGGAAGGGAATAAAAAGCGAGACCAAATGCGTAGTCAGAAGTCCAAAGGTCAAAACCGGGAGGGCAGCAAAGGTACAAGATCGGCAGGCTGTAGAAGGGTCAAAATCCAGGCAGAAGTCAGAGTCAAAATAGCAATAAACACTAGCACACTGGGGAAACCAAGACTATATCTGGCGGCCTGCAAGACAGGCTCCAAGGTATTTGAAGGGCATGGCTACCTCTCACATGCTGACAGCCTGATTACCTCATCTGGACCGCCCCCAGAACCAGGCCAGATGGTGATGCATGACTGACACCAACCACTTCACCTCTGACAGAAGAGGGAAGCCTGCGCCCACCAGACGCCTGAGCAGGGACCCCTTCTCTGTCACCAACATCACTCACAGGAGAAACATGGCGATGCCCAGCGACAGAGGCCGGCGTCAAAGGAGCGGAACCATATGAGGATACCGATCTCCTATCACCGGCACCACCAGCCGAAGGAGTCCGGCGCCTCCCAGCGGCTGAGGCAGGAACACCAGCCACTGAGTCCAACAGCGACATGACAGGGAGCGGAGCCATGTATATAGGATTGGAGGGTGGGAGCGGAGCCATGTATATAGGATGGGAGGGTGGGAGCGGAACCATGAATATAGGATGGGAGGGTGGGAGCGGAACCATTTATATAGGATGGGAGGTTGGGAGTGGAGCCATGTATACAGGGTGGGAGCAGAGCCATGGATATAGGATTGGAGGGTGGGAGCGGAGCCATGTATGTAGGATAGGAGGGTGGGAGCGGAGCCATGTATATAGGATGGGAGCGGAGCCATGTATATAGGATGGGAGGGTGGGAGCGGAGCCATGTATATAGGATGGGAGGGTGGGAGCGGAGCCATGTATATAGGATGTGAGGATGGAAGCGGAGCCATGTATTTAGGATGGGAGGTTGGGAGCGGAGCCATGTATACAGGGTGGGAGCAGAGCCATGGATATAGGATAGGAGGGTGGGAGCGGAGCCATGTATATAGGATTGGAGGATGGGAGCAGAGCCATGTTTACAGGGTGGAGTGGAGCTATGTATATAGGATTGGAGGGTGGGATCGGAGCCATGTATATAGGATGGGAGGGTGGGAGCGGAGCCGTGCATATAGGATGGGAGGGTGGGAGCGGAGCCGTGCATATAGGATGGGAGGGTGGGAGCGGAGCTGTGTATATAGGATGGGAGGGTGGGAGCTGAGCCATGTATATAGGATGGGAGGGTGGGAGCGGAGCCATGTATATAGGATGGGAGGGTGGGAGCGGAGCCATGTATATAGGATGGGAGGGTGGGAGCGGAGCCATGTATATAGGATGGGAGGGTGGGAGCGGAGCCATGTATATAGGATGGGAGGGTGGGAGCGGAGCCATGTATATAAGATGGGAGGGTGGGAGCGGAGCCATGTATATAGATGGGAGGGTGGAAGCGGAGCCATGTATATAGGATGGAGGGTGGAAGCGGAGCCATGTATATAAGATGGGAGGGTGGGAGCGGAGCCATGTATATAGGATGGGAGGGTGGGAGCGGAGCCATGTATATAGGGTGGGAGCGGAGCCATGTATATAGGATGGGACAGTGGGAGTATAACTGTAGGCTGTGACTACACACAGGTTTTGTTTATAGTCAGTAATAATGGAGATACATTTTGCACAGGAGCTGCAGACACACAACGGTACGTATTTAAACTTGGATATTTGCAATGTTGCTTCATTTTTTATTTTTTTAATACATACAAAAAATTGGTTGCAATAGGTGAAAGTTTACGTTTCAGGGGTGCTTTTACAGTTGTTTTAACCCTACAGTGGCTGTAAATATTGTTTGTTTTTTGTTACTTTAACAGGCATTCAACACATTTATTGATGACATCTTTGCCTTTATCATAACCATGCCAACATCACACAGACTAGCATGTTTTAGAGATGATGTGGTCTTTCTTATTTATTTGTACCAAAGATGGTAAGTTTGTGGGAATTGTATTTACTTTAGTTAAAGGCATTTAAATAAACTAATGTATGGGCAACAGAGGGGCTTGAAATATACTACAGGGGTAAACAATGGGGGTATCCATGGTTTTTTTGTCTATAAGCAGCTATTGTAACATATTTTAGTAATTTTGGCCAGAAAATGACCAAAACCTTAAACACATCCCTGCTTGAGCAGATATGTATATAATCCATATGGGATAATAACTGGATAATCGGGGTCCCAAGTTTCCTATTCCTCCTCATCACAATTGAAGGTTTAGTAGAGTGACGTTTGAGCATGGTGGTCAATCGTATCCACAGTCATAATACATTTATGCCACAAAGATATCCGTAGCACAATTTAACGCTGCGGGGATCATTGTGAACAAGGTGCAGGGGAGCCCCACATTTCACCAAAGGGTGAAATTAGCAGCACTATTGGGCATGCCACAAATATACAGTAAAAAAATCTGCTGTGTTTTCACACTGTTGGATCTTTGCCTATGGGTGCTTTCACACTGCGCTTTGTCCTACATTTGTTGGTCCCATCGGGCTTATGTCCAAATCCTCCACACAATTGGATCCGCCTAATGGAGGCAGACAGTCAGATGCAGTCTACTACTTTCGAGTGTCCGCCTTCAGTAGGCATCCGAAAGTGATGCACGACAGAGCACATGGTGACTCTATGGGCACCATTATAGTTAATGGCACCATCGGCACATACTCTCATATCCCGTTTTGCGGGGGTTTTGGACGTAAGCTCCGACTGGACCAATCAATGTGCCGAAGAACTCAGTGTGAAAGGCCTCTAAGTCTGAAAACATCTTGCTGTCAATTGATACAAATGCAGCATGTATCACACCTTTCTGCAGATGGTGGCACCAGTACGTACATTTTGCCAGTACGTGGTCCTAAATGCATGTACAGTTTACTACAGTGGCACATGTGGCGCCAATGCCATCACTGTGTAATGTCAGCTAACATTCTGCTGCAACAGCTGGGATCGGAAGTAGCTCTGATCTGCGCTGTTTAACTCTTATATGCATGTGGTGGTTAGAGCTGGAGTCTAATAAGTCAGATTCATAAGCTATAAAGCATTGCCCTAAATGCCACGCTGACGATGTGAACCCTCGGTAATTGTTTTCTTTTTTTTTTCTTTTATGCAGGCTTTATCCTGTGGATAAGACTAGAGTAAATGAATATGGTGAATCATATGAAGAAAAACCAAAACGGAAACCACACATAAACTAGATTTTATTGATATGGACTACCGTATCTCTTACTTGAAAGATATGGTGTGCATTGAAGAAAATGGTGACATTATTAATGAGTATTTTGAATGCTGTGGCAAACTTATCTGGGCATTGTAATGTCCATATTGCCAAAATCCAAAAATGTGTTTCTTTTTTTAAAAAAAGTTTCCCACAGCTTTCTTTTCACTTTGTCTTTATTTTATACCAGACAAAATGGAGTTACCACAGAAAACAATAGACGTTCCATTACCAGGACTGCTTTCTATGCAGAGACTATGTGCATTCCTCAATATTTGGGACTTAAGTACACTTGGGCCCTGCCTGATTGTACATATTAGATAGTAATGTTCTGTAAGGGTAACATAAGGTAGCAAACGACCCATCAACCTTCTGATGCTTTTACTTGTGTATGAAACATTGCCGGAATTAAAACTTGAAAGAACCAATAGTTACATCAAGAAATGAACACCGGGGGCCTAAGCTTGGAGTAATATGCATTTATTATGGATCTTTGCAATATTTCTGAAACAGTGTGCAGCGATTCAGAATTTCTGTTCTTTATAAGCATGTTTTGACTGGCGCAGCATGTTTTGGGATATGTTTTGATTTAATGTCAAATTTGAGTAATTCTGATTTACCATTCTTTTACTTGAAAGCGGGATCTTTTTATGTTTTTGGGTTGTGTTTTTTCTGTTTTATGTGTTAAAAAAATCTAAAATGACTGGACCATAAAGTGATGTAAACCTAAGCCTGTAAAGTTACCGTACATGGCAGACTTTATTAGGGGCAGCCAAAGTGGTATTTTTCCATGTGTTTGAAGATTATGTAGAAGGTTGGATCGTATTCTCCATGGTTTTACTGTTGTTAAATGACTGCAAGTAATGCACTATTGTCTTCATCAGCCACAATGCTGCTGTGCCAATACAAATGCCAGTCTATTTCTGACCAAAATTCCAATACAAGCAGATTCCACACTGTAATCAGTCAATTTGCAATATTTCTTTGTCACCACTAAATATTCTGTGAGAATATAGACAATTCCCTTTTGTGTCAGTTACAATATTTTCTTTGTTGTTAATGTTCTGACAAATTGTTAATATTGAGATAAAATAAAACAATATGCTTGAATGTGTTGTATTTTGTATAAAATCTATAGCCTTGTTCATTTTCACTCTTGTGCATAAAGAGAAAAAACTCTTAAAACTGAAGCTTCCCATGGGTCCTTTTCTATGTGTCAGTCTCCTAGTTTTTTGTTTCCACAAATTATGAAATCCTCCTTACAGTCATTGCATAGCATCTGTACGATCAGATTTCATGATGCACCTCCCGTCGGGCATTCGGCGAGGACGCACAAGAACCAGAGTGCAGCAGTTTTCAGATTTTTAAATCACCTTTGTTGAATAGTTTGTTGGAATAGACACAGTACGTGAGAATCGAAGGGCTAGGCATGTGAATAGAAGGTCAGAGTACGTGAGAAGCAAATAGACAGGCAGCCTTTACGCTGCATAATGAAATGTTTTTTTTTCTTGTTTTTGTTGTTTGAAAGGTAACGGGAAAGTTTGTTAATAGATTACCATCTGCTATAAAAGAGCAGTGGTGCATCGTGTAGAAGGTACAGCAAGTTAATTTGAACGGACCAGGAAGTGATTTTTTTTATGTGAATAAGTCACACACATCACATGTCCATCATGTGGAGACACGGGACAGGTGTAGGCTGCTCTCATTGAGTAAGGAGCCTTGTACAGGGAAAAACGCTCCCCTCCTCTCTCCACAGGGAGAAGGCATTTTTGTTTCAACCATCCCCTCTCAAGAGCCACAGGGGGGACACCCTCTCCTTTTTCTTCTCTCAGTCCCTTTCTCCTTCTTCTTCAGACTTTTATCTTTCCTCGCTGCCATCCCTCTCCTTCCTTCTTTCCCCTCCCTCACATCTCTGACACATCCATTTTCTTCATCTTCCTCTTCTTCTATCTCTTCCTCTCCAACTCTCAAATCTTCTTCTTCATCTTCTTCTACTTCTCCCCCTCCATCTTTCTCCTCTCTCTCTCCTCCATCTTTCTCTCTTTTCCCCCTTTCACTCTTCTCTCCCTCCCCTCTTTCCTTTTCCTCCCTTTCTCCTCCCACACCACACCCACCTGCTCATGCTTGCTCTCCTCCTTCCTCCTCCTCTCAGGCACATTCCACCTCTTCTTCTCCCTCCCCCCCATCTCTCTCCCCTCCTCTTTCTCTCGCTCCTCCCTCACACCTCCCTTCTCTTCCTTTTTTTTTACTTCGTTATCAACTGGGTCAACGCCCAATCAAAGCAATGTGGTGTCCCTGTATTCAGTGTCTCCAGCACAGGGCACCCTGTCTATCCCAAGCACAGTACAAACATTGCTAGTCATTATATCAGGAGAAGAAAGTGCAAATCTCCCTACACAAAACGTTGCAGGTAGCCCCCAGACACAAAAACTAGCAGAGCCCACAGCTAGGGCATCACAGGGGGGTAGTGTAGCTACAGACACAAATGAGGAACCTCAGTGCCGAGCAGGGCTGCCAGCATGGAACCATGACACTGATCCACCGCAGCCTCAGCAAGGAAGTGGGAAATCCCCATGCAGCAAGACAACTTTTAAGCCCAAATCTCACCCAGTGTATGCACCAAGTACACCATGTCACTTCTTATCTGATGAAGATGAAGATGCAACGTCACACATGCTGCCCAATACTAGGGAAGAAAACACACAAGCACCAATAGAGCAGGGACAGGTAGAGGCACCATCCTATGAGCCCTTCATCCCAAGCCAGGTGATCAGTATGCTGCCAGACCCAGGGATACACCCCATGCCATTTTGCCAAAAAATGCAGCAGATCCAGTGAACGTATGCAGCAGCCTGGATTGATCTCTGGACCGTAATGGAAATAAAAGCAGGTGATGCATTCTGGCCAATTATGAGAGAACACTTCAAGCTTCCAACAGAGTTAGATGCGTATGCCTGGGAGACAGGACCAAAGCTAATTGAGCAACTCAGAGAATGGGCCAAAAGCAGACTGACAGGACAAACTCTCAGCCTACATGACATGAGTCAAGACAAGACAGAGTCTGTGGAGAAGTTCCATGACAGAGTAATGCAAGTGTTTCAAGATTTGGGCCTTATTACCCATGATCAGACACACAGACGGATGTTGGCACAGGCTTTTGTGCATGGACTGAGAGAACCAATCAAGAAACCACTTATAGTAGCCAAGCCTGAGTACACGTCAATAGCAATGGATACCCTGCTCGCAGTAGCAAAAAGGATTGAGTCCCGCCGGGACAGAAGGGATGTCCGGTGTTACAACTGTGGCGAGTTTGGTCATTTCCGGAACCGGTGCAGAACACCGACTTCACAAAGAAGAAGAAAACACAGAAAGCAGTAAAGAACCCCGTCCATAGGACAGGAGCACACCAAGTCCACAGGGAACCCCACCAGTGGGACCAATATCCTGAGAGTGGATGGCGTAGTCAGATCTTTTCTTGTGGAACTCCGCAACCTCACCTATCTATCAGAATCTTCTGCTTCCTGCATGGGAATTGATGGTCAAGTCAGATATTTCCAGATTATGAAGCCCCTGAGCGTGTGGACTCAGCCAGAACACTCCATCATGTCCCAGTTTGTTGTGTCAAAGACCTGCACCCTCAACCTATTATGAGTGGACTTACTGCAGAAGCTGAAAGCGACCAGAGTGTTCCAGGAAGATGGGACCATGACACTTTCTTCACCCCTGACCCAAGAAGAAACAGGAACAACCACACTGCAGACCTATCACAGGAGGTGCTGGACATAGTACCAGAAAAGCCACTCCATCACCCAGAGTCAAGATGTCTCTGACCAACTGAAGGTCTAAGTGAACTCGCCTACGAAGACGGCCTGAGAACTTTGACATTGGCCAGGATATTCAACTCAAGAAGGACCCTACTCGCTTCATGGAATGGCAACACCTCATCCGGCTCCAACGCCAGAAGTTCATCTTTTGCAAGCATCAGGAGGTGCCCCCTGCAGTCAACCAATTCACCCAGGCCCTAGTCCGGCAAAAGGCCACTCAGCTCTTCAAACTTGTGCACAAATACTGACCTGAGACCGAGCTGGAGAAAAAGAAACTACTGATGGCCCGTGCCGAGAAAAAAACAGCCGGTGAAGGAGACGTCCCAACAAGAAGACCCCCTGTGACCAGAGCAGGTGCTAATACAGTGACTGCCTTGGTGGAGAACAAGAAAGCCAGCTGGTCGTCATCTCTCATGATGTGGATCCTAGTAGGCGGCTTGTTTTCTCGCCAGCTCTGTGCCGGGAGATGGGAGTCCCCTGCCGCATAGTGAAGGACAAGGCAAAACTGGGCTGCCTCGCCCATCGAATCAATCCCAGCTTTCCACAGTGAAGAAAAAGACTAAACCCCACTGAGTTCAGAATGGTGCAAGGCCTGGAGGCCGTGAAAGAGGGTACGGTATTTGAAACCCCAACAGTGCTGAACCCACACACTCTGCTCTCAAAAGTCCCAGTCACCGCAACGGTATTCACGGTGATCAGCCTGGCCAGTACCTTCTTCAGTGTTTCCCCTCCACCTGGAGGCCTGCCTTCACGCACCAGTGCAGTGCATATGGACAGTGTTGCCTCAAGGTGCTCAAAACAAGCCCTTCAAGTTTCACCAAGACAATGTCCTCCATCCTCGTCAACTGGATTGCAGAATATGCAAGAGTCACTCTTCTACAACACATGGATGACCTTCTCTTTTGTGTGGTTGACATCGACACCTGCACAGTCTATTCCTTGTCTCTCCTACTCTACCTGGAAGAACAGCAACGCAAGGTCTGGAAGAACAAAGTCCAGTGATGTCAGAAGCAAGTTACATCCCTGGGACACTGTATTGCCCACCAGACGAAACACATGTCAAAGGACTGGAAGACCACTGTGGAGAAGATGGCTCCCCCAACAACTCCAAGAATGCTGCAGGCCTTCCCTGGTCTAGTGTATTGCAGAACCTGGATCCCTGATGCCTCAGTCCTAATGCAGCCTTTGTGCGCTTGCATCAACGCAACCCCGCTCCTTCTATCAGACGCAGCCTTCAACCCATTCAGGAGATTGGAAGAGCTCCACAGTCTCAGCGCCAATACCAGGCCTACCTGACTACGAGAAGTCTTTTCCGTCTACCTGATGGAAGAAAGAAGGTCATGCTACTGGAGTCCTAATATGGATTCACGGGGGAAAAAAGAGACTTTTAGGCTGCCTCTCAGCCCGCTTGGATCCAGTTGCAAGAGGAGCACCCTCCTGCCTGATGGCAGTATCTGCAGCACACACCCTCCTGGACAAGGTTGCTGACATCACTCTTGGACAGCCACTGGAAACTCTCACTCCACATGACATCTTGGCAATCTTCAATCAAGCTCAACCAACAATAATCTCCCCACCGCCAGACATCTTTGTGGCGCCTCTATCGCCTTTGTCTCATAATGTCACCGTCTCCAGACCTACAGTCCTCAGCCCGGCCACTCTACTCCCACTCCCAAGGGGGGATACAATATGGACTTTCCAGAACAAAATTTACAGAATTTATCCTCTACTTGGATGGCTCCAGATTTGTAGATGATGAAGAAGTTTCAACACAGGAAGTGCAGTGACCAGCAATCAAGAAATCCTGTGGTCCAGAAGTCTGTCACCTAGCCTGTCAGCTCAGGAAGAAGAACTGATAGCGCTGACGAAGGCCTGCCAGATGGCAGAAGGCAAGACTGCAAACATCTACACCGACTACAGGTACTCGCATGGCATAGCACACGACTTTGGGCCCATCTGGGCTACAAGGGACTTCATCACAGCAAACGGGACAACCGTGAAACATGGAGCCTTCAGGGACCTGCTGGGTGTACTTCCAAAATGGTGGCAATTTGAAAAATCAAAGTGCATGGAAAACTGAGAACAGAAGAGGCGTGAGGCAATAACATGGCGGACATGGCAGCCAAAGAAGCGGCCAAAGGAAGACAACATGGAGAAGTGGGAGAGGTCGTAGAGCCGGACGGCTACTACATGACGACTGAAGACAAGAAACCTGACAAAAAGACGTCCTGGGATCTGCTCAAGAAGTTGCAAGACCAAGCTCCAAAAGGAGAAGAAGAGCTGAATGCGAAAAAAAAAAAACAACATGTGAAGAAGGAAGGCTATCAATAATAGACTTCAAACTCTGCCTACCACAAAGTATGCACCCTATGGTGGTCCAATGGGCACATGGACCCACACCCACATATCAAAGACACAGATGAATGATCTGATTGGTGCTTACTGGTTCGCTTCAGGGATTTCCACCCTAACAGCCAAATTCACCAGCAGCTGTCTGACCTGCGGCAAATGCAAGCCTGGCGTATGGAAGAAAGTCCCCCTCACCTCATCTGGAAAGACCACTCTACCAGCTTCAAAGGATCCAGATAGACCACATCCAGATATCGCCAAGTGAAGGATTCAAATACGCCATTGTGGTCAAAGAAGTATTTTCAAGATGAACAGAAGCCTTCCAGGTCAGCAAAGACTGCTGCAAAGAAGCTACTTTCGGAAAATAGTGTGCAGATACGGGGTTCCAGAAATGATAGAAAGTGATCAGGGACCCGCATTCACAGCAAATCTGACACACAAGACCCGATTAGCAGTAGAGTCAGATTTAGGCCTACACACTCCTTACCACCCCCAGAGCAGCAGGAAGGTAGAAAAACTGAACGAAACACTTGAATAGAATGCTAAAAATTGCCCAAGAGACACGCAAACCATGGCATGACACACTCCCAATTGCACTGTTTAGCGTAAGGCACACTCCCAGAGACCCAGAAAAGCTGTCACCATACGAAATTTTGTTTGGGTCTAGTCCCAAGTTAGGTGCATTCTTCCCTCAGCAGCAGAATATGCAAAATGATATCTTGTTTGCTTATGTAATTGAATTGGTCAAAAACTAATGTCCATTCTCGAGTTTTTCTCTTCACTGCCAGATTTGATGGTCCTGTCCAAGAGCCCCAGATGACACCAACCTCTGTGTAACTAGAGGGAAAGCCTGTTTGGATCCACTTATCGCATTGCAAGGAAGCTCCTGTACCAGGAGAGACACCTAAGCCATGAAGGATGTCCTGGATGCTCTGACTGACCAAACAGATGACCTACCTGATGAAGAATACACACGTTTTTTTCTGAACATGCAGTTAAATAAAGAGACTATGATTGCAAACACATAAACCCCCGACAGGGACAGTCCTCCTGACCGCCCATTTGCGAAAAGTCTGTATTCGGTTGGGGAGGCATGTATTAGGGATGTCTCAACTCACCGGCAGCACAAAAGAGTTGCAGCGCTTTGGGCCAGGAGCAGGTTTTTAGAGCAAGTGGTATCTAAGGGGGACTGTCATGGAAATATATATGTATTCCATATATTCAAAGTATATTCATATATATTTATTCACAGTTAGATAGATCTCACTTGCTAAAAATCCTGTACCCAGCATATCTATGCCAGCTATAATCAGTCGTCTTAAACGAATCTGGCCTTCATAAGGAACAAGTACATAGAGCTTTAGTAGATATCTATTGTTTACTTTATAGTCATGCAAGAAAACTAGGGCAAAAGAATATAAAACAATAAATCTGCAACTTCAGCTCTTTTATCATGATTATCATAATTATCATACTTACACTAGAACAGCCAATAGTCTAGCAGCTTTTAATTATATGTTAATTGACTAACCAGCCCCTTTTTGTAAACGTATAAAACCTTGAATAATAAATGAGTAGTCTTGACGAACTGCTATACTGACACTTCCGTTGTGGACAGTTTCATTTCGTTCTGAGCGCTCAAAAAGACATTAAATAGAGAATTGGGCATGGCACCAGCAAACACTTCAGGATAAATTTATCCTAATTAAATTTCCATAACACTTGTAAGGGGACGGATATGTGATGGCTTGCCACTCAACCCCTTCACAACATCCGCCATGCATGTACAGCACAGCAGTTACATGTTAACTGACACATTATACATTGTAACACCCACGATCTGTGCTAGCGCCAATTGTGGGCGTTTAATCCCTCTGGTGCATTAATATGGGCATACAGGTAATAGAATGGATAAAAATAGTGTTACCTGTATGCCCATATCTTAGATCTTGATGTGCAGAAATAGTCTTTTGTTTTGTCATGGTAATGCATTATTCCAGACTCCGGGGCGTGCGGTGTCTGGAAGAAAACTCTGCATCCGTTCTTCATTTGAATACCACCTCCTTTCCCATCAGTGCTCTATGACGTTTATTCCTGTGGCCTGCAATTGCGCAATAATCAATGTAAGAGAAGCAGTATGCAATGACAGTGATCACAAAATAAAAGTAATTGTGCAATTATACTTACTAGTGATGAGCGAACGTACTCGGATAAGGTGTTATGCGAGCACGCTCGTGTGCTAATAGAGTATCTTCAGCGTGCTCTAATACTATTTCCAAGTCCCTGCGGTCAGTGTGATTACAGCGATACCTGACTTATCTGTTTTTATGTTTGTCTGCTGTAACACACTAAAAGACGCTTTTTTTTCTTTGCAAACAAAAGTTTTTGCATTTCCATATTTTATAACTGTAATTTTTCCATATTTCAGTTGACAGTGTCATTTGAGGGCTTGTTTTTTGCGGGACAAGTGACGTTTTTATTAGTACCATTTTCAGCTGTGGAGAGAGAATGTGGGGCAGCGATTGGAGAGGGGCTGCAGAAGGAGAGAGCATGACGGTGAATAGAGCTTGGCTGTGGAGGGAGACAAGCAGGGCTGCGAAGCGAGAGCGGGGCTGTGTAGGGAAAATGCCAGACTGCGATTGGAGAGTGGGACTGCGGAAGGAGAGAGCGTGACGTTGGATAGAGAGCTGGGCTGCGGAGGGAGACAAGCAGGGCTGATGAGGGAGAAAGCGGACGGCCACTGGATACAGGGGCTTCTGAGGGAGAGAGCGGGCCTGTGGAGGGAGAATGCGGGATGGAGAATGGGCTGTGGAACGAGAGAGCGTGATGGTGGATGGAGAGCTGGGCTGCAGACGGAGACATCGGGTCCGCGGAGCGAAAGCGGGGCTGCTGAGGGAGAGAGTGGGATGGCCAGTGGAGACGGGCTGTGGAGGGAGAGAGCGGAACAGTGGATGGAGCGCGGGGCTGCTGAGGGAGAATGCGGAACGGCGGATGTAGAGCTGGGCGTTGGAGGGAGAGAGCAGATGGCGACTGAAGAGCGGGGCTGCGGAGGGAGAGAGTGGGACGGCAGTTAGTTACTATGCCCAGGCAATGCCTGACTCTTCAGCTAGTCTTCTAATAAAGACAACATAATTGTCATGGGGATACCAGGAGAGAATGGGGTCAGACAATCGCAGTGTCTGTTGACACACACTTCTGCGATAGAACGGCTTCACTGTTCTATTAGCAGTTATGGCCATCTGGTACTGCAAAGGTTAAACTGCGTAGTTGTACTACTGGAGTTCTCTGTCTTTTTGTTGAATCAGCTGTTCTGAGTTTGTTACTCCCTGGCAGGTTTAAGAAGCCTCCTCCTTGATTCTGACCTTGCCATTAATGGTTTACCACTTCCTGGTTTGGATTTGGAGTGTTCAGAGTTTGTAGCAGGCGATTCAAGTTTTATTCAGATTTCTGAGTGGATTTGGTTTGTATCTGTTTTCCTTATCCTTTTCCTTATCCTTTTCCCATTTGGTTTTCCCTCCTGCACCTTCCCTGTTTTCATTAGGTTGTTTGGTGAGTGTTTTTGTATAATTGTAGTTTACTTTTATCCCTGTCTCTTTACTTCACTCTACGGAAACATAAGCGTTTAAATAGGAGCACAGCAAGGTACAAGACCCTGGCATCTCCACCATTAAAGGGAATCTGTCACCCCATTTTAGTCATATCAGCTAAAGATATGACTGAATAGTGTGTCCCATAAGCAAGCTATCGGTATGTAGCTTATTTCCAGATACCCACGTTTTGATAGCAAAATACCTTTGTAAACTTGGGATTCTTTTCTGTAAATCAGGGCGGTCCGGTCCGGAGGGCGGCGTTTTCTCGCATTCATTTCCGGGGCAAGGAAAGAGTTGTGCATGCGCTGTCATGATTTTATGCTTTGCCCACTGTTGGGCAAAGCACACTGCGCTTCCGCGGGGGGAATTTGAAAAGCGCAATCGCGGGAAGCAGAACGCCGTGTGTGCTATTCACAGACGGCCATACGCAAGCGATGCAGAGGAGCGGGGGGGGAGGAGAGAAAACGCCGCCCTCTGGACCGGACCGCCCTGATTTACAGAAAAGAATCCCAAGTTTACAAAGGTATTTTGCTATCAAAACGGGGGTATCTGGATATAAGCTACATAACGATAGCTTGCTTATGGGACACACTATTCAGTCATATCTTTAGCTGATATGACTAAAATGGGACGGCCAGTGGAGACAGGGGCTGTTGAGGGAGAGAGCGGCACAGTGGATGGAGCGCGGGGCTGCTGAGGGAGAAAACAGAACGGCGGGTGTAGAGCTGGGTGTTGGAGGGAGAGAGCAGATGGCGACTGAAGAGCGGGGCTGCGGAGGGAGAGAGTGTGACGGCAGTTAGTTACTATGCCCAGGCAACGCCTGGCTCTTCAGCTAGTCTTCTAATAAAGACAACATAATTGTCATGGGGATACCGGGAGAGAGTGGGGTCAGACAATCGCAGTGTCTGTTGACACACACTTCTGCAATAGAACGGCTTCACTGTTCTATTAGCAGTTATGGCCTTCTGGTACTGCAAAGGTTAAACTGCTTAGTTGTACTACTGGAGTTCTCTGTCTTTTTGTTGAATCAGCTGTTCTGAGTTTGTTACTCCCTGGCAGGTTTAACAAGCCTCCTTGATTCTTACCTTGCCATTAATGGTTTACCACTTCCTGGTTTGGATTTGAAGTGTTCAGAGTTTGTAGCAGGCGATTCGAGTTTTATTCAGATTTCTGAGTGGATTTGGTTTGTATGTGTTTTCCTTATCCTTTTCCCATTTGGTTTTCCCTCCTGCACCTTCCCTGTTTCCATTAGGTTGTTTGGTGAGTGTTTTTGTATAATTATAGTTTACTTTTATCCCTGTCTCTCTACTTCTCTCTGCGGAAACATAAGAGTTTAAATAGGAGCACAGCAAGGTACAAGACCCTGGCATCTCCACCATTAAAGGGAATCTGTCACCCCATTTTAGTCATATCAGCTAAAGATATGCTTGCCTTGGACGACTTCCGGGGCAAGGAAAGTGAATGACAATAGTTGCGCATACGCTGTAATGATTTTATGCTTTGCCCACTGTTGGGCAAAGCACACTGCGCATGCGCGGGGGGGAATTTGAAAAGCGCTATTGCTGGAAGCAGAACGCCATCTGTACTAATCACAGACGGCGATACGCAAGAGATGCAGAGGAGCGGGGGGGGGGAGAGGAGAGAAAACGCCGCCTTTGCTTATGGGACGCACTATTCAGTCATATCTTTAGCTGATATGACTAAAGTGGGGTGACAGACTCCCTTTAAGGGTAATCCTGGGGACAGTGATAGCCTAGGGTTCCCGTAGCTCAAGGGACAGGATAGGAGCAATCCTACTGCCTCACATAACAATAATATCGACATATATATATATATTTGTAGGCTGGAGCAGCACGGTGGCTCAGTGGTTAGCACTTTATGTTTGTAGAACTGGGGCCCTGAGTTCAAATGGCACCATGGACAATATCTACAAGGAGTTTATATGTTCTCCCTGTGTTTGCGTGGGTTTCCTCCCACACTCCAAAGACCTACTGATAGGAAAATTAGATTGTGAGCCCCAATGGGGACAGTGATGATGATATTTGTAAAGCGCTGTGTAGTATGATGGTGCTATATAAGGAAAGCATAATATAAATAATAGGCAGAAGAGAGAGAAAATGCAATGAATGTGGAGATATGACTATGGCAGCGATATTGCCTAAGTGTAAAGACATAAGGAGCATTATACCTGTAATAAGAGGTGGAAGAACACCATGCATGTAGAGATTACACAGTGGTGACCATATTAATTACTTATAAATATATAATTCGGGCATGTTTGTTGAAGCTGTAGTCTGAAGAGACAGAAAGCCATAATGTGGAGATACCTACTAATAAAGACCTAACAGGCCATATGCATCATAGCTGTAGTCAGCGGTGACAGTAATGGATGTGGAGATACCACGATGGTGATCAAATTATCTGCTAATAAAGACAATGCGGTCATGTGAATTATAGCTGTTGCCAAAGGTATAAGAAAGCCATGATGTGGTGATACTACTATGACAACCATATTAATTGCCATAGTGGTAATTAGCCATTATTATTAATACTAAAGCCATATTATGGCCATGTGCATTCTAGCTATAGTCAGAGGTGACAGAAAATGATGTGGAGATACAACTCTCGTGACCGTGTTGCCCAGTAATAAAGATATAGTATGGCTATGTTCATTAAACAGTGACTTAAGCCAGAGGAGGCAGAACGTCATGAATATGGAGCTACCACTATGGCGACCATGTTACCAGCTGATGCAAACATAAAAGGGCATGTGCTTTACAGCTGTAGCCAGAGGTTTCAGTCATGATGTGGAGATACCACTATGGCAACTGTGTTCCTTACTAATAGAGGTATAATATGTCCATGTGCATTACAGATGTAGACAGAAGAGAGAAAACAACATGGATGAATTTGTAGATATCACTATAGGAACCATATTGTCTACTAGTAAAGTCATAATAGGGGCATGTGGATTATAGCTGTAGCCAAAGGTGACGAAACACCATGCATTTGGAGATACTGATATGGTGAACATATTACCTACTAAAGGGAATCTGTCAGCAGTTTTTGCTATGTAATCTGAGAGCACCATGATGTATTATAAGTAGTGTTGAGCGATACTGCCCGATATCCCGAAATATCGGATTGGATCGGCCCGATACTCAAAAAGTATCGGGTATCGCCGATCCAATACCGGAAACCCAATGCAAGTCAATGGGACAGAAATATCGGAATTAAAAAAACCTCTTTCTTTCCTTGTAAACACTACATATACACACATAGAATACATATATATATATATATATATACATGTCATTGTGACATATATATATACATATATTTATAGCTTATACACGTCTACATAGTAAAATAGCAACTGATTCAATTGCCGGGCAATGCCGGCTTTTGTGAAAATACAGAACCACCCGACATGAAATGACACATGGTTTACATAGAGTTAACCATGTCATTTCATGTAGTTTGATATATGGTTTTCACTAACAATTACATGAGTGTATGTGTGCAAAATTTCACACATGTAGGGGTTAATTAAAGTTGTAAATTAGTTGTAAAAAAAACACATTTTTTTGCTACGAATTTACACCTTTAATTAACCCCTACATGTGTCAAATTTTGCACACATACACTCATGTAATTGTTAGTGAAAACCATATATCAAACTACATAAAATGACATGGTTAACTCTATGTAAACCATGTGTCATTTCATGTCGGGTCTGTAATTTCACAAAAGCCGGCAATTGAATTAGCGGCTATTATACTATGTAGAAATGTATGTACTATAAATATATATAATATATATGTGTCACAAATTCAATGACGTATATATATATTAAGGTGTAAAATTGTTGAAAAAAAAGGCATGGGCTCCTGCCCTATTTTCTCAAGCAGACAGACAAAGCCAGCGAGTGGGGGCAGATAATAATAGCCCAGAGAGGGACCATTATTTTTGCCCCCCCCGGCTACTAACATCTGCCCCCAGACACCCCAGAAAAGGCAAATCTATAGTTAGATTCGCCCTTTCTGGCACTTTGCCCGTCTATTCCATTGCCCTGTAGCGGTTGTGAATGGGTTAATAAGGGGTTAAAGCCACCTTGCTATTAAAAGGTGACTTTAAGCCAGGTTAATAATTGAGAGCTGTCAATTAGACAACTATCAATTATTAATCCTATTGTATGAAATAAAAATAAAACACACACTTTAATTAAAAAATCATTTTAATGAAATAAACACAGTTTTTGACCATATTTTATTTTACTGCCATTCCTTGCGAAGCCCTTGTTCACCTGTAATAAAAATAAAATAATAAAGCAACATTATTCTTACCTATCCGATGTTCAGTCAGGTCCCCGATGTAATCCTTCTGAAAGGGTTAATGTTTACTGCAGGGACCGCAGCTAATGCTTCCAGCCTGGCAGTAAACCCCCAACTGAATCATCTCCTCTCCTGGCTGACAGGAGAGGAAGTGGTTAGCATAATTGATTGCTTCCCACTTTCACTTCAGGTCAGCCGGGGACACCGCACAGCATCAGTGATGTCAGATGGAATCCCGGCTGACCTGATGTGAACTGATTAACAAAAATAGGGGATCCCCTCAAAAAAAAAATGGCGTGGGGTCCCCCCTATTTTTGTTAACCAGCCAGATGAAGCAGACTGCTGAGGCCTGGTTTTTCAGGCTGGTAAGGATCCAATATCCATGAACCTTGCAAGCCTGATAATACCAGGCCACAGCAGTCTGCTTAGCTTGGCTGGTTAACAAAAATAGGGGATCCCTCGAAAAAAAAATGGCGTGGGGGTCCCCCTATTTTTGTTAACCAGCCAAGTAAAAAGTAGACTGCTGTGGCCTGGTATTAAAAGACTGTCAAGGCCCATGGATTTTGGCCCTCAACAGCCTAAAAATACCAGGCTGCAGCAGCCCCACAAATGGCGCATCCAAAGATGCGCCAATTGTGGCACTTTACCCGGCTCTTCCCACTTGCCCTGTAGCGGTGGCAAGCGGGGTAATAAGGGGTTAATGTCACCTTTGATTGATTGGTGACAATAAGCCCGGTTAATAATGGAGAGGCGTCGATAAGACACCGATCCATTATTAATCATAAAGTTTGTAAATTTGTAAAAAAAAGACAGCCAGAAAAAAGTCTTTTAATAAAATAAAACACAACACAGTTTTCATTATTTTTATTGTACGCTCATCCTGCGACGCCATCGTTCTATAAAAAAAAAAAAATAACAAACCAACACAAATACTCCCTGTCCGACGCAGTCCAAAATACCGAGTGTCCCATGAAGAGTCCAGCTCTGCTACATCTGCATGCCAGGCTGAGCCTGACATCCACATAGAGCAGAGCTGCTTACCTGAGGAGGTTCCCTGGCGGTGACGTCATCGGACTGGTTTATGGCCAGCTGTCGCGAGAGTACAGCTGGCCGAGATTACCCAGTACCCGTCAGTCACTGCAGTTATCGCGAGATGCTGCACGTGACCGCCAGGGAGAGGTTAATGGCCAGCCTGGAGGGATGGATGGACGTGACCGCCGGGGATCTTCTGCCAGGTAAGTGCTGCTGACACCTGACAGACCCGACCGACACTGATAGTGACAGTTTCGGGAAGTTCCTGTGTCACGTACTTCGTTCTGTGATACAGGAACTCCCCATAGACTTTAGAGGAAAACTCAGATTCCGGTATCCGATATGACAAAAATATCGGACCTCAGAATCGGAATTCCGATACAGCAAATATCGGCCGATACCCGATATTTGCAGTATCAGAATGCTCAACACTAATTATAAGACAGCCTGATTACAGTGATGTGTCACTTGCAGCGCTGTGTTTTGCTGTTTCAATACAATCTATGTTTTATCTGCAGATTACCACTAGAGGACAACTGACCTCATGCCTCCTAGTCAAACCACATCCCAAGCCCTGATTAACAGCTCTCTGTCACTATACAGTGTACATGGAAAGCTGTGGGGTGGGAGGGTTATACACAGTTCAACAAATGAGCTCTGCTTGATCTGCAGCAGTGAAAACTGTGATTTTATAGCTTCTGCACCCAGTAAACTAAGTTATACATTGCTGGAATCAGGATCTCTTTCCATACCTCATGCTGTTTTAAGATTACTTGGCAAAAACCTGCTGACAAATTGCCTTAATAAAGGCATAATATAGCCAAGTGCATCATATCTATAGTCAGAGGTGACAGCCATGATGTGGAGATACTACTATGGTAACCATATTATATATCAATAAAGATTTAAAGGAGTGGTCCAAAGAGAAAAACATTTTTATCCTAATTCACTATCTATCTGGTACCATAATCTAAGCGATTTTCTAATTTACTTGCTTTAAAAATTCCCTACCGTTCCCTAACTACGCTGTCTAATAGCTAGTGTATTCTTTTCCTATTTCCTGCCTGAAGACGATTCGGTTGAGTATCCCAGTGCAAAATGTGAGGGTTAGTATTTGTGTGCTGCCAAAGAATGCATCTTTGCTTTTTCGTGCGCCCCAAAACATGCAGGTAAGTATTGATGTGCTGCTAATGCATGTATCTAAGCATTACCACCGAAGCACTTGTATTAGTCAAATTATGAATCTCAATGTTTGTGTGCTACCACAGCATGAATCTTGGTGTTTACTCACCACTGAAGCATGTGTGTATTTCACAGCGTGCTACCAAAGCACAAGCTTTAGTATTTGCAAGTTTGTGCGCCAACCAAACACACATTTTAGTATGTTCATAAGTATGCGTATTACCAGAGCACACATCTCAGCATCTGTGTGCCACCAAAACTTACTGGTTAGTATTTTTGTGCCCTTGTAAAGGGTTGGCCGGGTGGTTACCTTACTGGGAACAGCTGCATATTTCACTCCTGTCACCTCCATTCTCCTGGGGTGTTTTTCACTCGAAGCAGAGTATACAGTGCAATCAGAGTCCAGAATCAAGTCAAGCAGTTCTGCTTTATTTTTCTCAAGACACAGCACATCCAAAACACCATGAGCACGTCTTATGCGATACCAGCAGTACATTCTTCACAACTTCTCCTCTGCTACACCAGAATGTACCACAAAGTATTGACAGGACGTGGAGCCTGGTGAAAACGGCACTTCGATCTCTTCCCCTGGAGACAGGGCACACCTGTGAAGTGAAAACCATTTCCGGTGACTACCTCTTGAAGCTCATCAAGAGAATGCCAAGAGTGTGCAAAGCTGTCATCAAAGCATAAGGTGGCTACTTTGAAGAACCTAGAATATAAGACATAATTTCAGTTGTTACACACTTTTTTGTTAAGTATATAATTCCACATGTGTTAATTCATAGTTTTGATGTCTTCAGTGTGAATGTACAATTTTCATAGTCATGAAAATACAGAAAAATCTCTGAATGAGGTGTGTCCAAACTTTTGGTCTGTACTGTATATGTCACCAAAACACATAGTTTAGTTCGTGCATGCCTGCAAAGCACACGTATTAGTGTGTAGATATACATTTACATACCACCAAAGGAAGTGTGTTAGACTTCGAGACCCCGAAGTGTTGTGAATGGGTTTGAGATGAGTTCTGAGCAGAGGCTCCCTCTGGTGGTTACAAGCGGTACTAGTGAGGATTGTGAGGACTGGGAATCAGGTGTTACTGATTGGTCTTATGTAAGGGAGTCATTTTCCCATCAGGGTTGCCGGTGATCAATTGTTCTGGTCTGAATCCTTCTTTCCAGTTTCCCTTGTAGCCTGCTGTGTCGTGTCTGCATCTCCTGCTATCAGATAAGACAATTTCTTATTTTGTGTTTTTGCTATATTTTTGCATTTTGTCCTGCACTTCTGTGGGGGCCTTCAGGGTCCCCTCCGGGGGCTTTTGCCCTCTCAGTTTTAGTCCAGCCACTGTGTTTTGTACTTTTGCTTTTTCCAGTTTTTTTTCAGTGGCTGCTGTTTTGTTTTTGTTACACCAGAGAACTAATTTAGGTGGTAGAGGTCGTGTGATCTCAGGTGATTTTGAAATTAGTAGAGTTGGTGTTTTTTTCAGGGTTTTCTGAGATTGCAGTAAGTACCCTTCCTATCCTTTTCTATTTAGATAGTTTGGGCCCCAGCGTTTGCTCATACTATTTTCTTTCTGTGTCTGTATTTCCTCTTGTCTAACCGCCATTACATGTTTGGGGGCTTTCTATTATCTTTGGGGTTCTGCTCCGGGGCAGATAGCTTTCCTATTTCTATCTTTAGGTGTAGTTAGTTTCTCAGGCTGTGACGAGGCGTCTAGGACCAACGTAGGAACGCTCCACGGCTGCCTCTAGTTGTGGTTAGTCAGGGTACTGCAATCTCATAGATTCCAACTGCTCTGGTGTATTTCCTTTTTACCTGCACTCCTCAGCTACCGTAACATAACAGTATCACCGGCCATAAAAATTGTATGGTACTCACAGAAGGGAAAAAATATTTTGAAGGAAGAAAAGTTGTCAGAGATATTTTTCTGTTTGTTGCATTTTTTTTTTTTTTTCCCTCTGTATCTCTGGGTGCTGGGGAGGATCTTTTCTCCCAATGGAGTTTGCACAGTTGTCTGGCCGTGTGGATCAGCTTGCCACTGAGGTTCAGAGTATTGCTGCATATCTTGCTAGGTTGCCTGTTGTGGAACCTAGGATCCCCATGCCAGATTTGTTTTTAGGGGATCGAGCTAAGTTTCAGAATTTCAAAAATAATTGTAAATTGTTTCTTGCCTTAAAATCTAAGTCCTCAGGAAACGCAGCGCAGCAGGTTCAAATTATCATCTCTCTCCTGCGCGGCGATCCTCAGGATTGGGCTTTTTCCCTGATACCTGGGGATCCTGTTTTGAGTGCATTTTTTCAGGCTTTGGGGTTATTGTACGATGAGCCTAATGTCACTGATCAAGCTGAAAAAGCCTTGTTGGCATTAAATCAGGGGCTTGATGACGCTGAGTTATACTGTCAGAGATTCCGTAGGTGGGCAGTCCTGACCAAGTGGAATGACGACGCTTTGGCGGCCCTTTTCCGGAAGGGTCTGTCGGATAATGTAAAGGATGTTATGGTGGGATTCCCTGTCCCCTCTGGTCTCAATGATTCTATGTCATTAGCGATTCAAATTGACAGACGTTTGCGTGAGCGGAGAAGTATGCGTGGAGTGGTGTTGCCTTGTGAGCCAGCTGCTGAGCCCATGCAGTGTGATGGAGTGGTGTCTGGGGCACAGCGTCATGAGTTTCGAAAGCGCAATGGGTTATGTTTCTACTGTGGTGATGCCTCATGCTATTTCAGTCTGCCCTAAGCGGGGAAGACGTTTTGCACGCTCGGTTGTCTTGGGTAGTGTTCAGACTAAGTTTTTGTTAACTGTCACTCTGATATGCTCTCTGTCCTCATTTTCTGCTCAGGCTTTCGTTGATTCTGGAGCAGCTATTAACCTGATGGATTATGATTTTGCTAAACGTTGTGGGTTTCCCTTGATACCCCTACAGAAGTCTATTCCTTTACTGGGGATCGATTCTACCCCTTTGGCTGAGAATAAACCCCAGTTTTCTACTCAGGTGATAATGAGGGTTGAACCTGATCACCAGGAGTGCTGCAAATTTTTGGTTCTATATAATCTGCATGACATTATAGTGCTGGGTTTCCCTTGGTTACAGTCTCATAATCCTGTTTTGGATTGGAAATCTGTGTCTGTAACCAGTTGGGGCTGCCAATGTGTTAATACCAACACTCCTGTTTTTTCTGCCTCCCCCCAGGCTGAGGATGTTCCTGACTTTTTGTTTGATTTTTCTGATGTGTTTAGCGAAAGTAAATCTGCATCCTTGCCTCCCCATAGGAGCTATGACTGCGCTATTGAATTAGTGCCAGGTAGTAAATTCCCTAAAGGTCGCCTTTTTAACTTGTCTGTACCTGAACATGACGCTATGCGGTCTTATATCAAGGAATCATTGGAGAAGGGTCATATCAGACCATCCTCTTCACCCTTAGGTGCCGGTTTTTTCTTTGTGGCCAAAAAAGATGGTTCATTAAGGCCGTGTATTGATTATCGTCTCTTGAACAATATTACTGTGAAATATCAATACCCGTTACCCTTGATTTCTGACCTGTTTTCCAGGGTGAAAAACGCTACTTGGTTTACCAAGCTTGACCTCAGGGGGGCGTATAACCTTATTCGCATTAAGCACGGGGATGAATGGAAGACGGCATTTAACACCCCTGAAGGGCATTTGAGTACCTTGTGATGCCCTTTGGGCTCACTAATGCTCCTTCCGTCTTCCAGTCCTTCATGAATGACATTTTCAGGGATTTTGTGGACAAGTTTCTGATTGTTTATTTGGATGATATCTTGATTTTTTCTAATGACTGGGACTCTCATGTGAAACATGTTCGAACTGTATTCCAGATTTTGAGAGAGAATGCTCTGTATGTGAAGGGATCAAAGTGTCTTTTTGGCGTACAGAAGATCTCATTTCTGGGATTCATTTTGTCCCCATCTGTTATTGAAATGGACCCGGTCAAGGTTCAGGCCATCTGTGATTGGGTCCAACCTACTTCATTAAAGGCTCTTCAGAGATTTTTGGGTTTTGCCAATTTTTATCGTAAATTTATTGGTAATTTCTCGGTTATTGTTAAACCATTAACTGATTTGACCAGAAAGGGTTCTGATGTGGTGAATTGGCCTCCTGAGGCAGTCTCTGCGTTTCAGGAACTTAAGCAGAGATTCACTTCTGCTCCTGTTCTACGGCAGCCTGATGTTTCTCTGCCATTTCAGGTGGAGGTTGATGCCTCTGAAATTGGGGCAGGTGCCGTTTTGTCCCAAAAAGATCCAGAGACCTCTAAAAGTAACCCTTGTGCCTTTTTCTCTCGAAAATTTTCTCCTACTGAACGTAATTATGACGTGGGTAATCGGGAGTTATTGGCCATGAAGTGGGCTTTTGAAGAGTGGAGACATTGGCTGGAGGGAGCCAAACATCAGGTGGTGGTCCTTACGGACCATAAGAATCTGGTCTATCTGGAATCTGCCAAGCGACTCAATCCTAGACAGGCCAGGTGGGCCTTGTTTTTCACACGTTTTAATTTTGTGGTTTCCTTTCTTCCTGGCACTAAGAATGTTAAGGCGGATGCCCTCTCGAGGAGTTTCCTTGCGGACTCTCCTGAGCTATCTGATCCCTCTGTTATTTTGAAGGAGGGTGTAGTTCTTTCCGCCATCTCGCCCAATTTGAGACTTGCTCTGGAGGGGTGTCAGGAGGATAGGCCCGAGCGCTGCCCTGTTGGAAAATTGTTTGTCCCGGACCAATGGAAAAAGAGTGTGATGTCTGAGATTCATTGTTCCGCATTGGCTGGGCATCCCGGAATTTTTGGTACCAGAGACTTGGTTAGTCGGTCCTTTTGGTGGCCTACCTTGTCTCGCGATGTCAGGGAATTTGTGCAGTCCTGCGGGACTTGCTCTCGCTCCAAGCCTTGCTCTCGCTCTAGTGGTTTGTTGATGCCATTGCCTGTGCCCAAGAGACCATGGACCCATATCTCTATGGATTTCATTTCCGATCTTCCTGTTTCTCAGAGAATGACCACCATCTGGGTAATTTGTGATAGGTTTTCCAAGATGATACATCTTGTGCCATTACCTAAGTTGCCTTCCTCCTCTGAATTGGTGCCGTTGTTCCTTCAGCACGTGGTTCGTTTACACGGCATTCCTGAGAACATTGTGTCTGACAGAGGAGTCCAGTTTGTTTCCAGATTTTGGAGGACTTTTTGTTCTAAACTGGGTGTTCAATTGTCTTTCTCCTCGGCATTTCATCCTCAGACCAATGGTCAAACTGAGAGAACAAACCAGACATTGGAGACTTATCTAAGATGCTTTGTGTCTGCTGATCAGGATGACTGGGTCTCTTTTTTGCCTTTGGCTGAGTTTGCTCTTAATAATAGGGCTAGCTCTGCCACTTTGATGTCTCCGTTTTTCTGTAATTCTGGGTTTCACCCTCGATTTTCTTCGGGACAGACGGAGGCTTCTGTCTGTCCAGGTGTTGACTCTGTTGTTGAGCGTATGCAGCAGATTTGGGACCAGGTAGTGGAGAGGTTGTCCCTCTCTCAGGAGAAGGCCCAGGGTTTGCTAACCGGCATAGGACTGATGGTCCTCGGTTTAAAGTGGGGGACTTGGTCTGGTTGTCCTCAAAGAATATTCCTATGAGAGTAGCATCTCCTAAATTTAAGCCTAGGTTCATTGGACCTTATAAGATCATGGAGATTCTTAATCCTGTTTCTTTTCGTTTGCTTCTTCCAGGGACATTTAAGATCCATAACGTGTTCCACAAGTCCTTGTTGAAGAGGTTTGTTGAGCCAGTGGTTCCTGCTGCTGTGCCTCCTGACCCTGTTTTGGTTGAGGGCAATCTGGAGTATGTGGTTGAGAAAATATTGGATTCTCGTTTTTCTAGACGAAGACTCCAGTATTTGGTTAAATGGAGAGGTTATGGTCAGGAAGACAATTCTTGGGTGTTTGCTTCGGACATCCATGCTAGGAGACTTATCCGTGCGTATCATAGAACTCATCCTGACCGACCTGGTTGCTCAAATGAGGGTTCGGTGACCCCTCCTCAAGGGGGGGGGGTACTGTTGTGAATGGGTTTGAGATGAGTTCTGAGCAGAGGCTCCCTCTGGTGGTTACAAGCGGTACTAGTGAGGATTGTGAGGACTGGGAATCAGGTGTTACTGATTGGTCTTATGTAAGGGAGTCATTTTCCCATCAGGGTTGCCGGTGATCAATTGTTCTGGTCTGAATCCTTCTTTCTCAGGCCGTGACGAGGCGTCTAGGACCAACGTAGGAACGCTCCACGGCTGCCTCTAGTTGCGGTGGTTAGTCAGGGTACTGCAATCTCATAGATTCCAACTGCTCTGGTGTATTTCCTTTTTTACCTGCACTCCTCAGCTACCGTAACATAACACCGAAGCACGTGTCTCAGCGCTTGCATGGCTCTGAAGATCATTTGTTAGTATGTGAGTGCCACAGAAGCAAGTATCTCAGCATTTGCGTACAACCAAAGCACATGCTAAAGAATGCTTCACAACATTTGCGTGCCAATAATTCACTCAAGTATTTTTGTGCCATAGCAACAGGCATCTTGGCGTTCGCTTACCAGTCCACCAAAGCATGCAATTCGGTGTTTGTGTACCACTGAAGCACGCATTTAAGCATGTGTTTGCCACAGAAGCACTCATCCTGGTGTTTACACACCACCGAAGCATGTGTTGACACTTTCGTGTCATCAAAACTTGCAAGTTTGTATATGCGTGCAACCAAAGCACACTGGTTAGTATTTGCAGGTTAGTGTTTGTGTGGCACTAAAGTACACATTTTAATATCTGTGTGTCATAAAAGCATGGGTCTTGGCGTTTGCATGCCACAGGAGCACAGGTGCTGGTATACTCTGTGCACAATTA
>JARQOD010000006.1:155305027-155355570 GCA_033576555.1 Oophaga sylvatica | reverse complement strand
AAAATTATTCTTACCTATCCCATGCACAGTCAGGTCCCACGGTGTAATACTTCAGAAAGGGTTAATGTTTACTGCAGGGACCGCAGCTAATGCTGCAGCCTCACAGTAAACCCCCAAATGAATGAGTTCCTCTCCTGACTGACAGGAGAGTAAAGGCTGGGTGTCACATAACGATACACCAGCGATCCCGACAACGATATGCACTTGTCAGGATCGCTGGTGTATCGCTACATGATCGCTGCTGAGCTGCCAAACAGGCAGCTCAGGCAGCGATCTGGGACAGCGACACTGCGGGTAACATCGCTTAAGGGCCCGTCTCACATAGCGATATCGCTACCGAGATCGCTGCTGAGTCACTAGTTTTGTGACGCAGCAGCGAGCTCACCAGCGATATCGCTGTGTGTGACATTCAGCGACGATCAGCCCCCCTGCCGGGTATCGCTGATAGTCGCAGAAATGTCAGGACCTTTTTTTGATCGCTGGTTTCCCTCTGACACGCATCGCTGCGTGTGACAGGCGGGAGACCAGCGATCCGCTGGTAACCAAGGTACACAGCGGGTTTCCAGGCACCGCGCAGCGCTTGGAAACCCGCTGTGTACCTTGGATACCAGCTCCCTGCATCAGGGCGCTGGTATCCAAGGTACACAGCGGGTTTCTAGGCACAGCCCCGCACCTGGAAACCCGCTGTGTACCTTGGTTACCAGCGGATCGCTGGTCTCCCGCCTGTCACACCCAGCGATGTGTGCCTGTCAGCGGGAAACCAGCGATCAAAAAAAGGTCCTGACATTTCAGCGACGATCAGCGATACCCGGCAGGGGGGCTGATCGTCGCTGAATGTCACACACAGCGATATCGCTGGTGAGCTCGCTGCTGCATCACAAAACTAGTGACTCAGCAGCGATCTCGGTAGCGATATCGCTATGTGAGACGGGCCCTTAAGTGGAAAGCTTAATTGATTGCTTTCCACTTTCACTTCAGGTCAGCCAGGGACACAATCAGTGACGTCAGAGGGAACTGATTAACAAAAATAGGGGTTCCCTTCGAAAAAAAAATGGCGTGGGGTCCCCCCTATTTTTGTTAACCAGCCAGATGAAGCAGACCGCTGAGGCCTGGATTTTCAGGCTGTTAAGGAGCCAAGATCCATGGACCTTGCCAGCCTGATAATACCAGGCCACAGCAGTCTGCATATCTTGGCTGATTAACAAAAATAGGGATCCCCTCGAAAAAAATTGGCGTGGGGTCCCCCTATTTTTGTTAACCAGCCAGATGAAGCAGACCGCTGAGGCCTGGATTTTCAGGCTGTTAAGGAGCCAAGATCCATGGACCTTGCCAGCCTGATAATACCAGGCCACAGCAGTCTGCATATCTTGGCTGATTAACAAAAATAGGGGATCCCCTCGAAAAAAATTGGCGTGGGGTCCCCCCTATTTTTGTTAACCAGCCAGATGAAGCAGACCGCTGAGGCCTGGTTTTTCAGGCTGGTAAGGATCCAATATCCATGGACCTTGCCAGCCTGATAATACCAGGCCACAGCAGTCTGCTTAGCTTGGCTGATTAACAAAAATAGGGGATCCTCTCGAAAAAAAAAACGGCGTGGGGATCCCCCCTATTTTTGTTAACCAGCCAAGTAAAATGCAGACTGCTGCGGCCTGGTATTAAAAGACTGTCAAGGCCCATGGATTTTGGCCCTCAACAGCCTGATAATACCAGGCTACAGCAGCCCCACATTTGGCGCATCAAAAGATGTGCCAATTGTGGCACTTTACCCGGCTCTTCCCACTTGCCCTGTAGCGGTGGCAAGCGGGGTAATACGGGGTTAATGTCACCGTTGATTGCACGGTGACAATAAGCCCGGTTAATAATGGAGAGGTGTCAATAAGACACCGATCCATTATTAATCCCAAAGTTTTTAAATGTTTAAAAAAAAGACAAAGCAAGAAAAAAGTCTTTTAATGAAATAAAAGAGACAACACAGTTTTCATTAATTTTATTATACTCTCATTCCTGCGACGCCATCGATCTCCTGTAAAAAAAGAAAAAAAACAAACCAACAGTATACCACCTGTCCGACGCAGTCCATAACGACAGTCCCACGACGATCCAGCTCTGCTACATCGCAATGACAGGCAGAGCCTGTCATCGCGACGCAGCACAGCTGATTACCTGCTTCCCCGGCGGTGACGTCATCGGACTGACTGCTTTACAGCCGGGATTACCCAGCAGTCACTGCAGTTATCGCGAGAAACTGCATGTGACCACCGGGGAAAGAAGATTGCGGCCATGAAGCAGTCCAGCCCGTGACCGCCGGAGATCTTCTGCCAGGTAAGTGCCGCTGACTCCTGACAGACCCGACCGATGGACACTGACAGTGACAGTGACATTCCGATTCCGGTATCCGATATGACGAAAATATCGGAATTCCGATACAGCCAATATCGGCCGATACCCGATATTTGCAGTATCGGAATGCTCAACCCTACTTGAGAGACTATGTTTTAAAAACCTGTTTTTTGCTCTTTTTCTGTGACCATTAACTGCATGTGATGACATATACGACATAATCACTGCTACAGTTGAGTCTTTGTGAAATCTCAAAGACCTCACCAGTATTGTTACATTTGATAGTTTTAGCCCCGTGATCAAGGATCCCACAGGTACAACATTTTTTGGAGGTGCATTTAAAAACTCCGGTTCCTTGAAAAACACCACTTGAAATTTGATCCGTACCTTTTTTATTGTTTTTTCCTTTTGAATCCAACTGTTTTTTTAATTTACTGGGGGCCACCAAGTTTTTCAAAGTTTTCCCCCTTCTATATGTAATCCCTGGTTTTTCAGGGAGATGTTTTCCCAAAACAGAGTCACGCTTCAAGATATACCAATATTTTGAAAGCACAGTTCTTATGACTTTATTTCCCCTATTGAATGTTGTCACAAAATTCAATTTCCAGCGATCATCACTTTTTTCTTTACCAATAGTCAAATTATCCCCCTTCCTATTTTTTCCTTTTAAACATTCCTCCTGTGTTCTTATTTTTTTATCCCTATATGCACCATTTATCAAATTTTTGGGTAACTTTTTTCCTTGAATTTTCTTTTTAGAATTTTGGACTGAGCTACATAATCAGATTCTCTCGTACAATTCTTACTTATACGAAAAAATTGGCTGTGGGGTATATTTACCTTCCACTTCTTGTAATGTGCACTGTTGAAATCTAAAAAGCCATTTGAATCCACCTTTTTGAAGTGGGTTTTTGTAATAATTTTTTTCCCACTATGGCGTATCTCTAGATCAAGAAACACCATTTTTTCTTTATTAAATTGTGATGTAAAGGTGATCCCCCAGGTGTTATTATTGAGCTCCTTTATAAAATGTACCGCTTCCTCCTCTGTCCCCTTCCATATGATAATCAGATCATCAATGAAGCGCTTATAAAGCCTTATTTTATCATTAAAAACAGGCTTAGAGAGTGACGATGAGGACTCGAATCGCCCCATAAATAAGTTTGCGAAACTTGGCGCGACCTGAGTCCCCATCGCGGTGCCGAGCAACTGTAAGTACAGTACGCCTTCAAAAATGAACACATTGTGTTCAAGAATGAATTTGAGACACTTTAACAGAAAGTTTCTTTGTTCAGGGAGCATCTCTGTCTTTGCTAAATAAAAACCCACCGCATTTACCCCCATTTCATGATCTATGTTGGAATATAATGAATTTACATCCAACGAGATAAAGGAATAGTTATCTTCCCATTCAATATCCCTCAATTCCTCGATTAATTGTGTGGAGTCTCTCAAATATGAAGGAAGAGACTTTACTAAATCTTGTAAAAACAAGTCAATATAATGAGAAAGATGACAAGTCAAAGACCCTATTCCCGATATTATCAGTCTGCCAGGTGGTTTTTCAGGGTTCTTATGCAATTTTGGTAAATGATAAAATAACGCCATGGTTGGCGCTGTATTTGTTAAAAACCTTTTTTCTGTTTTATTAAGAATATTCCTCTCATAGGCTTCCATGATCATATGGTGATAGTCCCGGACGAAGGATTGTGTAGGATCTTCTTTTAAAATTTTGTAATATCTCATATCAGACAATATGTTCAAAGCTTCCTCAATATAGTCAGATCTGTTTTGCACAACTACTCCTCCCCCTTTATCATCTTGCCTTATTACTATATCTGTATTTTGTCTTAAATCCTCCAATGCCACTTTTTCTCTTTTAGAGATGTTATTCTCCTTTTTTATCTTATTTTTCCCAATTCCATGCTTTTCGATTTTATTTTTATGACTATTATTTTCCCATTTCCTAAATTCTTCAGATACTAATGAAAAAAAAGTGTCTATATTTGGTCCTCTGTGTTGATGAGGATTAAATAGAGATTTTGGGTGTACCTCCTTGTGGATAAATTCACTTTCTTTGTTTGTCTCTATTGGGATCAGTATTTTTTTGAGATCCCCAATGTCCCCATTTTTTTCAGTCAACAAGAAATGCCTTTTAAGAGTAAGTTTGCGAGTATATGCATTTAAATCGAGAAAAAGATCAAATGCATTCATGTCTTGAGCAGGGCCGAAATTTAGTCCCTTACTTAAAATTTCCATTTCTGGAGAAGATAAAATGTGGGATGATAAATTAAATATTTTAACCAGAGGCAGATTTGGTTGTTTATTGGTTTCTGGGTTCCTTGTTTTTTATATATTCTCAGATATCTATTGGACCCTTTTCCTCTTTTTCCTCTTGATCTACTTTTCTTTTTTTGGACCTTGATGTTACAGCTGGTGCGAAGTAATTTGTGATATGATTCTTTTGTATTGGGCTTAAAATTTGGGCTGTTTGTAAGGAGCTGATTAGTGGTGGTAAAATTATTTCTGAAGCACTTGGATGTGTGGGACTTATCTCTAAAAAAGAGATGTTGGATATTACTGAGGATGGGGATGGTGTAGGCGCTTGTATTACTGTAGTGAATATAGATGAGGATTCTGTAGTATCATGGATGGTTAATTCATTTAGATCAAATTCAACATTGGAAATTTCCAAGCTATGGGGAATAGTTGGAATTTCCAGTGGGGGAAGTCCTGGATTGGGGAGAGGTAATGGAGCATTTTTCATTACAATGCAGTTGCGGTTTGCAATATGTGGGACGCACTGTGCAGACACTGCGGTCCCGCATTAATGGCCACAGAAATAGAGCAAAAAATGGGTTTTTAAAACATAGTCTCTCAAGGCATCTGCTAATTAAACATAACAAAATTTTCAACATAAAAGTAACTACGGTGGAACAGATACCCTCTGGTGTTGCAAATAGGAATGCTCTTTTAAACCGGAAAGAAACGTTTTGGATATATCGTCTGGGAACATTATATCCAAATGGATTGAATGATATCATAGAGAGAGTTTTAATTTTTTTTTTCTTTCTTCTTGCATCTATGTTGTCAAAGTTGGTGGGTGTGCTCCTGAACGTGGTCCACTCCCTAAATCAAGTGTCTGAGACTGGAATAAAAGGTTTGCCACTATATATAAGTGTTACTGAATTTTATATAATTAGGATTTGTACTGTGTTTTTATGATACCTGATGAAAGATATATACTGTATCCGAAACGCGTTCTACCTTCTCCATTTTAACTTATTAAATAAAAAAATATGAAATATCATCTTTGGATGTGAGTCCTGGGAAACGCTGCCATTCATGGGATGGATGTGCCTTTCTTGATTTACTCATCCTGTGTGAGCCTGAATCTGGCTCTTTCACTTGGATCCACATGAGGCAAGCTGCAAGCCCTGTCTATTAAAAAGTATCCCAGAAGGATTTTTGAAGATACACAATCTAAAGCCATATTAGTCTTCTATCAGGTGAGTGCATAAAATTGTGCACACTCTAAAGACTATAATATTGTTTTTACGCACTTAGGGCGCCGCGATTTGTCTATTCTTCTCTCCCAAACAGGTTTTTTTTTGTATATTTGTGTCTGGAATGTAGTGGTTGTACAGGTTGTCAGGTTTTGGCTTTGTTTTGTATCTGTTTGTATATAGTCCTGAATTGAGGCACAATCTGTGTAGTTTCTTTTGCTTGTTATGAATCAGAAAGGTCCGTAGTTTGTAGTAGTATTGTTGTAATTTTTGCACTGTGCTTTCTATAAGTGTTTTCCTCAGAGTTTCAAATTGCCCTTGGACGTTACTCCTTATGCTGTAGCAGACATGCAAAAGATGGTTCCTTAGTCTCTCAGATGTCCTGTGACAAAGGTTTTGTGCATAATGGGTATTGTAGGTGTGAAGAATTGGGTTTGTAATCCAGAGTCCTTTGGGATTTAAATTCTACTTTTTGCATTTAGATAAGAAAAAATGTCACTGTCCATTTGTGCACCTTTCTTCAGAAGTGGTTTTAGTTCCATAAAGATGCGGTACATTCTGGTATCCTCCATTTTGATACAGGAAAGATGTATATCTTAGTAACGTATTAGCCAGAAAAATATTTAGAATTGAGAGCCCTCAGTGGTTGATACCTTTTAATGGCTAACTGAAAAGATGGTAACAAATTGCAAGCTTTCAAGACTACTCAGGTCTCTTCATCAGGCTAAGACTAATACAAAATCTGAAGAATCACATATTTATACACAACACAGCACAGAAACAATGCAATAGGTAAGACAAGTGACATAAAGCAGAACTGTCAATATGGGAGATAGAGATGAACAGAAATATTGGAACAGTTCATAGATAAGGAGTGTGAAAGTTTTATTGCACTCTGATTTGGGTCTTGTAATGTTTTGTGATGTTCTCACAGGGTCTTGGGAGCAAATTCCTTAATTGATGTAAAGGGTATGCCACACTGAACAATATCGCTAACGGGATCGCTAAAAAACGGCACTATTTAGCGATCCCGTTAGCGATGTTGTTCAGTGCGGCAGCTTCCAGCGACGAGCTTCCTGCTGTGATCTCGCTCGTCGTTGGAATCGCTCCGGACCCTATTTTATCGTCGGCGCTCCCGCTGGGTAAGTATATATCGCTAGTGTGGCACCTTTTCTTAGCGATTTAGCGGTACTTTTGTACCGCTAAAGTCGTTAAGAAGATCGCTAACGGCGATAGCGTCGTTAACTATATCGCTAAATGTGGCCGCAATTAGCGATATAGAAACAATCCCGCTAGCGATCGCATTAGTATGTGTCGTTATCGTGATCGCTAGCGGGATTGTTTAGTGTGGCAGTACGTTAATAGGCCATAAATCCATGTGATAGGTTCATTCCAGCATTGAGAGTGTCAAAGGTCATCATCAGTTTGTATTCACAAACTCTCCTGTTTCAAAAGTGTCCAGCTGTATACAGTCTAGGGGTCATTGTAAATCTCTGTTTCTATTTACGTACTAACAGACAGACGAAAACAGCCTCTGTATGGATTACACCAGAATCCATCAAGTTGACAAACTGTACTGTATCATAAGCGTACAGCTGTATACAGTGTTGGGCTCATTTTAAATCTTCGAATATATTTCAGTGTCAGTAAGCCTGTCCATAATCTCCCCTACAGTAAAGATGGAAACAAGTACACACTGAAAGTAGAGTGATTGCCGAAATATTGGTAACTAATTATTAAAAAAAAATATTTAGAATTGAGAGTCCTCAGTGGTTGATACCTTTTAATGGCTAACTGAAAAGATGGTAACAAATTGCAAGCTTTCGAGACTACTCAGGTCTCTTCATCAGGCAAAGACTAATACAAAATCTGAAGAATCACATATTTATACACAACACAGCACAGAAACAATGCAATAGATAAGACAAGTGACGTAAAGCAGAACTGTCAATATTGGAGATAGAGATGAACATAAATATTGGAACAGTTCATAGATAAGGAGTGTGAAAGGTGTATTGCCCTCTGATTGGGGTCTGGTAATGTTTTGTGATGTTCTCACAGGGTCTTGGGAGCAAATTCCTTAATTGATGTAATAGGCCATAAATCCATGTGATAGGTTCATTCCAGCATTGAGAGCGTCAAAGGTCATCATCAGTTTGTATTCACAAACTCTCCTGTGTCTTTGAGATGTGAAATTACCTTTCAGTACAAGTAATTTCATGTCCATGGTGCTGTGATCGGGCATACAAAAATGTTTGGCCACAGGTAGATCCATAGACCCTCCACTACTGTGTTTTAGGCAGCCCCCAAATCTAAGAAGCATCATTGTCAGAAGCTCCCTGTCCTCCCCAACAGCTGCAGGAACCTTTCCTTGCAACCAGAAAAAAATGTAAAACCTGTCCATCTATAATGACCACGGACAAGATAAAGATCTCCAACTCCCATCAGGACTACAAGATCCCAGGTACTTTCAGCTGCATCACATCTAATGTGGTGTACCTAATTATTTGTACTAAATGTCCAACTAGGGGTCTGTATGTGGGAGAGACCGGTCAAAAACTGAGAACAAGGATGAATTCTCATCGCCACACAATAAGAGAAAAGAGAATGGATCTACCTGTGGCCAAACATTTTTGTATGCCCGATCACAGCACCATGGACATGAAATTACTTGTACTGAAAGATAATTTCACATCTCAAAGACACAAGAGAGTTTGTGAATACAAACTGATGATGACCTTTGACACTCTCAATGCTGGAATGAACCTATCACATGGATTTATGGCCTATTACATCAATTAAGGAATTTGCTCCCAAGACCCTGTGAGAACATCACAAAACATTACAAGACCCCAATCAGAGGGCAATAAAACTTTCACACTCCTTATCTATGAACTGTTCCAATATTTATGTTCATCTCTATCTCCCATATTGACAGTTATGCTTTACGTCACTTGTCTTATCTATTGCATTGTTTCTGTGCTGTGTTGTGTATAAATATGTAATTCTTCAGATTTTGTATTAGTCTTTGCCTGATGAAGAGACCTGAGTAGTCTCAAAAGCTTGCAATTTGTTACCATCTTTTCAGTTAGCCATTAAAAGGTATCAACCCCTGAGGACTCTCAATTCTAAATATTTATCTATCTATTGGCTAAAACGGTACTAAGATATACATCTTTCCTGTATCAAATTATTAATAATAATTTAGCTAAAACCTCCAGCTACAATTATGACAGCCGATGCAGACACTCAATTACTTTATGTGTGGAGACAGGGCAAACGATTCTTTGTGAATAAAGTGTAGCTGTATCGCAGTTACGTCTATCCCATTGACATTATTTGTCTGCATCAAATTGTGATGCCAAGGAGAGATGCAGACATGGTCCTCACTGCCTATTATGATCAGCTTGGTCAGTTTGGAGTGCAAAGACAGAAGCCACAGGCCGTAGGCGATTCTATTGGATTGGCAGGAGATGAGACATTTAAAAAGGGTGGCACGAAAATCAGACGTCTGTGATTAGGAAAAGTGTGAAAGATGATCACCAGAAACCGCCACTGCATCCAATTGTGAGTCGACGTCCATTCCAAATGGTAACCAATGCCATTGAGCATCTGAATGTAGAGCCCAGTAGGACAGGCCATAGCTAAGTCTTAACCAGCATGGATCAGTTAACAAAATTGGTAGTGGCTGTCCTGTGAATGATTTCACTACCAAGACTTCACAGCTGCGGAGCAGGGAGAGGTAACTATTGCGAGTGCTGGGGCCACAAGCAATCAGGGGGGTCCAGTCATGGGTGCCAGCACTGGCACAGGGCCCCTCATAGTACGCCCGTGTGTCTGACTGTGAATGGACCCATCCCACCGTCAGAGCTACTTTATTCTACTATGATGGACCCTGTGCCAGTGCGGTCCCCCGAGAGTGGGACCCCCCACCTACTCAGGGCACGGACACTAGCCTGGGGGCGCCAGGAGGTGACCCCAGCCCTGTGGGGGGGGGCAGCCCAGCTAGAGAGATGGCAAAAAGTTACATAGGTTAAGGTGTATGCTGGATGTTCTGCAGCTGAAAATGGAGGAATTTGAGAAGACAGAGGAAGATGAGGACAAAACGAGCCATTTTGCTGACAATCTATGTGTCCTGAGAGGAAGGTGGGACAAAATCCTTTGAAACCCAGGCATGGTTAATTTTAATAAAGGTTAGATCATCAACACTTTCTGTCGACAGCCGGGTCCTTCTTTCTGTCAGTATTGATCTAGCAGCACTGAAGACTTTCTGATAGCACACTACCAGCAGGGCAAGCGAGCTCCTGTAAAGCATATTGTGCCAATTCAGGCCAGGTGTCCAGTTTACAGGCCCTGTAGTCAAAGGGGAATGACGGGTGTGGGAGAACATCGATAGGGGAGGAGAAGTAATTTGTAACCATAGTTGACAACTGCTGTCTCCTGTCTGTTGCTATAGATTGCTGATTACCAGTCGTGTGAGGTGTCCGTGAGAAATCAGTCCACAACATGGTCATGAAACCCCTGTCTCCAACGCCACTTTGGCTGTGTGGACCACGAACACCTCTTCCATTTGGACCATGTCGGCTTGTGGTAGAACCTGCAATGCTGCTGTTAGATGGGAATGCCTCTAACAAACGGTTTACCAGAGTTGCTTGTTTGTTGGCCAATATTAGGTCGATGTTCTCCTGTGGCATGATGCTCTGTAATTTGCCTTTATAGCGTGGATCGAGGATGCTGGCCAACCAGTAGACGTCATCCTACATCATTTTGACAATGCAGGGGTCCCTTTTTAGGACACGCAAGGCATAATCAGACATGTGGGCCAATGTTCCAGGTGTCAGTGACGCACTGCCAGCGGTAGGTGTAGGAGCACTTTCTGCCAAATCAACATCCCTCCAGTCACGCAAAAAACCTTGACCTGAACTTGACAAGCCAACATTTTGTCTTGGCCCTCAGAAGCATCCTCCTCCCCTACATAATCATCCCCCCCTACTCCTCCTCTTCCTCTTCTGCCTCCACCTCGTCTTGGACAGTTCCCTGAGCTAACAATGGCTGAATGTCATCAAGACTTCCTTGTTCCTCGTCGTCATCCTCCACTTCACACGCCTGATCCTTAATGTACGTCAAAGTTTGCATGAGCAGACGCATAAGTGGGATGCTCATGCTTATGATGGCGTCATCTGCGCTTACTAGCCGTGTGCATTCCTCAAAACACTGAAGGACTTTACAGAGGTCTTTCAGCTTTGACCACTGCACACCCGACAACTCCATGTCTGCCCTCAAACTACCTGCCTGTGTATCCTCCCGAAAATGCATTACAGCCTGCCTCTGTTTGCACTGCCTCTCAACCATGTGCATGGTGGAGTTCCACCTTGTGGCAATATCTATGATTAGGCGGTGCTTGGGAATGTTAAGCGCTTGCTGCAGCTTCTGCATGCGACTGGAGTCTACGGGCGAGCGACAGATGTGCGAGCACAGTCTTCGCACTTTATGGAACAGGGCTGTTAAATCCGGATAATTATTTAAAAAGCACTGCATCACCAGGTTCAAGGCGTGAGCCAGGCAAGGTATGTGTTGGAGTTTTGCCAGGGATATGGCCGCCACAAAATTACGGCCGTTATCACTGACTACCTTGCCTGGCTCAAGATGTCTACTGCCCAGCCATGTCTCTGTTTCTCGATGCAAGTATTGGGACAGTACATCAGCGGTGTGTCTCTTGTCGCCCAAACACATCATTTGTAAAACAGCCTGCTGAAGCTTATCACTAGCTGTTTGATAGTGGGACACCTCGTGTGCAACACTGCCAGTTGCAGATGGAGTGCTCGTGCGTCTGCGCTCTGCTGACGAGCTTTCGTTTTGGAGGAGGAGGAGGAGAGGGGTGAACGCCTACAGCCAATTGTTGCCTATAACGTGGGCTACGCAGCACTGTCCCACCACCACTGTCCCCTGTGGACCCTGCATCCACCACATTAACCCAGTGCCCAGTTATGGACACGTAACGGTCCTGGCCATGCCTACTGGCCCATGCATCTGTTGTGAGGTGCACCTTTCCACTGACTGATTGTTGCAATGCATGGACAATGCGGTCTTTCACATGCTGGTAGAGGGCATGGATGGCTTTTCTCGCAAAAAAGTGGCGACTGTATATGTCATAGCGGGGGACAGCGTAGATCATGAGTTCTCGGAATGATGCGTTTTCAACCAAATGGAAGGGCATCATCTCTAATGAGATCAGCTTTGCAATGCAGGCGTTCAAACCCTGTGTATACAGATGAGAGGCTGAGTACTTTCTTTTCTTTCTCAGAGCGTCTGGTAGGGTGAGCTGGACTTGAGAGCTGCATCTGGTGGAACTATCAGTGGACACGAGGGACTGAGAGTGGATTGTTGATGGTGATGGTGGTGGTGGTTGTGGTGATGGCCTAGATGCAGTTTTTCAGGGCATAAACATTGTGATTCCCTGACTGCTTTGGCCTTGCGACGACAACTCAACATTTCTTGCTGGTGGTGTGCCAACCGGTGATCTTACAGTGGGGGAAGCAATGGAGCGTTGCTGGCTAACTTGAGTCGTAGCCGTTGCCCATGAGCTATCTGAGTTTTTGTACATGTGCATGTTCACTAAATGTCTAAGCATGCAACTGGTGTTCAAATTTTTTAGATTTTTCCCTCGGCTAAAGGTTCTTAGGCACTTTTTACAGACAACCTTTGCCTCATCGTTAGGATTTTGTTCAAAAAAGTGCCACACTGCACTTTTCCTACTATGGTATACATTTTCAGGCCTTGCACGCTCTGGTAATTTGACCATCTGGCCCAACCGTTCCTGCAACTCCTTTTTTTTTTTAACACCTTTTTGGACTCGTACAGGCCTGCCAGATAAACCCCGATGCGATCTCGATACCTGCTGCGGACCTTCTCCTCTTCTGAGCTAGTGCCAGTGGCACCCTCTTCCACCACTAGATGTCAAACCTCGGTTCTACAACTGGGTCATCCATCACCTCCTCTTCAATTTCATCTGCACCGTCCTCTCTGTCACCGTCTAAGGTGGTACAGTATGCGGGAAGGGGCAAATGAGTTTCAGCAGGGTCACATTGTGGCGCAGTAGACTTCAAGGGCAATGTAGTTCTGTGCTCCAAGGGGGCAGCACAATCATCTAGCAGTGGCTGTGCATCAGTACACTCAATGTCAGATTCATCTTGGCCTGGGGAATGAGGGATTTGACTTAATAGCCCAGGCATGGTATGTGAAAACAACTCCATGGAGTAATCTGAAGTGTGGGCTGATGCATCCTTCACTTGTAGTGGGGGTAAAGGACCCAAGGAAAGTGGTTGGTCCGGACCAGAAGGTTGCATTGACGAGTCAGTGATTGCAGCTTTTGAAATATCAGAAGAGGAGGCGATAGAGCTTGAGGCTGCTTCAGCAATGTAAGCCAAAACCTGCTCCTGATGCTCTGGTTTTAAAAGCGGTTTACCTACTCCCAGAAAAGGGAGCCGTCCAGGCCTTCTGGAGCCAGACGATGACGCAGGTTCAACGCCTCCTGCCTTAGGTGCTATTGTGCTTTTGCCACTAGCAGCAGATGCAGCACCACCACCACCATCAGTAGCAGGTGGCCCACCACCACCACGTGCTCGACCTCTTCCACCATACTTCCTCATGTTTGTGTAAATGAAGCCTAAATCACAGAAGATATATGGTACTGTATGAGACGCGTACAGCTGTATACGGTGAAGGTGAAAAATTTTAATCTCCGTATATATTTGAGGAGTAACAGACACAGATTGTCACAGGCTCACTATGGATTACAGTAGAATTGACTAATGAGATGTGATGCTCCACCCAAGCAATTTGTACACTGTCAGTGGGAGGTAGCTGTGCTACTCTACCAAATTAATTACCTCCTCATTACAGTCAGGCAGGCAGCCTACTAATCAGATGTGATGTTCCACCCAAGCCATTTGTACACTGTCAGTGGCAGGCAGCTGTGCTACTCCACCAAATTAATTACCTCTTTATCACAGTCAGGCAGGCAGCCTACTAATCAGATGTGATGCTCCACCCAAGCAATTTGTACACTGTCAGTGGCAGGCAGCTGTGCTACTCCACCAAATTAATTATCTCCTTATCACAGTCAGGCAGCCTACAAATCAGATGTGATGCTCCACCCAAGCAATTTGTACACTGTCAGGGGCAGGCAGCTGTGCTACTCCACCAAATTAATTGCCCCCTTATCACAGTCAGGCAGGCAGCCTACTAATCAGATCAGATGGTCCAGACAAGCAATTTGTACACTGTCACTGGCAGGAAGCTCAGCTACTCCACCAAATTAATTGCCCCTTTATGACAGTCAGGCAGCCTACTAATCAGATGTGATTCTCCACCCAAGCAATTTGTACAATGTCAGTGGCAGGCAGCTGTGCTACTCCACCAAAGTAATTGCCCCCTTATCACAGTCAGAAAGCCTACTAATCAGATGTGATGCTCCACTCAAACAATTTGTACACTGTCACTGGCAGTCAGCTCTGCTACTCCACCAAATTAATTGCCTCCGTTTCACAGTCAGGCATGCAGCCTACTAATCAGAACAGCTGGTCCACACAAGCAATTTGTACACTGTCAGTGGCCGGCAGCTGTGCTACTCCACCAAATTAATTGCCCCGTTATCAGTCATACAGCCTACTAATCAGATGTGATGCTCCACTCAAGCAATTTGTACACTGTCACTGGCAGGCAGCTGTGCTACTCCACCAATTAATTGCCTCCTTATCACAGTCAGGCAGGCAACCTACTAATCAGATCCGATGGTCCACACAAGCAATTTCTACACTGTCAATGGCAGGCTGCTCAGCTACTCCACCAAATTAAATGCCCCTTTATCACAGCCAGGCAGCCTACTAATCAGATGTGATGCTCCACCCAAGCAATTTGTACACTGTCAGTGGCAGGTAGCTGTGCTACTCCACCAAATTAATTGCCCCCTTATCACAGTCAGACAGCCTACTAATCAGATGTAATGTTCCACTCAAGCAATTTGTACACTGTCACTGGCAGGCAGCTCAGCTACTCCACCAAATTAATTGCCCCTTTAACAGAGGCAGGCAGCCTACTAATCAGATCTGATGGTCCACACAAGCAATTTGTACACTGTCACTGGCAGGCAGCTCTGCTACTCCACTAAATTAATTGCCCTTTTATCACAGGCAGGCAGCCTGTAATCAGATCTGATGGTCCACACAAGCAATTTCTACAGCGTCACTGTCAGGCAGGCAGGCAGCCTAACAACCAGTGTTGCTGCACACACTAAAATCCTCCCCTCTCCCTGCACAGTCACTGTACAGCTAATCGCTATCAGCACAAAATTATTTTTTTTTAGGCCCTGCCTAACGCTCTCCCTGCTCAGATGCACCGCCAGCAACCTTCCCCTACACTGAGTTTTCAGTTGTAAAATGGCGGTCGGCGCTGAGGGATTTCCTATCCACTGAAAGCCAGGCAATCGCTGCAATGCCCTTCTCTAAGATGGTGCCGGCTGCCTGCTATGTCATCACGTTGCCCACAACCTGCGTCCTTGCTCATTGGCCGAAAAAAGGCGCTTAAAGGGTAGGGGAAAACCGACTCCAGCAAAATGGTCGCCGAACACGTGACCGAACTCACTCCACGGTAGGGTTTCGCTTCATGAAACCCGACTTTGGCGAAAATCGGCAATTTTTGATAATGAACGACCTGTTTCGCTCAACTCTAGTTGCTATATAATTTTTTTTGCATGTGATAGTAGAAGAGGTATGTTCTTTTATCTTCCTGTTATTAATGATTGATGTGTATAGATATATAAATAAACTTGATATACCCCAAAAAATGAAATACCTCTCTTGGCTGGGCACTGCTCTACTCTGGACTCCTCAGCATCGCCATCTTACAGCTCTCTGCTCTGTGATTGTTCAGGCAGAGGCCACACAGACGTGACGTCATCGCACTCTCTGACCTGAATGTAACTGTCAGGAAACGTGGAAGACGTCACAGCAGTGGAGCAGTGAGATGTAAGTATTGCAAGTGCTGGGGCCCTGAGCAAGCAGGGGGGGCCCACTCATGGGTGACGGCACTGGCACAGGGCCCCTCAAAATATGCCAGGGTGTCTCTGACGGTGAGTGGGCCCCCCTACCGTCAAAGACAACGGCGTACTATGAGGGGCCCTGTGCCAGTGCCGTCGCCCACGAGTGGGCCCCCCCACCTGCTCAGCACACCGGAACTTGCCCGGGTGCGTCAGGTGGTGACGTCGGCCCTGGGGGGGTACAGCCCAGTTAGGGAGGTGCAAAAACTGGCATATGTTGAGGTGTAGGCTGGACGTTCAGCAGCTGCAAATAGAGGAATTGGAGAAGTCAGAGGAAGAGGAGGACAAAGCGAGCCATTTTTCTGGCAACCTATGTGTCATCAGGGGAAGGTGGTACAAAATCCTTTGAAACCCAGGCATAGTTCATTTTAATGAAGTTGAGATCATCAACATTTTGGATCGACAGCCGGTCCTTCTTTCTGTCAGGATTGATCCAGCAGCACTGAAGACTCTTTCTGATAGCACACTACCACCAGAGCAAGCGAGCTCCTGTAAGGCATATTGTGCCAATTCAGGCCAGGTGTCCAGTTTACAGGCCCAGTAGTCAAAGGGGAATGAACTGTGAGGGAGAACATCGATAGGGGAGGAGAAGTAATTTTGAACCATAGTTGACAACTGCTGTCTCCTGTCTGTTGCAATCGATTCAGTATTAACAGTTGTATGAGCGGTACTTGAGAAATCAGTCCACAACATGGTCATGAAACCCATGTCTCCAATGCCACTTTGGCTGTGTGCACCACGAACACCTCTTCCATTTGGACCACTACGGCTTGTGGTAGAACCTGCACTGCTACTGTGTGCTGGGAATGCCTCTGTAACGCTGGTATTGTCTGTACTTTGTTTTCCAGCGTTACTCTGCATGTTTTTTGCATTAACCCTTTTGCTCCTTTCCCCCTAACCAGCTGGGATACTGTTGTCTGTTACCTATATGGATGCTGCTCAGTTCCCGGCACTGCTGCGTACCCGTACTTGCGTGAGTGGCTCCGCTGCTTTGCATGACCGCCCGCATGTGCGGTTCCTGACTTGCTGTGAAAGCCGTCCGTAGCTTGCAAAGTCCTCTGCAGTGGTGCATGACTTACTGCGTGGTTGGCAGCAGCCATTGTTGGGTTCCCTCTGTGTTGTGCTGTCTGGCTCTGCATAGGGGGCGCGGCCCACACCTGTCCTGCTTTTATGTGGATTGGGTGTTTACTAGAATTACTGCTCCAGCCTATCGCTGTGAAGCAGCTCATATATAAAGTTCCCCAGCCCTAGTGGGCGTTGCCAGAGCTTCACATTGAATCCACACTGAATCACTGAACCTAGCCGTATGTGGTTGTGTGTTCAGCTCCTGCTCTGAATTTGATCAGCTCTGGAGAGCTGATTCCCTGTTCCTGTTGTGTCTTGTTCCCTGATCCTGGATCAAACCCGGTACCTGAATGTCTGAACTGTGTCTTGTGTTTCTGCCTATGCTGGGGGCTGATTACCCAGATCGCCGTTCCTGGAGGCTGTATATCCAGGCCTGTTCCTGCTGTGTCTAATTACCTGAACCCCTGATCTTGGATCGCATCCTGTACCTGTCTGTCTGAACTGTGTCCTCTGTGTTATGTTCCTGAAATCCTGCTGTGTCCAGAACCCTGTGCCAGTGACTGTGAATCCTTGCTATATAACCTGAGTTCATCTTGGAAGGAGGAGTCCGGTGTGTGCTGAGTTTCTGTTACTCTGTGCTCAGCCTCTGTGCAATCCCCGGCCAGCTCCCGTTGAGCCTGGCGGGGCTTGCACCAGACCGCTGGGGTTCCTTTTCAGGTCGCTGCCAGATGTCCGGATCCTATGCCTGATGACCATGGCCTGATGTCCGATGTCCGACGACCACTTCCAGATGTCCGGATCCTATCCTTCCTGCCTGATGTCCGGATCCTGCCGATCATTGCCAGATGTCCGGAGTCCGAGGCCTGTGTTCCAGTCCGTGTTCCTGTGATCCAATCCATGTTCCTGTCCGTGTTCCTGACTCCCTGAGACCCAATCCGTGTTCCTGACTCCCTGAGATCCAATCCATGTTCCTGTCCGTGTTCCTGACTCCCTGAGATCCAATCCGTGTCCCTGTTGTTCCTGTGCAGTCTAACTCTGTTTCAGCCATCAGCTCCTGATGCCAGTTTCCTGCCTGTTACCTGTCGGCTTGCCTGTCTGCCATCCGACTGCAGCTCCATCCGGAAGTTCGGACATCATCTGCAGAGATCCCCGGCTCTTGCCTGCTCACCTGGGAGCGATCATCTGCCATCCGACTGCAGCTCCATCCGGAAGTTCGGACATCATCTGCAGAGATCCCCGGCTCTTGCCTGCTCACCTGGGAGCGATCATCTGCCATCCGACTGCAGCCTACCTGGAGGCTCCACCATATCAGGTCGTATATACCTGCCTGTCTAGAGACTGCCTGGTCACTTACTGTGACAACCTGCCTGTCCCAGAGACTGCCTGGTCACTTGCCGTGACAACCTGCCTGTCCCAGAGACTGCCCTGGTCACTTTCCGTGACAACCTGCCTGTCCCAGAGACTGCCTGGTCACTTGCCGTGACAACCTGCCTGCCTGGTCACTTGCCGTGACAACCTGCCTGCCCTGGTCACTTGCCGTGACAACCTGCCTGCCCTGGTCACTTGCCGTGACAACCTGCCTGCCTGGTCACTTGCCGTGACAACCTGCCTGCCTGGTCACTTGCCGTGACAACCTGCCTGCCCTGGTCACTTGCCGTGACAACCTGCCTGTCCCAGAGATTGCCCTGGTCACTAGCCGTGACAACCTGCCTGTCCCAGAGACTGCCTGGTCACTTGCCGTGACAACCTGCCTGTCCTGCCGGTTCCTCCTTGGTCTACCCTGTGATGACGTCTGTCCTGGGTCGGTGTCTGATGTTCTCCTGCTGAGCCTGTGCTACGCCTGAGGCCTGAGAGAGAGGCCGTCCTAGTATGCCCGTGCCAGATGACCCTGGACTTCATCAACCCGTGATGACCCCGCCATCGTCTGACGTTCGTCCTGGGCCGGTGTCTGATGTTCTCTCCTGCTGAGCCTGTGCTACGCCCGAGGCCTGAGAGTGAGGCCATACTAGTATGCCCGTGCCAGATGATCCTGGACTTCATCAACCCGTGATGACCCCGCCATCGTCTGAAGTCTGTCTGAGGTCGGTGTCTGATGTTCTCCTGCTGAGCCTGTGCTACGCCTAAGGCCTGAGAGAGAGGCCGTCCAAGTATGCCTGTGCCAGATAACCCTGGACTGCATCTACCCGTGATGTCCTCCAGCACTCGTCTGTGATCCTGAGTTGTGTACCCTTCTCTGATGTGCGGAATCGGGAGCCCGGTCTTATGTTCTGTTTATGTACTTTGTTTCTTTAAGTAAACTTTATGTTTCTTCTTACCTGAAGTTGTGCGGTGTTGTCTAGTCCTGCAGGTCGCCACCTTGCCCACATGCTCAGCTGCCACGGATCCCGGTCGCTGCCCTTCCCTAGTCCGGGCAGGCCCGGGTCTCCCTCCGTGGTCCAGTGGGTCCACATTCTCTTACCATCTGGGACCCATGCCTCACGTCGTCGTGGACTGGCGGCGTGGGAGCATTGGCAAGCTATGCCATGTCCCGACGCCCCACAGCCGTGGGAAGCGCCACAGCCTCTAATAAATGGTTTACAAGAGTTGCTTGTTTGTTCGCCAATATTAGCTCTAGGTTCTCCTGTGGCATGATGTTCTGTAATTTGCCTTTATAGCGTGGATCGAGTATGCTGCCCAACCAGTAGTAGTCATCCTTCATCATTTTGGCATTGCAGGGGTCCCTTTTTAGGATCCGCAAGACATAATCACACATGTGGGCCAATGTTCCAGGTGTCAATGATGCACTGCCAGTGGTGGGTGGAGGAGCACTTTCTGCCAAATCCACATCCCTCCAGTCACGCACAAAACCTGTCCCTGACCTTGGCAAGCCTACATTTTCTCTTGCCCCCTGAGAAGCATCCTCCTCCCCAAAATAATCATCCTCCTCATCCTCCTCCTCCTCTTCCTCTTCTTCCTCCACCTCGTCCAGGACAGTTCCCTGAGCAGACAATGGCTGACTGTTATCAAGGCTTCTCTCTTCCTCCTCCTCTTCCTGCTCTTACGCTGCAGACGCCTGATCCTTAATGTGCGTCAAAATTTGCATAAGCAGACGCATAAGTGGGCTGCTCATGCTTATGATGGCGTCTTCTGCGCTTACCAGCCGTGTGCATTCCTCAAAACACTGAAGGACTTTACAGAGGTCTTTCAGCTATGACCACTGCACACCCGACAACTCCAAGTCTGCCCTCAAACTACCTACCCATGTATCCCCCCACAAATGCATTACAGCCTGCCTCTGTTCGCACAGCCTCACAACCATGTGCATGTTGGAGTTCCACCTTGTTGCAACGTCTATGATTAGGCGGTGCTTGGGGAGGTGGAGCGATCGCTGCTGCCCCTGCATACGTCTGGAGTCTACGGGCGAGCGACGCATGTGCGAGAACAGTCTTTGCACCTTATGGAGCAGGGCTTTTAACTCCGGATAATTATTTAGGAAGTACTGCACCACCAGGCTCAAGGTGTGAGCCAGGCAAGGTTTGTGTTTGAGTTTTGCCAGGGCTATGGTCGCCACAAAATTACGGCTGTTATCACTGACTACCTTGCCTGGCTCAAGATGTAGACTGCCCAGCCATGATTCAGTTTCTCGCTGCAAGTAATTGACCAGTACCTCCACGGTGTGTCTATTGTCGTCCAAAGACAATCTTTAAAACAGCCTGCTGATGCTTACCAATAGCTGTTCGATAGTGGGACACCTCGTGTGCACCACTGTCAGCTGCTTATGGAGTGCTCGTGCGACTGCTCTCTGTCGACGAGCTTTTGCTTCTGGAGGAGGAGGTTCGAACGCCTACAGCCAACTGTTTCCCATACCATGGGCTAGGCTGCACTGTCCCACCGCCGCTGTCCCCTGTGGACCCTACATCCACCACATTAACCCAGTGCGTAGTGATGGACACGTAACGGCCCTGGCGATGACTACTTGCCCATGCATCTGTTGTGAGGTGCACCTTTCCACTCACTGATTGTTTGAGTGCATGGACAATGCGGTCTTTCACATGCAGGTAGAGGGCAGGGATGATTTTTCTAGAAAAGAAGTGCTGACTGGGTAGGTCAAGGCGTGGAACAGCGTAAGCCATGAGCTCTCGGAACGCTGCGCTTTCAACCAAATGGAAGGGCTTCATCTTTAATGAGATCAGTTTGTCAATGTAGGAGTTCAAAGCCAGTGTACACGGATGAGAGGATGAGAACTTTCTTGTCCTACTCAGAGTGCTAGTGTGAGCTGGACTTGAGAGCTGCATATGGGGGTACTAGCGGTGGATATGACGGACTGAGAGGGGGTTGGTGATGGTGATGGTGGTGGTGGTGGTGGTGATGGCCTTGATGCAGTCTTTCATTGCAAAAACATTGTGATTCCCTGACTGCTTTGGCCTTACAAAGACACCTCAACATTTCTTGCTGATGGTGTGCTAACCGGTGGGCTTACAGTGGGGGAAGCGATGGAACATTGCTGGCTACCTTCAATCGGAGCAGGTGCACATGTTCTACCTGAGGAATTGTAGTCCGTCCACACTTGCAAGTGCATGGTCATTAAATGTCTAAGCATGCAACTGGTATTCAAATTTCGAAGATTTTTCCCTAAAGGTCCGTCCGCACTTCTTACAGATAACCTTTGCCTCATCAATAGGATTTTGGTCAAAAAAGTGCCACACTGCACTCTTCCTACTATGGTATAAATTTTCAGGGCTTGCTCGCTGTGCTAATTGAACCATCTGGCCAAGCTGTCCTGCAACTCTTTTTGTTTTTTTTTACATGTTTTTGGACAGCTATGGGCCTGACAGATAACCGCTGCTGTGATGTCGATGCCTCCTGCTGATCCTTCTCCTCTTCTGAACTATTGCCAGCGTCACCCTCTTCCCCCAATGGATGCCAATCCGGGTCAACAACTGGGTTATCCATCACTTCCTCTTCAATTTCATCTGCACCTTCCTCTCTGCCACCGTGTAAGGTGGTATAGTATGCGGGGAGGCGCACCTCAGTTTCATCAGGGTCAGATTCTGGCTCAGTAGACTGCGAGGGCAATGTAGTGCTGTGGGTCAATGTACCAGCAGAATCATCTAGCAGTGGTTGTGCAACAGTGCAGTCCATGTCAGATTCATCTTGGACTGGGGAATTCAGGATTTCACTTGATAACCAAGGCATGGTATATGAAACAAGCTCCATGGAGTAATCTGAAGTGTGGTCTGCCGCATCCTTCACTTTTGGTGGAGGTGAAGGACTCAAGGAAAGGTGTTGTTCCTGACCATGAGCCTACACTAACAACTCAGTGCTTGCATTTTTGAAACTTCAGAAGAAGAGGCGATAGAGCTGGAAGCTGTTTGGGCAATGTAAGCCAAAACCTGTTCCTGGATCTCCGGCTTTAAAAGCGGTTTACCTACTCCCAGAAAAGGGAGCCTTCCAGGCCTTCTTGAGCCAGACGATGACGCAGGCTTAACATCTCCTGCCTTAGGTGCTATTGTGCTTTTGGCACTACCAGCAGATGCACCACCACCACCATCAGTACCAGCTGCCCCCCCGCCCACGTCTGCGGCCTCTTCCACCATACTTCCTCATGTTTTGGAAAATGTACCAAAAATACCAGCAGATATATGGTACTGTATCCGAAGCGTGCAGCTGTATACAGTGTTGGGGTAATTTTAAATCTTTGTATAGATTTCCGGAGTAACACACAGACGCTCACAGGCTCAGTATGGATTAGACCACAATATAAAAAGCTGAAAAAGAGTACTGTATCTGAAGATAACAGGTGTATATAGTTTAAGGGTAAATTGTAAATCTCTGTATAGATTTCCGGAATATCAAACAGCCGCTCACTGTTATGGGTTGCGGAACGCACCAAATAAATATAAATAAAAGGTGCGTTCGCAGCCGGGGGTCCACCGTGCAGGCAGAACCTGCTGCTAATAAGATGGCGCAGTAGGTGGTATGAGCGAACTCTCTTATCCCGCAGAGTCGCAGATATGGACGACGTAGCACACTATGACGAAATGAGCAAACTCTGTTACTCCACAGAGCCGCTAAACAAAAGGATGTGGCGCTACATGGCGGTAATAGAGAACTCTGTTGCTCCACAGAGTCGCAACCTAAACACTGACTAATAGCGATGTCCGCGTGCCGCCACCGGGTTACGTCCGAACTGCGCAGCTTCAATATAAAGTAGTCAGCAATGCACACAGCAAACTCCTCACCGGAGATGCTGATATACTAGGGGCAATACAGCCAGAGCCCTGAACCCATACACACAACTCCTCACCGGAGGTGCCTGTATTCTAGGGGCTTATTTCAGCCGGGTCCCTAAACACATGCATAACCACACTGGCGCAAGCACGTAACAGATTTGATACTAGCGCATGGCCGTGCGGTTATGCCACCTTTTTATAGTAGCCACGAGTACGAGACCTTCCAGAAAGGACCAATAGGAAGCTGCTTCAGAATACCAACAGCTTCTGGACCTTCCTGAAGGAAAAATAGGAGTCGCAGCTGTATCCGAGCATGTGACCCCTGATCTCCAATGGAAGATCTTGCCCTGGGCATGCTCAGATGGAGAAACAGAGGACTTAATCCCAAATCTGCCTGCTCAGTAGCATAGCTACTGGGGTGGCAGATGGGCCATTGCCCCGGGCCCCGTCACATGCAGGGGCCCACTGGGAGACATTGCCACTTACGTCATGTGGCCATGTCTGAGGTGCAGGGAGAGCAGCACAATGCCAGCTCCCCTGTCAGACAGACTGCACAGCGGCCAGTTGCAGAACCAGAGTCTCAGTCCCTGCAGTGTGCTGCTTTCTCACCCCAGAAGCTCCTTCCTGGCCACAGCAGCTGCAGTTACTTTCTGTGCAGACTCTGATGGGCTCAGGCACGCTGGGTCCTAGTGCCCTCCTCACATGGACACTTCCTGGTTGTGCCTCACTGTACCTGCAAGCTTCATCAGTAAGTGGGGATGGAATGATTACATTCGTTTAGTTTGGACATCTCATGGTCACTGTGGGTTGAAATGTGAGAGGATGGGGTATTGTGGGGGCTAGGGCACTTGGGGGCGTGAATGTGAGAGGAAGGGGTGTTTTTGGGACTAGGGTACTGGGGGGTGAATGTGAGAGGATGGGGGTATTATGGGGAAGAGGAGATGGCACTGGGGTAAATGTGAGAGGATGGGGTGTTGGGGCTAGGGCAGTGGGGTGTTAATGTGTAAGGATGAAGGTATTGTGGGGGTTAGGGCACTGGGGTGGTTGATGTAAGAGGATGGGGCTAGGAAACTGGGGGTGAATGTAAGAGGATGAGGGGTATTAAGGGGAGAGGAGACAGGGTACTGGGGGTGTATGTGAGAGGACAGGGTTATTGTGGGTGCTGGGGCACAGGGGTGGATGTAAGAGGATGGGGGTATTATGGGAGAGAGGAGACAGGGCACTGGAAGGTTAATGTGAGAGGATGGGGTATTGTGGGGGCTAGAGCACTGGGGTGGTTAATGTAAGAGGATGGGGTATTGTGGGGGCTAGGGCACTGGGGACTGAATGTGAGAGGATGGGGGGTATTATGGGAGAGAGGAGACTGGGCACTGGAGGGTTAATGTGAGAGGATGGGGTTAATATCTAAGTATTAGTATAACCAGGATAAGTATAAGGCCAGCATCACACTTGCGAGTGTGATGCGAGAAACTCGCGCATCAACACCCAGCGCTGCCGCCGGCACTCGGACCGGCATGTGCGGCTGCATAGATATACATAGAAATACATGCAGCCACACACTCCACTCCCGAGTGCCGGCGGCAGTGCCGAGTGCTGAGGTGCGAGACTCATGCGAGCTTCTCGCAAGTGTGACCCTGGCCTTAGCATAAGGGTGCAGGCAGACGGCCGTATAACTCATGCGAGGATCAGTTTGCAATCCTCAGACTGCCCGCTGCCACTCCTGGCATGAGCGTGACAGTGTGATGGATTACTATGTAGCTGTTACACTCAGGTCAGGAGAGCCAGCTGTCAGTCCGAGGATGGCGATATGATCCTCGCATGAGAAATATGTCCGTCTGTCGGCCCCTTAACAAGTGTAACCACGAGCTGCATTCTATTTAATAATTTCAGAATTAATTTATTATTATAAAGTTATTAAAGGCTCGGGATAATTGTCTGCAGTCACTCTGACACTACAGATGGCCAAATCATGATATGGTGCACCTGCTGTCATGAGACCCCAAGACCACTGGTGCAATCAGGCGGTCATGTGACCATATTTGCTATTTGCACATGTCGAAAAGATAAGTTTGACTTCTCTCAATAGAAGATAATTGTAAGAAGCCGAAAGAGTCATCAGACGACCCCCGTCTCACATCAGTGATGCTAGGGCCATTACAACTGTGCATAAGAGGACTCAGTTAATTATTATGTGGGCACTTAAGAAGCATTATTATTTATAGGGGCACCAGTAGGGTAGTTACTGGATGGGAGACGGTGCTGAGCCGGCAGTCAGTTAGTGCTGGGGTGCTGTTACAGCCGCCACTTTCTATACACAGAGCGGTGACGGAAACCGTGCCAGCGCAGCCCCTATTGTTCTGTCCCCACATGAGGCGAATGGAGGTATAGTTGATTGGGGCTGGGAGAGTTTTCGTACCTTCCGCTTCCTCATGCAGAGCAGACAGGACCAGTGCTATTCAGCGTCCGAGAGGTGATGCACATCAGGGATTGTTAAGTCCAGACTTGTTTATTTGGAAATCTGGACATACAGCTTATGATTGATATACAGTAACTTCTCCAGAAATGCAGGTGAAACGAGGTGCAGGAAGATGTAGCACCAAGTATGGCTGCAAGTGTGAGCAGCAATACACTGTAGGTGGTGGTGGTGGTGGTCGAAAACTGATGCCTTTCACAGCTCGGTGTAAAGCGTGTCTCTCCCATAAAGAGCTAACAAAGAAATGGCTGCTAACAGGAAGAAGAAGGAGTGAACTCTGCCCAGGAAGTGAAAGGCATGTTTCAGAAGAAACAATTAGTTACAGGCTGCCTCACAGAAAGCCACCAGGTGACAGCAGAGAGCATGCAAGAATAGATTATGCACAGCATGGAAATAATACAATACATTAACTAGACAAATGGAACAGCACACCTATGACTGGAAGAGCAAGGCTGCCGGGAGGAATAAAGTTATTTTCCTCCCTGCACAGGGGCTCTCAGTGCAGGCGCCGCACAGTGTCAGAACACTATTAACGATTATACTGTTCATTGGAGGAGCAGTGGGGACATCATTCTATATATAGGGGAACTCTGGGGGACATTATACTGTATGTACGGGAACTGCGGGCCCATCATACTGTATATAAGGGAGCTGTGGGCCTACCATACTGTGTATAGGGGAGCTGTGGGATCATCATACAGTGTATAGGGGAGCTGTGGGAGCATCATAGTGTGTATGGGGGAGCTGTGGGAGCACTATAGTGTGTATAGGGGAGCTGTGGGATCATCATGCTGTGTATAGGGGAACCGTGGGATCATCATACTGTGTATAGGAGAGCTGTGGGATCATCATACTGTGTATAGGGGGGCTGTGGGATCATCATATGGTGTATAGGGGAGCTGTGGGATCATTATACGGTGTATAAGGGAACTGTGGGATCATCATACAGTGTATAGTGGAGCTGTGGGATCATCATACAGTGTATGAGGGAGCTGGAGCTGTGGGATCATCATATGGTGTAGAGGGGAGCTGTGGGCCCACCATACTGTATATAGGGGAGTTGTACATGGGGAATGTAAGGGACATAATTAAATGTTAAGTGGGCACTTAAACATTATTGTTATAGGGGCTCTCAGTATTGTGACCATCAAAATTGCACATGGACTATTATTACTTTCTAGGGACAAAATTTGGAGGGCACATGCACAGGAAATTAATATTGGCAATTTTACCATCTAGAGAGCACAAAGGAGGCATTATTATGGTCTATGGTGCACAGTAGGGGCATTATTATGTGGGGCACTAGGAGGAGCTCTGTTTTTGTACCACACAGCAGGTGCAGTAATAGGGTCACATACGGCAGCAGCTGCTCAGTATTGGGGTATCAGGTGCAGTAATAGGGACACATACGGCAGCAGCGGCTCAGTATTGAGGTATCAGCAGGATGAGGAGTTGGTGCAGGTTGGGAATACATTGTGGAAACACAAGAAGCAATGGGATGAAACTGAAAGGGAGAAGATACAGATTAGATAATATAAAAAAACTTTTTGACAATTAGGGTGATCAATGAGTGGAGCAGGCTGCCACGAGAGGTGGTGAGTTCTCCTTCAATGAAGGTCTTCACACATAGGCTGGACAGACATCTGTCTAAGATGGTTTAGTGAATCCAGCATTGAACTGGGGGTTGGACATGAAGATTATGATTCTACATGTGAACGGTGCTGGAAATGTGAGAAGTCAGATGTGTCTTTGTGGTAATCTGTGCAGATGAGCCCTGGCTGGAGAAGTCGACGTGTCGGTCTGGGACAGATGGAAAAGACGGGAAAAGTGAATGACTCCACCTGAAAGGACGTCCTCTGTAAGTCACCATCTATAACTGTACTGTAATCTCTTATATGTTCTGCAGGACTGGTATCTACCACTAAATGTCACCATAAGGCGGTAATATCAGTGCTGGTGTATGTATGGAGATTTATTTTCAATGACAGCGCGGTCATCTCTTGAGGTTCCCCTATACCCCCATAGCTATAATCATGATTACCTGGTTAGGGGCCACAAGGAGACACAGACAGAAAGGGCCCCTTTGCAAGAACAATATATGGGCACTTTGCAGCCCAAGTGCTCCTAAAAATGCAAAATTGCACCTTCTTTGGAGGAATATATGGGCCCCCTTACCTCTTGCGCCCATGTGCGATTGCGCAGATTGCTCCAATGATATGTCCTACTGTTAGGGGCCCACTCAGATGTTTCGCCCCCCCTGAGCTGAACCCTTAGCTACGCCTCTGTGCCTGCTCCAACACTGGTTACAACAGAGGATCCAGGAGTGGCAGCAGCAAGTCTCTGCACAGTATTATACCGGGCGAGACACTGGGACCGACGTCTCTGCTGAGCAGGCCCCACTGCGGCCGGAGATGGATGGGGGACCGCAGCGGGACTGGTTCGAGATTCCCCTTGTGCAGCAGCGGGAACTCGATCCCTAACACTCACAGGCTCAGTATGGATCAGACCACAATATTAAAAGCTGAAAAAGGGTACTGTATCTGAAGATAACAGGTGTGTGTATAGTATAGGGGTAAATTGTAAATCTCCGTATAGATTTCCGGAGTAACACACAGACGCTCACAGGCTCAGTATGCATTAGACCAGAACATAAAAGGCTGAAAAAGGGTACTATATCTGAAGATAACAGGTGTATATAGTATAGGGGTAAATTCTAAATCTCCGTATAGATTTCTGGAGTAAAGGGTATGCCACACTGAACAATATCGCTAACGGGATCGCTAAAAAACGTCACTATTTAGCGATCCCGTTAGCGATGTTGTTCAGTGCGGCAGCTTCCAGCGACGAGCTTCCTGCTGTGATCTCGCTCGTCGCTGGAATCGTTCCGGACCCTATTTTCTCGTCGGCGCTCCCGCTGGGTAAGTATATATCGCTAGTGTGGCACCTTTTCTTAGTGATTTAGCGGTACTTTTGTACCGCTAAAGTCGTTAAGAAGATCGCTAACGGCGATAGCGTCGTTAACTATATCGCTAAATGTGGCCGCACTTAGCGATATAGAAACAATCCCGCTAGCGATCGCATTAGTATGCGTCGTTATCGTGATCGCTAGCGGGATTGTTTAGTGTGGCAGTACCTTAACACACAGACGCTCGCAGGCTCAGTATGGATTACACCACAATATAAAAAGCTGAAAAAGGGTACTGTATCTGAAGATAACAGGTGTATATAGTTTAGGGATAAATTGTAAATCTCTGTATAGTTTTCCGGAGTAACACACAGATGCTCACAGGCTCAGTATGGATTAGACCACAATTTAAAAAGCAGAAAAAGGGTACTGTATCTGAAGATAACAGGTGTATATAGTATAGGGGTAAATTGTAAATCTCCGTATTTATTTCCGGAGTCACACGCAAACGCTCACTCAGTATGGATTTGACCAGAATACAAAAAGCAGAAAAAAGGTACTGTATCAGAAGATACCAGGTGTATATAGTAATCAGCATGTATTTGTCCGTGAAACCAGCCTGTATAATGTGTGAAGAGCGTACAACTCAATACGGTGTGGGAAAAAATGAACACTCAGTAACTGTGCAGAAAAAAAGAATAAAAGTATTTGTGCTGTGTAAAAAGCAGTCTGCACAGCAGTGTAAACACAGCAATACAGCTAGCAGGCAGAATATTAACCACCGCTGATGCATACAAGAAAATCCTCCCCTGTCACTGGCAGGCAGTCTAGTAACCAGCGCTGCTGCACACAACAAAATCCTCCCGTCACTGCACACTAACTGTACAGCACAAATGCTATCAGCACAAGCATAGAATCACTTTTCTTTCCTGCCTCTCTCCCTACTGAGAAACAGCGGCAGCAACCTCTCCCTTCGCTAAGATCGGCAGAAGTAAAATGGCAAGCCAATCACTGCAATGCCCTTCTCTAAGATGGTGCTGGGTGTTGCCCATGTCATCTCGTTGCACACAGTGTGCATCTTTGCTCATTGGCTGAGAAAAGGCGCCTGCAAGCATTCTGGGAAAACAGACTTTGGCACTCGTGTCGACGACCATATGGCCGAATTCACGCTATGGTCTTTGGCGAAAGTCGGCAATTTTTGAATCTGACCGACCTGTTTCGCTCAACTCTACTCCATATATAATTCCAGAGTCACACACAGACGCTCTCTCAGTATGGATTTGACCAGAATACAAAAAGCAGAAAAAAAGATACTGTATCAGAAGATACCAGGTGTATATAGTATAGGGTAAAATTTAAATCTCTGTATATATTTCCAGAGTCACACACAGACGCTCTTAGGCTCAGTATGGATTTGAACAGAATATAAAAAGCAGAAAAAGGGTACTGTATCAGAAGCGTACAGCTGTATACAATGTAGGGGAAATTGTAAATCTCCATATATATTTCCGGAGTCACACACAGATGCTCACAGGCTCAGTATGGATTAGACCAGATTATAAAAAGTAGAAAAAGGGTACCATATCAGAAGCGTACAGCTGTGTACAGTGTAGGGGAAATTGTAAATCTCCGTATATATTTCCGGAGTCACACACAGACGCTCACAGGCTCAGTATGAATTAGACCAGAATATAAAAAGCAGAAAAAGGGTATTGTATCAGAAGAGTACAGCTGTATACAGTGTAGGGGAAATTTTAAATCTCCGTATATATTTCCGGAGTCACACACAGATGGTCAGCATGTATTTGTCTGTGATACCAGCCGGTACACGGTGGTGTGTGAGTAGCGTACAGCTCTATACGGTGTGGGAAAAAATGAACGCTTGGTAACTGTGCAGAAAAAAAGAATAAAAATATTAGTGCTGTGTAAAAAGCAGTCTGCACACCAGTGTACACACAGAAGTACAGCTATCAGGCAGCCTAATAACCAGCGCTGCTGCACACAAGAAAATCCTCCCCTGTCACTGTCAGGCAGCCTAATAACCAGCACTGCTGCACACAAGAAAATCCTCCCCTGTCACTGGCAGGCAGCCTAATAACCAGCGCTGCTGCACACAAGAAAATCCTCCCCTGTCACTGCACACTAACTGTACAGCACAATTGCTATCAGCACAAGCACATATGAACTTCTGTTTACAGCCCTAACTCTCTCCCTTCTGATAAACAGCGTCAGCAACCTCTCCCTACTGTTAAGATCGGCAGAAGTAAAATGGCGGTCAGTGGTCAGGGCTTTTATAGACACTATGACGCCCTCCAAAGCAAGCCAATCACTGTAATGCCGTTCTCTAAGATGGTGGTGGACGCTGCCTATGTCATCTTGTTGCCCACAGTTTACGTCCTTGCTCGTTGGCTGAAAAAAGGCACATGCAAGCATTATGGGAAAACCGACTTTGGCGCTCTGGTTGACGACCGCATGGTCAACTTCACGCTATGGTCGTGTTTCGCTCGGCGAAACCCGACTTTGGCGAAAGTCGGCGACTTATGAATCTGACCGCCCAGTTTTGCTTAACTCTAGTAACTATTACTATTTATTTACTTTCTACAGGGTATTTTCTCATTTTGTTTTTATCTTAGGTTCTGCTTGTTAAATTGACACAGTGTGAATGCACATCTATTAGTTATTTACACTTTGTACAAATGGGCATGGCTCCCCTTTTTTTAGCTGTTCATTTTGTGTATATTAGCTTTCCACGGGCCGGTGTCTGAACAGTCTGGACTCAGGTCCTGCTTTGCTCTTATCTATTTTTACGTCTGCTGATACATAGTGAGTTGAACTGCAAGGGTTAGGCATCGTCCCGATTGGGGGGCACTTTGTTGCAGTTAGATGGCGTTTACATTTTTTGCTCAAAACGCTGTTAACTAAGTGCCTTGTTATTTACATGCACTATTAAAATTTTTTACCGTACTTACTACAGGGTACTTATTTTTATCTCAGGTTCTCTCCTTCACTTTACATCTATACAGCAGCCAGGATCTAATATAAATAGAAAATAATCGCTTTAGTATGGCAGCATTTCCTTTATATCAACACATAATCTATAGTGGACATTGCCACCCATAGATAAGAAGTGAAAAGAACAAAATACAATGAAAATATAAAATAACAATTTTTATTAGATACAATTAAAAATCAATTATGTACAAAAGAGTAGGGGAGACTCCAAAAAGAGTGGCTGGGGGGCTGTGTGCGGGGTGGAGATAAGCTGGACTCTGGTAGAGCCTTTATTATCCTTTGACATCTGATATAATACAGAGCTATATCATAGTTTTGATAATGCAACAATACAGAGATACATTACAGTTCTGACAATGCATATTAGCACCAGTGCACTTTAAATAGATTTAAACATCTACCTATCTGTTAGTGTTATATAATACAATATTGAATTATGGCATAATCGTAAAATGCATTAGCACAATTGCACTTTAACAACGAATTCAAGTAATTGTTCATTATAAGTATTTCTGTTTTTTCTTTCTTTTCTAAAGCTCTGTTATATATTGTGCATATAATTGCAATTAATTTGGAGTATTCCGCTGGTTACTCTATTCCCTACTCTTTTTGGAGCCTCCCCTACTCTTTTGTACATAATTGATTTTTAATTGTATCTAATAAAAATTATTTTATATTTTCAATATATTTTGTTCTTTTCACTTGTTGTCTATGGGTGGCAATGTCCACTATAGATTATGTGTTGATATACCGTATTTTTCGGACCATAAGATGCACTTTTTTCCCCCAAAATTTTTGGGGAAAATGGGGGTACGTCTTATGGTCGCAATGTACTTACAATCCGGCGGCGGTCCGGTGGCGGCGGTCCCAATGCAGCCTCCGGGGCGGTGCAGCCTCCGGTGCGGTGGTGTCGGGGCTCTGATGTGGCTGCAGCGGGGTGTGGTGGTGTCGGTGCAGCCTCCGGTGCGGTGGTGTCGGGGCTCTGATGTGGCTGCAGCGGGGTGCGGTGGTGTCGGTGAAGCATCCAGTGCGGTGGTGTTGGGGCTCTGATGTGGCTGCAGCGGGGCTCTGTGCTGCGTGGGGGGCTCCGCCGGCATTTCGTCCTAACCATGAAAGCCCCCCGCAGCTCCGCTGTTGCTTCCTGAGACATGGCCGCCAGGGGCCTCCGGAAAGATGGCCGCCGCAACGAGAAATTCAAAGAGATTTGAATTTCTCGTTGCGGCGGCCATCTTTCCGGAGGCCCTGGCGGCCATGTTTCAGGAAGCCACACGTCGCAACAGCGGAGCTGCAGGGGGCTTTGTGGTTAGGACGAAATGCCGGCGGAGCCCCCCACGCAGCACAGAGCCCCGCTGCAGCCACATCAGAGCCTCGACACCACCGTACCGGAGGCTGCATTGGGATCGCCGCCACTGGACCGCCGCCGGATTGTAAGTACATTGATTGTAAGTACATTGCCACCCCACGGACCACAGCCACCCCACGAACCACAGCCACTCCACGAACCACAGCCACCCCACGAACCACAGCCACCCCACGAACCACAGCCACTCCACGAACCACAGCCACCCCACGGACCACAGCCACCCCACGGACACAGCCACCCCACGGACACAGCCACCCCACGGACACAGCCACCCCACGGATCACAGCCACCCCACAGACCATAGCAACCCCACAGAGCACCGCTGCAACACAGAGCACCACCACCGCATCGGCCTGGACCACCGAACGACCCCTGTGACCACTCCTCTACCTGTGCTGATCCCTTCGCTGGTAACTTAAATTCGGAGTGTAAGACGAACCCCCATTTGACACATTATTTTTTTTCCCCTATTTTCCTTCTGAAAATTTGGAGTGCGTCTTATGGTCCGGTGCGTCTTATAGTCCGAAAAATACGGTAACTGACTGAAGTGTCCTTTGCCTATTTCTGATCAAGGATTATGGGATTAAGCATTTCCTTTATACTGGTTTTCTTTAGCAATTTATCTGCTATTATTTTCACTGCTAATTTTAAACAGTGTAGTGTTAGATAAAGAATGTAAATTGCAATATGGTCTTATCCAGGTAAATAGTGAGGATACAAATGTATTGTGCTCACCTTATAATGTCTATAAAGTGTTGAGGAATTAATGGAGCTATATAAAATGAGTAAAATAAATAAATTAAATAAATCTTATGTGGTTGTGTGTGACACAAGCACTAGTAATGCGAAGATACCATCTGCCGCAACATCCACAAGCATTTTATGAAGGTATACCAGGAAAGGTGGAGTTAATATGCGCCGCTTATTTTCTACACAATCCAGGAATCAAGTTGCCAGGACAAAGTGATTTATTTGTCAACATGTTTTTAGAGTCTATATGACTCCTTCTGACTCCTTCCTCAGGACAATCATGTGTAAATCTGGACATGTGTTTGTCCTGAGGAAGGAGTCAGAAAGAGTCAGATTGAATCTGAAAAGTGTCATGGTCAGGCCTTTACTCAGCCTCTGTGACGTAGGCAGAAGGAAAATAAGGGGTCCATGTCACTTTACTGCTCACTCAGGCTATGGATTGCGCTGAACACATACCGCAAACCAGTCCATGCACCAAGATACTCAGTGCTGCCACCACTTACCGAATGAGCGGTAATCCCACGGTCATGCACACAATGAATATACAACCCGCAGCCCACACACAGGTCACATGCACAAACCACCACATAATGTTTACCGAGACACTTTGGTACGTAAAGGCAACATGGCAAAGCATTTAAAGGTTTAGGCTTAAATACACAAAAGATACTAAAAGTAGAGTGCTTAATATTTATAAAAATAGGGAAATAACAGACAAACATAAAAGGTGCATAAAACCAATCAAATAGTAAGTCCTACATTCCAAATGAGTCGGAATGTCCACAAGTTCAATTGGCTTGGGTCCCCAACTTGTGTCACACCAGGGAAATAATCCATTCATTATATTCAGTCCATCATTTGGGATGGAGCGAAATATTATTCTCCTTCTTCCTGGGTCCACCTGGGTGCTTCATTACTAATGCAAGTAGTAAAAATCTGGCACTCAACTTTGAATTTATATTTTATTGCATCCAAAGTGACAGAGGAACAGCAATCAGCAAAACGTTTCGGTCCACAGACGGACCTTCGTCAGTTGCTGTATAGTCAAAAAAATGAATAAATGATACAGTAAAGGCGATAAACGAAAGTATATACATAAATGATAATTTGGTCAAAATCAATTGTACACATTTCAATATAAGGTATAGGAAGAGAGCATATTTGGCGCAGTCGTAATTCCAGTGAACGGTGAACCAGATAAAACTAATATCGACATACCATTTTGTGCAAGTTGAATCGGTCTTAGAGCCAAGTGGAGCAATCAGAAATAGTGACCTATATACAATTGGTGATTGAATAAAGCATTTCAGCAAAAAGCTGAATGAAAACATGCTTGGGTGATTTATATATATTAAGACCTACCGCTTAGGTTGTGTGACATATTGTATACTGCTTATATATGGGGACAGATAGTGCCCGATGGAGTAAACAGGTAACAACCTAAGAGGGGTGAATACTTCAGAGGCATATTCAGTATAAGGACTGTCTAGATTGTGAGGGAGTACATCATAACATACCACTGAGATGGCGTGGGGTATTTCATTCAGCTTTTTGCTGAAATGCTTTATTCAATCACCAATTGTATATAGGTCACTATTTCTGATTGCTCCACTTGGCTCTAAGACCGATTCAACTTGCACAAAACGGTATGTCGATATTAGTTTTCTCTGGTTCACCGTTCACTGGAATTACGACTGCGCCAAATATGCTCTCTTCCTATACCTTATATTGAAATGTGTACAATTGATTTTGACCAAATTATCATTTATGTATATACTTTCGTTTATCGCCTTTACTGTATCATTTATTCATTTTTTTGACTATACAGCAACTGACGAAGGTCCGTCTGTGGACCGAAACGTTTTGCTGATTGCTGTTCCTCTGTCACTTTGGATGCAATAAAATATAAATTCAAAGTTGAGTGCCAGATTTTTACTACTATTATTATGGTGTTGGAACCTATCTTGGCACCTACTCATTAATTGCTGTGCACACGTGTCTATCTACTGATCAAATTCCCTTTACGTGTAGCACGCTATTATTGGCTATGTCTGCAAATACCTTTTCCTACAACCAGGAAGAATTTTCTGCTATTCTGGCACAGTCAAAATTCTCGAGCGATTTTTTGAAAGCCCCACCACGGGAAACACGAGGTCGTGATTTAGAAAGAGCACTGAGGCACCAGGTGAATTTGGAATTACATAGCGCTACACTCTCTGAATATCTGAGGGTTAAAAGAATCCCTAGAGGGTTAAGAGTCCCATTGCACCCCACCCTTTTTCATGACTCCCCTGATTTCTGTTCCCGTTTTGAGCAAATTCTTAATAAATGTTCGTTTGATTTAATGACACTCACCTTGGAGCATCTTCATACGGCATTGGAGACCAACACTGCCCAGGTGAAGAACATCGAAACACAACTATCATCTACTGGAACCGCAGAAGAACTTTCTACTCTCAGATCCCAGATCCAACAGAGGATCGATCAACACAGGAGAGACACTGAAATGCGTAAGCGTAACAAGTTCTCACGAGATACAACCGACTACGAATCAAACAAAGTTTATAGATGGCAAGACAACTTCTCCTCAAGACGACCACCATCAAGGAACCATCGTTCATCCACCGACTACTCTACCTCCGGCTCCGAACAAGAGAGGAACACTCTCCCTCAACCTCGTCCCATTTTTTAGGACAGAGACGTGGGTTTTTCCCAGAAGAAGACCAGACGGGGCCACAAGCGGAAGGAACAACCAAGATCAAATGAGAGTCACACGATCTCAGGTACTGAATCATTAGTAATTAATATTTCATCTAAATCTCTTGGTATTGCGGAATATTCAGCCCTCCAGAAAGGCCTTTCTTTCTGCCCCTCTTATGGGTGCAGAACTTTTGGCCTAGAAATGGATTTACAACGCTTTTTCCGCCTACTAAGACTCAAGGCTCATTTCTCATCTATACCGGATACACCTATCATCAGATCTAACTCTTTGTCTATAACCAGTTTAGGTTTAAGGAACAAAAGTTCCTTCCGCCCACCATCAGGATCTCATGCATTAGAAACCTTTATCGACTTCGTCCAGACTTCCTTCAACAATATCCGAAAGGACATTGAAAGGGGTAAACTTCACTACCCCAGTAATCTCTCAAATGTAGAGAAACAGGCTCTAAAATCTCTTCAGGACAATCCTGAACTTATTATCAAACCTGCTGACAAGGGTGGAGCCCTTGTCATCATGGACAAATCCCAATACATTCAAGAAATTCTTCGACAACTGACGGATACATCTATATATAAACCCCTTGCTAGGGACCCCACCCCTGAGATATCCCGTAAAATAGAGGAGATTCTTTTGAAATACTCAAATCTGGGTATCCTCGACCCTAAAACTTGTGAATACTTACGCAAGTCACACCCAATTACTCCAGTGTTTTACACACTGCCAAAAGTTCATAAGAATCTACAAAACCCACCCGGTAGACCTATAGTAGCATCTACGGATTCCATCCTATCCCCTATTGCTAAATTCTTGGAAAAGATTTGACACCCCTTATCCAAAAATCACCATCCTTCATCTTAGATACGGGAGACTTCTTAAAAGCAATTAAATCACTGGTAAGATCCCATCAGACACACTACTGGTTACAATGGATGTTAAAGATCTGTACACATCCATTCCCCACATAGAGGGGATTAACTCAGTTCACCATCTTCTATCATCCTCTGAGAAGTCAGAAGATGAAGTCAACCTGTGCATTGATCTTCTAACCATCATATTATTCAATAATTTTTTTCTTTTCCAAGATACCTTCTATCTGCAAGGCCGGGGCACCGCGATGGGATCGAATGTAGCGCCCCCCTATGCAAATACGTATATGGCACATTTTGAGTCATCCATCATCTATACACTTCCACTGTACACCCAACATGTGATATTGTGGAAACGATACATTGACGACATATTCTGCTTGTGGCGGGGCACACCAGAATCATTGTTAGAATTTCACTCCATCCTAAATCGATCATGGCCGGGCATTACATTTACTATGTCGTTTGACCTCTGTTCTATTGATTTTCTAGATACCAGAATTTTGAAGGACATAGAAGGGAACCTCACAACAGATCTTTTTGTTAAGACCACGGACAGGAACAGTCTGTTACACTTTACAAGTTTCCACCCACCAGCAGTGAAACGCTCCATTCCTATGTCACAGTTCCAGAGGGTCCGCCGCATAGTCTCTGACGATACCACACGGGCACAACGCCTCACTGACATGACCCACAAATTTACCAACCGTGGCTATCCTGCCCCATTACTAGATAGAGCAAAAAATCCACCTCGCAGGCATGGTGACAGACAGATTGAGACTGGACAACGGATCCCTTTTGTACATTCATTTCACCCCTTTGCCTTCCTTCTTCACAGAACTATTAGAAGACACTGGTCACTGCTGTCTTCGGCACATCCTGACATAGCGGAATTTCGCAGGCCCTTCTTGCCATGTTTTAAGAGACCACCTAACTTCAGGGATTTACTCGTCCGTGCTGACATTGGCTCCACCAAACGTCCCAAACAGTTATTTCTATCGAAACCACAAACAGGCACTTATCCGTGTTTGCATTGTGCTCAATGCAATAATGTAATGAAAGGAGGTAGATTCCAACATCCACGGACAGGCAAAACATTTTTATCAAGGATTATCACACATGCGATTCTTCATTTGTCGTTTATCTGATAAAATGCCCTTGTGGATTGTTGTACGTCGGTGAAAACGACACAATCTGTTAGAGATCGAATCTCTAAACACAAGTCCACTATTCGATGCCGGAACCTCCTCCTTCCTTTACCCAGTCATTTCCATCAGATGGGACATTCTATCTCCCAGTTGAAATTCCAGGTGATCGATTCCGTTCCCCCCCTCCGACGAGGGGGTGACCGGATAATGTGCCTTAAAAAGCGTGAATCCTTCTGGATACACACATTGGAAACATGGCCCCTAAGGGCCTAAATCGTGAATATGACCTATTGTCCTTTATATGATTCCATAATGTCATACACTACTATGTCTATATAATTAATTCTTATGTCTTTGTTCTTTCAGAGTCACCTTTACTGAATATTACACCTTTCTCTGATTGGATCCTCACTATTCACCGCTATATGGGTATATCACTGCCACTGTATCACCACCTGGTAACTCTGATACACCATTTCACAACTTAATAGCGCTCCTAAAATATTATATGTCCCATGTTGGCCTCCGTATGATTTGGAACGCAAGCCACTTCCACAGTGGAACGCATAGTCCCTCCAGATCATGTCACTTCCGGTTATGATGCGATGTGCACGCTCTTTACAGCGTACTGAGCATTTCCGGTCACATGCTCACACTCCACGAGCGTCCTGCACATAAACCGGCTATGAGATAGACTGCCTGTGACTAGCGGTGGATACCGCGTCGGCAGCGCATCCCACACGGTAAGACACATGATCGCTCCGTATCTCTCACTATATCATGTGAGCATTTGTGATTCTTAACAAAACCTTTTCACCATAGGCTGCTAATCTGTGTTACTGAAATACCCCACGCCATCTCAGTGGTATGTTATGATGTACTCCCTCACAATCTAGACAGTCCTTATACTGAATATGCCTCTGAAGTATTCACCCCTCTTAGGTTGTTACCTGTTTACTCCATCGGGCACTATCTGTCCCCATATATAAGCAGTATACAATATGTCACACAACCTAAGCGGTAGGTCTTAATATATATAAATCACCCAAGCATGTTTTCATTCAGCTTTTTGCTGAAATGCTTTATTCAATCACCAATTGTATATAGGTCACTATTTCTGATTGCTCCACTTGGCTCTAAGACCGATTCAACTTGCACAAAACGGTATGTCGATATTAGTTTTCTCTGGTTCACCGTTCACTGGAATTACGACTGCGCCAAATATGCTCTCTTCCTATACCTTATATTGAAATGTGTACAATTGATTTTGACCAAATTATCATTTATGTATATACTTTCGTTTATCGCCTTTACTGTATCATTTATTCATTTTTTTGACTATACAGCAACTGACGAAGGTCCGTCTGTGGACCGAAACGTTTTGCTGATTGCTGTTCCTCTGTCACTTTGGATGCAATAAAATATAAATTCAAAGTTGAGTGCCAGATTTTTACTACTATTATTATGGTGTTGGAACCTATCTTGGCACCTACTCATTAATTGCTGTGCACACGTGTCTATCTACTCATTACTAATGCACACTGCCACTTGAGCCCTTCAACTATTGTATATGATTTGTTATACATATGACATGAATCTTGCCTGAAAGTAGTTGGTAGTGGTAGTTGCCATAAGCTCCCACTATATTGCACACTGAATGTACATACTAGCGGTGGTGCGTCAGAGGTGGACGTCATGCGCCAACTGTTCCCACAAAGTAGAGTGAGGAAAACATTTGCATTTCACAATGATCATTAGACATCTAGGAGACAGTGGAAAATATGGGGACATAAACATGAAATATTTTATACAAGAAAATACATATAATATACAGTGACCTATCTTCACTACAGTAAGTGATAATACGGCTTTATAGTTTGGGACAGCATGATTACAGCTAAACTAGATTTATATAGTTGTTCTTATATCTTGCTAAAATGATTTTTTTAATTGTTTTTTGTTGCTGTATTCTTTTTGTGAGACAAGTTAAAGGTACAATTTGAGGTACATAACTTTTTTATCTCTTTATGTTCAGATTTCTCAGACACAGAAAGATCTGAAATTCAGCTATTGTTTCATATTTATTTTTTTTTATACTGTTCACCCTGATGTAAAAGTGATAACCGGAGTTTATTAGGGTCAGTAGAATTAGAACAATATCAGATTTATATATTTTTTATGCTTTGCTGCTTTTGAACATTAAAAAGAAAAATTTTCCAAAATATATTTGTTTTTGTATCACCATTTTCTTAAAGCTGTAACTTTTTTATTTTTTCACCAAAAAAGCCAGATGAGAGCTTGTTTTCAGCAGGAAAGTTGTATATGGTTGTACCGTGTTAGCCAGTAGATAGAAAAATATTTAGAATTGAGAGTCCTTAGTGGTTGATACCTTTTAATGGCTAACTGAAAAGATGGTAACAAAGTGCAAGCTTTCCACATTACTCAGGTCTCTTCATCAGGCTAGACCCACCAGATGAAGAGACCTGAGTAGTCTAGAAAGCTTGCAATTTGTTACCATCTTTTCAGTTAGCCAGTAAAAGGTATCAACCACTAAGGACTCTCAATTCTAAATGTTTTCAGCAGGACATTTTAACAATTTTATTTATATAATATTTATTACATATGACTTTGTGATACATTTTTAATATTTTGAGTGTCAGTATGATGAAAAAGCTACTTTTTTTGGCAGGCTTTAAATTTTTTAAGTGTGTTTTCCATACAGACTAAATAACATGACAGTTTTACAGTTCGGATTGTTTTAGAAGTGGCAATATCAATTATGTGCACTTTTTTGTTCACTATTTTATTACATTTTACACATTTTATTTAAGTTTTTTACTTATTTACTTAGCCCCACTTTGAAATTTGAATATTTTTAACTGTGATCGCTGTTCTCATGATTGTGTGAGAGCTATCAATCCTTAACTGACACAGCCTGTAATTACTAGACCTCGAGTTGTGTTAGCAACTATAGGAACTCACAGGGTGTCTAAAGAGGTTATATAGAAATGTATAAGGGGGTTAATCATCTCTCATCAGTTTGAACACCAATCGGGACTGATGCCACAGTATATCAGCTGTCATATACAGTCAACATCATGGCATTTTTGCGCATGATGGGGCACTACAGTCATGGCCAAAAGTTTTGAGAATGACACAAATATTATATTTTCACATGATCTGCTGCCCTCTGTTTTTTATGTGTGTTTGACAGATGTTTTTATCACAGACAGAAATATAATTGCAAACATATGAGTAACAAAAGCTTATATTGACAGTTAGAATGAGTTAATGCAGCAAGTCAATATTTGCAGTGTTGCAATTCTCCCTGGCATGCTCTCAATCAACTTCTGGACCAAATCCTGACTGACAGCAGTCCATTCTTGCACAATCAATGCTTTCATTTTGTCAGAATTTTTAGGTTTTTGTTTGTCCACCCGTTTCTTGATGATTGACCACAAGTTCTCAATGGGATTAAGATCTGGGGAGTTTCCAAGCCATGGACCCAAAATCTCTATGTTTTGTTCCCTGAGCCATTTAGTTATCACCTTTGCTTTATGGCAAGGTGCTCCATCATGCTGGAAAAGGTATTGTTGATCGCCAAACTGCTCTTGGAGGGTTGGGAGAAGTTGCTCTTGGAGGACATTCTGGTACCATTCTTTATTCATGGCTGTGTTTTTAGGCAAGACTGTGAGAGAGCCGATTCCCTTGGCTGAGAAGCAACCCCAGACATGAATGGTTTCAGGATGCTTAACAGTTGGCATGAGACAAGACTGGTGGTAGCGCTCACCTTGTCTTCTCCGAATGAGGCGTTTTCCTGATGTCCCAAACAATCGAAAAGGGGATTCATCAGAGAAAATAACTTTACCCCAGTCCTCAGCAGTCCACTGCCTGTACCTTTTGCACAATATCAGTCTGTCCATGATGTTTTTTCTGGAGAGAAGTGGCTTCTTTGCTGCCCTCCTTGAGACCAGGCCTTGCTCCAAGAGTCTCCGCCTCACAGTGCGTGCAGATGCACTCACACCTGCCTGCTGCCATTCCTGAGCAAGGTCTGCACTGCTGGTAGCCCGATCCCGCAGCTGAAACACTTTTAAGAGACAGTCCTGGTGCTTGCTGGTCTTTCTTGGGCGCCCTGAAGCCTTTTTGGCAACAATGGAACCTCTCTCCTTGAAGTTCTTGATGATGCGATAGATTGTTGACTAAGGTGCAATCTTTCTAGCTGCGATACTCTTCCCTGTTAGGCCATTTTTGTGCATTGCAATGATGACTGCACGTGTTTCTTTAGAGATAACCATGGTTAACAGAAGAGAAACAATGATGCAAAGCACCAGCCTCCTTTTAAAGTGTCCAGAGGTGTCATTCTTACTTAATCATGACAGATTGATCTCCAGCCATGTCCTCATCAACACCCACACCTGTGTTAATGGAGCAATCACTGAAAAGAGGTTAGCTGGTCCTTTTAAGGCAGGGCTGCAATGATGTTGAAATGTGTTTTGGGGGATAAAGTTCATTTTCTAGCCAAATATTGACTTTGCAAGTAATTGCTGTTAAGCTGATCACTCTTTATAACATTCTGGAGTATATGCAAATTGCCATTAGAAAAAGTGAAGCAGTAGACTTTGTAAAAATTAATATTTGTGTCATTCTCAAAACTTTTGGCCATGACTGTATACTCTTAATTCTCAGTGTGGTGTTGTTGTGCAGATGAAGGGAACTCCAGCAGGCCACACAGAGATGCTGGATGGTAGGTTTAAACAGCCATACTTTATTCTCGTTCGTCTCTCCTGCTCCCCTTACCCAGGACTTCCTGCTCCTGCCTAGTCTCCTCCTCCCCATTACATCATTGTTACTAGGCAGAAACTGAAACAAGAATAACAGCAAGCCAATCACAGATATAGTAACAACATCACATCTCTCCTCTTCTCACCAAACAAAACAACATTATAACTGGATAACGGTCCAAAAGTTCACATTAGTACGAAGGATTTTTTTTTTCTTTTTACTGCAGAACATAGTCCAAGAGGTGGGCTGGCGGTTTACGATTTGCCCTCGCTGGATAGCGGTGAGACATCACAGTCCCAGATGAACTTTCTGAGTCCCCTGAGGTATCCTCCCTTGGAACTGCTGAGCTCTGGGGATCCGGCAGGACGTCATCGCTATCTGCCTCGTCTGTTTCTGGGACATAGTCGCAAAGTTTTTTAAAATGAGACACGTTCCTTGTGACCTGGCGACCGTGATCTTGAGCAGTAACCATGGTGCCTTTGACTTGTGTGACCTGAAAGGGTTCAGGATAGTATTGTGATGCAAACTTGTCACTAGGTCTTAGCCTTTTTACCAGGACCCAATCTCCCACCAATACTTCCGGTGGCTTGCAACGACGACTGCTCTTATCTGCATACCTCTTCATCTTCTGTTTGGATATGGCATCCTTAGTAGCAATTGGGGTTTGAACAGGGCTCAGCGGAACGCTCAGGAGTTTGACACGCATAGGCCTGTTGAACAGCGCAGTGGCAGGTGGTATCCCAGTAGTAGAATGGGGTGTAGCTCTGTACTGTCTAAGAAATCTGTGTAACTCTTGCTGTAAGTCCTTGTGCTCCATGGTAGCGATCCTCAAAGTTTTGTTGATTGATTGCATGAACCGTTCCACTTCACCATTGGCCTGAGGCCAGTAAGGAGTTATTTTCCTGTGAGTGAAACCAAGATAGGTTGCGAATGATCGAAAGTCTGTGCTATTAAAAGGTGGTCCATTGTCGGACTTCACTGTTTCCGGTATGCCATATACCGAGAATATCTTGTCTAATTTTGGTATAACAGCCCTGGCAGAGGTTGTCGAAACATGTTCAATGACTGGGAACCTCGAATAGTCATCCATGACAACCAGCAGATTGGAGTGATCCGGTAAAACACAGAAATCAACACTAACAGCAGACCACGGGCCCTCTGGCAGGGGTGTCATTTGTAAGGGTGCGCGTCTATGGTCAATTGTAGTTGCTTGGCAAGGTATGCAATTTTCAATGAGTGCCTCTACTTTTTTGTCTAGTCCTGGAAACCAGACTTTCTCTCTCAGTAATTGCTTTGTTTTCACCACCCCTTGATGAGCCTCGTGGGCCAGATCCAGTACTCTGCTTTGAAGTTTCTGGGGTATCACCAACCGATTGTTACGCAACAGTAGATTTGAATCAGACACGGAGAGATCATGTCGTGCATTAAAGAAGGCTGTCAAGTAGGTTGTTTGATCCGGTGTTTGGAGGCAGGCTTCAGCAAGAAAATTACTCCAATTTTTAGATCGAACAGTCTCTATAACTAACGGAAGTTGGTGATCGGAATCCACCGTTTGTTGTATTTCCTCCATAGTCATAGCTTTTGGCACAGAATGTGCAACAATAAAATTGATATGTTCCTCTGCAAGGATAGTTGCTGGGATGTCGTCCTTGGTAGTTTGTGGTGTTGGGTGTCTCGAAAAGTAGTCAGCCGGATTACCAGCTCCTGCCTCGTATCTCAACCGAAACTGGTAGTTCTGTAGGCGGAGCAACCAGCGTTCAAGTCGTGGGGGAGGCTTTGAAGAATGTTTGTTGAAAAGCGGAATGAGTGGTTTGTGGTCGCTTATCACTGTGAATTTATGTCCCATAAGGTACAGATGAAAATGAAGGCATCCCCACACAACCGCAAGAGCTTCCCTTTCAGTTTGTGAATAGCGTTGTTCTGTCTCTGTTAAGGCTTTGCTTGCATAGGAAATGGTAGAAACGTTGCCTTCTTTGGACACTTGTGTGAGAATTGCACCCAGGCCCACCGGACTAGCGTCCACGATCAGCTCTGTGGACTTTAGAGGGTCAAAATAGGCCATGACGGTGTTGCCAGTCAGACCGGACTTCATGGAATCGAATGCTGCTTGGTGTTCAGTAGTCCATGTCCAAGGAGTGTCTTTTTTCGTGAGTAGTCGCAGGGGTTCGGAGATCGTGGCCAGATCAGGCATAAATCGCCCACAGTACGTGACTAGTCCTAGAAAACTGCGAACCTCTGACACATTTTGAGGTTGGCTAGCTGACTTTATGGCAGCAACTTTCTGAGGATCTGCTGAAACTCCTTGCTCCGAAAAGATATATCCAAAGAAGCTTAATGACTTTTGGTTAAACTCACATTTTGACGGATTGACAGTTAGATTGCAGGCTTGCAGTCTCTGAAACACTTGCTCTAAGTGACTGTCATGCTCCTCTTGGGTTGTACCATATATAAGAATGTCATCACTGACGTTTAGAACTCCTGCTATTCCAGATAGAACCTGACTGATAACGTTCTGAAATATTTCTGCCGCAGATGAGATACCAAAGTTCAACCTCTTGAATCGTCGTAAGCCCACATGGGTACTAAAAGTTGTAATGTACCTGGAATCTGGATGCAACTCAAGTTGATGATAACCTGATTTTAAATCAATTTTAGAAAATACTTTTGCACCATTCAGGTCTGTGATAATGTCATCAATAGTGGGCGTGATGTGCCTTTCTCTTTGAATAGCCAAATTGGCATGCCGCATATCCACACATAGCCGGATTTTACCAGGCTGCTTTGGTTTTGGTGCAACAACAATGGGCGATACCCAAGGAGTCGGGCCTTCAACTCGTTCAACAACATCAGACGCTTCCAGATCCTGCAGTTCTTGCTCCACAAGTTTGCGGACATGAAATGGGATGTGCATGTGAGGTTGAACAGACGGCTGTATTGACTGGTCAATATGCAATTTTATCTGAACGTCTTTTAGCTTACCGAGACCTTTAAAGAGATTGGGGTATCTCTGCATGATGTGTTGGGCCGAAGGACCTGTGACGCTATTGACCAGGTTGACCAGACCCAGAGATATAGCACTCCTGCAGCTGAGAAGCGTGTCTGCGGAGCACTCTACTACATATACAGTGTCGGTGATGGACTTCCCGTCAGCTGCAAGTTCTGACTGAAATTTGCCACACAGGGGTAGTGCAGATGCTGAACCATAAGGAAAAATCTTTAGGCTAGTGCTTTGTAGAGCAGGTCTGTTCGGGAGTTGGCTATAGACTGCACGGCTGATGACGTTTACTGATGCCCCCGTGTCTACTAGGGCTTCCACCGGACTACCATTTATCAGGATAAGTCGCCTTGGACTGGTAAGTGCGTGCAGTGTTTGAGATCCCTCTGCAGTCACTGAGAATAGATAAGTACTGTGAGGCTTGTCAGTAAGCTGCAGCGTTTGGATTTTCTGTGACCTGGGTTGTACTGTGGAATGAGGGGATTGTGGTTTGGATCTACACACTTTTGCAAAATGGTTTTGTTTTCCACAATTATGGCAGGTCCCCCCTTTTGCTGGGCAGACATTCTGGTGAGAATACGACCCTCCGCAGTTGTAGCAAGTTGCCCCCTGCATACGAGGCACAGGCGGTCTCTGTGTCAGCTTTGCTATACAAGATGGTGCTTCCGCCTCGCACTCAATGTTCTCTATGAGTTTAGCTTGTTTTTCGGCGGTATCATTTACACGTGCTGTTTCAAGCAGTTTTGCTAAAGTCATGGTGGGATCTCTGAGTGCTTGTCTCCGTAACTTAGAGGAGATGCAGCCTTGTAAAATCTGCATTTGGATCTCTTTGTCGACATCTGTAAATTCACAGTAAGCTGCAAGGTGCCGTAGTCGGACATGATATTCATCAATGCTTTCTGTTGCTGACTGCTTTAATTGTCTAAACTTGAAGATTTCAAATGCTGCATTTCTGTGTGGGGAGAAATACTTGCTTAATGCTGCCTTACTGAGCTCATAGTCTTTATCTTCTCCTGTATTAGGCAGAGTAGTGAAGATATCATAGACTTGTTCCCCTGCATAATGTAATAGCATGGCTTTCTTCCTGGTATCATCTGATATGTTCATGGCTTGTAGGAATATATCAAAACGCTTCAGCCATTTCTCCCAACATGCTGCTAGGTTAGCTGGGGACTGATGCACATAAAAAGCAGGGAAGGCAGGTAAACAGGCCATTGTTGTAGAGCTGAAATACCTTTAGCTGATGATGAACGCTTCCTCGTCGCCAGTTGTGGTGTTGTTGTGCAGATGAAGGGAACTCCAGAAGGCCACACAGAGATGCTGGATGGTAGGTTTAAACAGCCATACTTTATTCTCGTTCGTCTCTCCTGCTCCCCTTACCCAGGACTTCCTGCTCCTGCCTAGTCTCCTCCTCCCCATTACATCATTGTTACTAGGCAGAAACTGAAACAAGAATAACAGCAAGCCAATCACAGATATAGTAACAACATCACACTCAGCACCATAAAAAATGGCACTGAAGACTAAAGCCCCTTAATTATAGGTGTTAAAAGGCACATTGACAGTCATTAAGGTGTTAAAGGGGTTTTACACTTTTAATAAAATGATATAGGTCATGTAAAATATCAAAATAATAGAGCACTTATACTGCACAGGTCCGGAACTGGCTCTCCATCACTGATTTTGTCACAGTGTTTTAGCAATGGTGGGGACATCATGTCGACAGCTCACGTCACTGCTGCATCCAATGACTGAGCCCAGTGGCTCATGCTGACTACATCAGCAGAGCCACTAAAGTTGAAACCAGAAGTTTACATACACATATAAAAAGACACATATGTTTTTCTCAATATCTGACATGAAATCAGAATAAACCTTTCCAGATTTAGGTCAATTAGGATTACCATAATTATTAATATTTACCAAATGCAAGAATAATGAGAGAGAGAGCTATTTAAGGAATTTTTATTACTTACTGCAAAGTAAAACGTTTACATACATTTCATTAGTATTTGGTACCATTGTCCTTAAACTGAATGACTTGGGTCACTCGTTTGGGATAACCTTCCACAAGCTTCTCACAATAGTTGGTCAGAATTTGGGCTCATTCCTCCTGACAAAACTGGTGTATCTGATCCAGGTTTGTAGGTCGCCTTGCTCGCACCTGCCTTTTCAGCTTTGCACATACATTTTCAATAGGATTGAGATCAGGGCTTTGTGATGGCCTCTCCAAAACATTTACTTTGTTATCCTTAGCCAGTTTGTTACCATTTTGACAGTATGCTTCGGGTCATTGTCCATTTAGAAGACTCATTTCTGCCTAAGCTTTAACTTCCTGGCTGATGTTTTGAGATGTTGCTTCAGTATTGCCACATAATCTTCTTTTCTCATGATGCCATCTATTTTGTGAAGTGCACCAGTTTCTGCTTCACAGTTGGGACGGTGTTCTTAGGCTTCCAAGCTTTTACCTTTTTCCTCCAAACGCAATGCTGGTTATTATGCTCAAAAAGTTCAATTTTAGTTTCTTCAGACCACAAAACAAAAATTAAGGTCTTTGTTCCTGTGTGCATTTGCAAACATCAATCTGGCTTTTTTATGTTCCTTTTGCAGTAATGGCTTCATCCTGGCAGAGTGGCCTTTCAGACCATGTTGATACAGTACTCGTTTCATTGTGGATATTGACACAATCTTACCAGTTTCCACCATCATCTTCACAAGGTCTTTTGCTTTTGTCTTTGGGTTGATATGCACATGTCGGATCAAAGCACGTTCATCTCTGGGCCACATAACCTGTCTCCATCCTGAAATATTAATAATTATTGTAATCCTAATTGACCTAAAACGGGAAAGGTTTATTCTGAGTTCATGTTAGATATAGAGAGAAACAGGCATATGTATCTTTTTATATAGTGTATGTAAACTACTGGTTTCAACTGTAATTTCAGTAATTGACTGCAGCAGTGATGTGAGCTGTCGATGTGACATAACAGTTCGAGCCAAAACACTGAATCTAAGGCCCCTTTCACACGTCAGTGTCTCCAGAACGTGTGGTGACAGTTTTCTCATGTAACGGAGACACTGACACACGTAGACCCATTCAAATGAATGAGTCTATGTATATGTCAATGTATTTTGACAGACCGTGTGTCGGTGTGCAAAACACGCAGACATGTCCGTTTTCACACGAAAACACGGACCGCAAAAAAACATGCCACATACGTGCACACGGAGAACAGTGCACACTGTCCTCCATGTGCACGGACGGCCGCTGGGGAAGCAGCTACTGTAAGCCGCTGTCCCCAGGTGGCTAGTGCTGAACCGGCTGTCATTCTCCCTGCTCGCAGGCAGAGCAGGGAGAGCTGGAGAGAATGACAGCCGGCTTCAGCACCAGCCGCCGGGGGATAGCGGCTTACAGTAGCCGCTTCTTCCTCGGCGGCCGTACGTGTGTCCGTGTGGTACTGATGCGGCACACGGGTGGCACACAGTTGCCACGCATGTGCCGCACGTAGTACACACACAGACACACAGACACTGATATCTCCGGTACCGTTTTTTCCGGTACTGGAAATATCAGGATGTGTGAAACTGGCCTAGACCAGTGTCGAAGAGCCAACCCTGGACTTGGGGAGGGTGAGTACTATTTTGTTTTGCTATTTTACTCAAGTTCTATAATTTCAAGGACCACTATTTTTAAAGTGCAAAAAATCCCATTAATGTTTAAGAAACTCGACAATATTTTAAGACAAGCTATAAATGTATAATTTCTGAAGATTCATCTATAGGAACCCCACATACATCTACATAGGTTGTTTATTTTTCACAATCCATTTACCATAATTGATTTTTAAACATAAAATTAAAGCCGGCTTCACACATATGTTTTTCACATTGGTGTGCAGACCATGACTTCTGGACTGGCTTCAAGTTTTTTGACTGACATAACAACCTGACATATGTCTTATTTTCTTCATACTGTGTGCAAGACACACTTTAGTTTTTACTTGATCTATAAACTTTTGACCCTTTATAATATTAAGCACCAACGTTGACATGGCGATGTATCTTAGGATAGGAAAACATGAGATAAATCATATACTTTACGTGAAGTGAACCAAGTCCAAAAATAATTTGTACACTATGTAAAAAGACTAGTCTTAAAGGAATTTTCCAGTCTTAGGCTACAAATATGAAGTCACTGTAGACTTGTGAATCCTTATAGCGCACACACTGCACGCTGTGAGGTTTCACCAATGTCAGCACCAAGAGCGGCAAGCACGAGACTGCAAAGTACATGATTTGCATACATGC
>JARQOD010000006.1:155230749-155304927 GCA_033576555.1 Oophaga sylvatica | reverse complement strand
TTCGTTTGATTTAATGACACTCACCTTGGAGCATCTTCATACGGCATTGGAGACCAACACTGCCCAGGTGAAGAACATCGAAACACAACTATCATCTACTGGAACCGCAGAAGAACTTTCTACTCTCAGATCCCAGATCCAACAGAGGATCGATCAACACAGAGAGACACTGAAATGCGTAAGCGTAACAAGTTCTCACGAGATACAACCGACTACGAATCAAACAAAGTTTATAGATGGCAAGACAACTTCTCCTCAAGACGACCACCATCAAGGAACCATCGTTCATCCACCGACTACTCTACCTCCGCTCCGAACAAGAGAGGAACACTCTCCCCTCAACCTCGTCCATTTTTTAGGACAGAGACGTCGGTTTTCCCAGAAGAAGACCAGACGGGCCACAAGCGGAAGGAACAACCAAGATCAAATGAGAGTCACACGATCTCAGGTACTGAATCATTAGTAATTAATATTTCATCTAAATCTCTTGGTATTGCGGAATATTCAGCCCTCCAGAAAGGCCTTTCTTTCTGCCCCTCTTATGGGTGCAGAACTTTTGGCCTAGAAATGGATTTACAACGCTTTTTCCGCCTACTAAGACTCAAGGCTCATTTCTCATCTATACCGGATACACCTATCATCAGATCTAACTCTTTGTCTATAACCAGTTTAGGTTTAAGGAACAAAAGTTCCTTCCGCCCACCATCAGGATCTCATGCATTAGAAACCTTTATCGACTTCGTCCAGACTTCCTTCAACAATATCCGAAAGGACATTGAAAGGGGTAAACTTCACTACCCCAGTAATCTCTCAAATGTAGAGAAACAGGCTCTAAAATCTCTTCAGGACAATCCTGAACTTATTATCAAACCTGCTGACAAGGGTGGAGCCCTTGTCATCATGGACAAATCCCAATACATTCAAGAAATTCTTCGACAACTGACGGATACATCTATATATAAACCCCTTGCTAGGGACCCCACCCCTGAGATATCCCGTAAAATAGAGGAATTCTTTTGAAATACTCAAATCTGGGTATCCTCGACCCTAAAACTTGTGAATACTTACGCAAGTCACACCCAATTACTCCAGTGTTTTACACACTGCCAAAAGTTCATAAGAATCTACAAAACCCACCCGGTAGACCTATAGTAGCATCTACGGATTCCATCCTATCCCCTATTGCTAAATTCTTGGAAAAGATTTTGACACCCCTTATCCAAAAATCACCATCCTTCATCTTAGATACGGGAGACTTCTTAAAAGCAATTAAATCACTGGTAAGATCCCATCAGACACACTACTGGTTACAATGGATGTTAAAGATCTGTACACATCCATTCCCCACATAGAGGGGATTAACTCAGTTCACCATCTTCTATCATCCTCTGAGAAGTCAGAAGATGAAGTCAACCTGTGCATTGATCTTCTAACCATCATATTATTCAATAATTTTTTTCTTTTCCAAGATACCTTCTATCTGCAAGGCCGGGCACCGCGATGGGATCGAATGTAGCGCCCCCCTATGCAAATACGTATATGGCACATTTTGAGTCATCCATCATCTATACACTTCCACTGTACACCCAACATGTGATATTGTGGAAACGATACATTGACGACATATTCTGCTTGTGGCGGGGCACACCAGAATCATTGTTAGAATTTCACTCCATCCTAAATCGATCATGGCCGGGCATTACATTTACTATGTCGTTTGACCTCTGTTCTATTGATTTTCTAGATACCAGAATTTTGAAGGACATAGAAGGGAACCTCACAACAGATCTTTTTGTTAAGACCACGGACAGGAACAGTCTGTTACACTTTACAAGTTTCCACCCACCAGCAGTGAAACGCTCCATTCCTATGTCACAGTTCCAGAGGGTCCGCCGCATAGTCTCTGACGATACCACACGGGCACAACGCCTCACTGACATGACCCACAAATTTACCAACCGTGGCTATCCTGCCCCATTACTAGATAGAGCAAAAAATCCACCTCGCAGGCATGGTGACAGACAGATTGAGACTGGACAACGGATCCCTTTTGTACATTCATTTCACCCCTTTGCCTTCCTTCTTCACAGAACTATTAGAAGACACTGGTCACTGCTGTCTTCGGCACATCCTGACATAGCGGAATTTCGCAGGCCCTTCTTGCCATGTTTTAAGAGACCACCTAACTTCAGGGATTTACTCGTCCGTGCTGACATTGGCTCCACCAAACGTCCCAAACAGTTATTTCTATCGAAACCACAAACAGGCACTTATCCGTGTTTGCATTGTGCTCAATGCAATAATGTAATGAAAGGAGGTAGATTCCAACATCCACGGACAGGCAAAACATTTTTTTATCAAGGATTATCACACATGCGATTCTTCATTTGTCGTTTATCTGATAAAATGCCCTTGTGGATTGTTGTACGTCGGTGAAACGACACAATCTGTTAGAGATCGAATCTCTAAACACAAGTCCACTATTCGATGCCGGAACCTCCTCCTTCCTTTACCCAGTCATTTCCATCAGATGGGACATTCTATCTCCCAGTTGAAATTCCAGGTGATCGATTCCGTTCCCCCCCTCCGACGAGGGGGTGACCGATAATGTGCCTTAAAAAGCGTGAATCCTTCTGGATACACACATTGGAAACACTGGCCCCTAAGGGCCTAAATCGTGAATATGACCTATTGTCCTTTATATGATTCCATAATGTCATACACTACTATGTCTATATAATTAATTCTTATGTCTTTGTTCTTTCAGAGTCACCTTTACTGAATATTACACCTTTCTCTGATTGGATCCTCACTATCACCGCTATATGGGTATATCACTGCCACTGTATCACCACCTGGTAACTCTGATACACCATTTCACAACTTAATAGCGCTCCTAAAATATTATATGTCCCATGTTGGCCTCCGTATGATTTGGAACGCAAGCCACTTCCACAGTGGAACGCATAGTCCCTCCAGATCATGTCACTTCCGGTTATGATGCATGTGCACGCTCTTTACAGCGTACTGAGCATTTCCGGTCACATGCTCACACTCCACGAGCGTCCTGCACATAAACCGGCTATGAGATAGACTGCCTGTGACTAGCGGTGGATACCGCGTCGGCAGCGCATCCCACACGGTAAGACACATGATCGCTCCGTATCTCTCACTATATCATGTGAGCATTTGTGATTCTTAACAAAACCTTTTCACCATAGGCTGCTAATCTGTGTTACTGAAATACCCCACGCCATCTCAGTGGTATGTTATGATGTACTCCCTCACAATCTAGACAGTCCTTATACTGAATATGCCTCTGAAGTATTCACCCCTCTTAGGTTGTTACCTGTTTACTCCATCGGGCACTATCTGTCCCCATATATAAGCAGTATACAATATGTCACACAACCTAAGCGGTAGGTCTTAATATATATAAATCACCCAAGCATGTTTTCATTCAGCTTTTTGCTGAAATGCTTTATTCAATCACCAATTGTATATAGGTCACTATTTCTGATTGCTCCACTTGGCTCTAAGACCGATTCAACTTGCACAAAACGGTATGTCGATATTAGTTTTCTCTGGTTCAACCGTTCACTGGAATTACGACTGCGCCAAATATGCTCTCTTCCTATACCTTATATTGAAATGTGTACAATTGATTTTGACCAAATTATCATTTATGTATATACTTTCGTTTATCGCCTTTACTGTATCATTTATTCATTTTTTTGACTATACAGCAACTGACGAAGGTCCGTCTGTGGACCGAAACGTTTTGCTGATTGCTGTTCCTCTGTCACTTTGGATGCAATAAAATATAAATTCAAAGTTGAGTGCCAGATTTTTACTACTATTATTATGGTGTTGGAACCTATCTTGGCACCTACTCATTAATTGCTGTGCACACGTGTCTATCTACTCATTACTAATGCACACTGCCACTTGAGCCCTTCAACTATTGTATATGATTTGTTATACATATGACATGAATCTTGCCTGAAAGTAGTTGGTAGTGGTAGTTGCCATAAGCTCCCACTATATTGCACACTGAATGTACATACTAGCGGTGGTGCGTCAGAGGTGGACGTCATGCGCCAACTGTTCCCACAAAGTAGAGTGAGGAAAACATTTGCATTTCACAATGATCATTAGACATCTAGGAGACAGTGGAAAATATGGGGACATAAACATGAAATATTTTATACAAGAAAATACATATAATATACAGTGACCTATCTTCACTACAGTAAGTGATAATACGGCTTTATAGTTTGGGACAGCATGATTACAGCTAAACTAGATTTATATAGTTGTTCTTATATCTTGCTAAAATGATTTTTTTAATTGTTTTTTGTTGCTGTATTCTTTTTGTGAGACAAGTTAAAGGTACAATTTGAGGTACATAACTTTTTTATCTCTTTATGTTCAGATTTCTCAGACACAGAAAGATCTGAAATTCAGCTATTGTTTCATATTTATTTTTTTTTATACTGTTCACCCTGATGTAAAAGTGATAACCGGAGTTTATTAGGGTCAGTAGAATTAGAACAATATCAGATTTATATATTTTTTTATGCTTTGCTGCTTTTGAACATTAAAAAGAAAAATTTTCCAAAATATATTTGTTTTTGTATCACCATTTTCTTAAAGCTGTAACTTTTTTATTTTTTTCACCAAAAAAGCCAGATGAGAGCTTGTTTTCAGCAGGAAAGTTGTATATGGTTGTACCGTGTTAGCCAGTAGATAGAAAAATATTTAGAATTGAGAGTCCTTAGTGGTTGATACCTTTTAATGGCTAACTGAAAAGATGGTAACAAAGTGCAAGCTTTCCACATTACTCAGGTCTCTTCATCAGGCTAGACCCACCAGATGAAGAGACCTGAGTAGTCTAGAAAGCTTGCAATTTGTTACCATCTTTTCAGTTAGCCAGTAAAAGGTATCAACCACTAAGGACTCTCAATTCTAAATGTTTTCAGCAGGACATTTTAACAATTTTATTTATATAATATTTATTACATATGACTTTGTGATACATTTTTAATATTTTGAGTGTCAGTATGATGAAAAAGCTACTTTTTTTGGCAGGCTTTAAATTTTTTAAGTGTGTTTTCCATACAGACTAAATAACATGACAGTTTTACAGTTCGGATTGTTTTAGAAGTGGCAATATCAATTATGTGCACTTTTTTGTTCACTATTTTATTACATTTTACACATTTTATTTAAGTTTTTTACTTATTTACTTAGCCCCACTTTGAAATTTGAATATTTTTAACTGTGATCGCTGTTCTCATGATTGTGTGAGAGCTATCAATCCTTAACTGACACAGCCTGTAATTACTAGACCTCGAGTTGTGTTAGCAACTATAGGAACTCACAGGGTGTCTAAAGAGGTTATATAGAAATGTATAAGGGGTTAATCATCTCTCATCAGTTTGAACACCAATCGGGACTGATGCCACAGTATATCAGCTGTCATATACAGTCAACATCATGGCATTTTTGCGCATGATGGGGCACTACAGTCATGGCCAAAAGTTTTGAGAATGACACAAATATTATATTTTCACATGATCTGCTGCCCTCTGTTTTTTATGTGTGTTTGACAGATGTTTTTATCACAGACAGAAATATAATTGCAAACATATGAGTAACAAAAGCTTATATTGACAGTTAGAATGAGTTAATGCAGCAAGTCAATATTTGCAGTGTTGCAATTCTCCCTGGCATGCTCTCAATCAACTTCTGGACCAAATCCTGACTGACAGCAGTCCATTCTTGCACAATCAATGCTTTCATTTTGTCAGAATTTTTAGGTTTTTGTTTGTCCACCCGTTTCTTGATGATTGACCACAAGTTCTCAATGGGATTAAGATCTGGGAGTTTCCAAGCCATGGACCCAAAATCTCTATGTTTTGTTCCCTGAGCCATTTAGTTATCACCTTTGCTTTATGGCAAGGTGCTCCATCATGCTGGAAAAGGTATTGTTGATCGCCAAACTGCTCTTGGAGGGTTGGGAGAAGTTGCTCTTGGAGGACATTCTGGTACCATTCTTTATTCATGGCTGTGTTTTTAGGCAAGACTGTGAGAGAGCCGATTCCCTTGGCTGAGAAGCAACCCCAGACATGAATGGTTTCAGGATGCTTAACAGTTGGCATGAGACAAGACTGGTGGTAGCGCTCACCTTGTCTTCTCGAATGAGGCGTTTTCCTGATGTCCCAAACAATCGAAAAGGGGATTCATCAGAGAAAATAACTTTACCCCAGTCCTCAGCAGTCCACTGCCTGTACCTTTTGCACAATATCAGTCTGTCCATGATGTTTTTTCTGGAGAGAAGTGGCTTCTTTGCTGCCCTCCTTGAGACCAGGCCTTGCTCCAAGAGTCTCCGCCTCACAGTGCGTGCAGATGCACTCACACCTGCCTGCTGCCATTCCTGAGCAAGGTCTGCACTGCTGGTAGCCCGATCCCGCAGCTGAAACACTTTTAAGAGACAGTCCTGGTGCTTGCTGGTCTTTCTTGGGCGCCCTGAAGCCTTTTTGGCAACAATGGAACCTCTCTCCTTGAAGTTCTTGATGATGCGATAGATTGTTGACTAAGGTGCAATCTTTCTAGCTGCGATACTCTTCCCTGTTAGGCCATTTTTGTGCATTGCAATGATGACTGCACGTGTTTCTTTAGAGATAACCATGGTTAACAGAAGAGAAACAATGATGCAAAGCACCAGCCTCCTTTTAAAGTGTCCAGAGGTGTCATTCTTACTTAATCATGACAGATTGATCTCCAGCCATGTCCTCATCAACACCCACACCTGTGTTAATGGAGCAATCACTGAAAAGAGGTTAGCTGGTCCTTTTAAGGCAGGGCTGCAATGATGTTGAAATGTGTTTTGGGGGATAAAGTTCATTTTCTAGCCAAATATTGACTTTGCAAGTAATTGCTGTTAAGCTGATCACTCTTTATAACATTCTGGAGTATATGCAAATTGCCATTAGAAAAAGTGAAGCAGTAGACTTTGTAAAAATTAATATTTGTGTCATTCTCAAAACTTTTGGCCATGACTGTATACTCTTAATTCTCAGTGTGGTGTTGTTGTGCAGATGAAGGGAACTCCAGCAGGCCACACAGAGATGCTGGATGGTAGGTTTAAACAGCCATACTTTATTCTCGTTCGTCTCTCCTGCTCCCCTTACCCAGGACTTCCTGCTCCTGCCTAGTCTCCTCCTCCCCATTACATCATTGTTACTAGGCAGAAACTGAAACAAGAATAACAGCAAGCCAATCACAGATATAGTAACAACATCACATCTCTCCTCTTCTCACCAAACAAAACAACATTATAACTGGATAACGGTCCAAAAGTTCACATTAGTACGAAGGATTTTTTTTTTCTTTTTACTGCAGAACATAGTCCAAGAGGTGGGCTGGCGGTTTACGATTTGCCCTCGCTGGATAGCGGTGAGACATCACAGTCCCAGATGAACTTTCTGAGTCCCCTGAGGTATCCTCCCTTGGAACTGCTGAGCTCTGGGGATCCGGCAGGACGTCATCGCTATCTGCCTCGTCTGTTTCTGGGACATAGTCGCAAAGTTTTTTAAAATGAGACACGTTCCTTGTGACCTGGCGACCGTGATCTTGAGCAGTAACCATGGTGCCTTTGACTTGTGTGACCTGAAAGGGTTCAGGATAGTATTGTGATGCAAACTTGTCACTAGGTCTTAGCCTTTTTACCAGGACCCAATCTCCCACCAATACTTCCGGTGGCTTGCAACGACGACTGCTCTTATCTGCATACCTCTTCATCTTCTGTTTGGATATGGCATCCTTAGTAGCAATTGGGGTTTGAACAGGGCTCAGCGGAACGCTCAGGAGTTTGACACGCATAGGCCTGTTGAACAGCGCAGTGGCAGGTGGTATCCCAGTAGTAGAATGGGGTGTAGCTCTGTACTGTCTAAGAAATCTGTGTAACTCTTGCTGTAAGTCCTTGTGCTCCATGGTAGCGATCCTCAAAGTTTTGTTGATTGATTGCATGAACCGTTCCACTTCACCATTGGCCTGAGGCCAGTAAGGAGTTATTTTCCTGTGAGTGAAACCAAGATAGGTTGCGAATGATCGAAAGTCTGTGCTATTAAAAGGTGGTCCATTGTCGGACTTCACTGTTTCCGGTATGCCATATACCGAGAATATCTTGTCTAATTTTGGTATAACAGCCCTGGCAGAGGTTGTCGAAACATGTTCAATGACTGGGAACCTCGAATAGTCATCCATGACAACCAGCAGATTGGAGTGATCCGGTAAAACACAGAAATCAACACTAACAGCAGACCACGGGCCCTCTGGCAGGGGTGTCATTTGTAAGGGTGCGCGTCTATGGTCAATTGTAGTTGCTTGGCAAGGTATGCAATTTTCAATGAGTGCCTCTACTTTTTTGTCTAGTCCTGGAAACCAGACTTTCTCTCTCAGTAATTGCTTTGTTTTCACCACCCCTTGATGAGCCTCGTGGGCCAGATCCAGTACTCTGCTTTGAAGTTTCTGGGGTATCACCAACCGATTGTTACGCAACAGTAGATTTGAATCAGACACGGAGAGATCATGTCGTGCATTAAAGAAGGCTGTCAAGTAGGTTGTTTGATCCGGTGTTTGGAGGCAGGCTTCAGCAAGAAAATTACTCCAATTTTTAGATCGAACAGTCTCTATAACTAACGGAAGTTGGTGATCGGAATCCACCGTTTGTTGTATTTCCTCCATAGTCATAGCTTTTGGCACAGAATGTGCAACAATAAAATTGATATGTTCCTCTGCAAGGATAGTTGCTGGGATGTCGTCCTTGGTAGTTTGTGGTGTTGGGTGTCTCGAAAAGTAGTCAGCCGGATTACCAGCTCCTGCCTCGTATCTCAACCGAAACTGGTAGTTCTGTAGGCGGAGCAACCAGCGTTCAAGTCGTGGGGAGGCTTTGAAGAATGTTTGTTGAAAAGCGGAATGAGTGGTTTGTGGTCGCTTATCACTGTGAATTTATGTCCCATAAGGTACAGATGAAAATGAAGGCATCCCCACACAACCGCAAGAGCTTCCCTTTCAGTTTGTGAATAGCGTTGTTCTGTCTCTGTTAAGGCTTTGCTTGCATAGGAAATGGTAGAAACGTTGCCTTCTTTGGACACTTGTGTGAGAATTGCACCCAGGCCCACCGGACTAGCGTCCACGATCAGCTCTGTGGACTTTAGAGGGTCAAAATAGGCCATGACGGTGTTGCCAGTCAGACCGGACTTCATGGAATCGAATGCTGCTTGGTGTTCAGTAGTCCATGTCCAAGGAGTGTCTTTTTTCGTGAGTAGTCGCAGGGGTTCGGAGATCGTGGCCAGATCAGGCATAAATCGCCCACAGTACGTGACTAGTCCTAGAAAACTGCGAACCTCTGACACATTTTGAGGTTGGCTAGCTGACTTTATGGCAGCAACTTTCTGAGGATCTGCTGAAACTCCTTGCTCCGAAAAGATATATCCAAAGAAGCTTAATGACTTTTGGTTAAACTCACATTTTGACGGATTGACAGTTAGATTGCAGGCTTGCAGTCTCTGAAACACTTGCTCTAAGTGACTGTCATGCTCCTCTTGGGTTGTACCATATATAAGAATGTCATCACTGACGTTTAGAACTCCTGCTATTCCAGATAGAACCTGACTGATAACGTTCTGAAATATTTCTGCCGCAGATGAGATACCAAAGTTCAACCTCTTGAATCGTCGTAAGCCCACATGGGTACTAAAAGTTGTAATGTACCTGGAATCTGGATGCAACTCAAGTTGATGATAACCTGATTTTAAATCAATTTTAGAAAATACTTTTGCACCATTCAGGTCTGTGATAATGTCATCAATAGTGGGCGTGATGTGCCTTTCTCTTTGAATAGCCAAATTGGCATGCCGCATATCCACACATAGCCGGATTTTACCAGGCTGCTTTGGTTTTGGTGCAACAACAATGGGCGATACCCAAGGAGTCGGGCCTTCAACTCGTTCAACAACATCAGACGCTTCCAGATCCTGCAGTTCTTGCTCCACAAGTTTGCGGACATGAAATGGGATGTGCATGTGAGGTTGAACAGACGGCTGTATTGACTGGTCAATATGCAATTTTATCTGAACGTCTTTTAGCTTACCGAGACCTTTAAAGAGATTGGGGTATCTCTGCATGATGTGTTGGGCCGAAGGACCTGTGACGCTATTGACCAGGTTGACCAGACCCAGAGATATAGCACTCCTGCAGCTGAGAAGCGTGTCTGCGGAGCACTCTACTACATATACAGTGTCGGTGATGGACTTCCCGTCAGCTGCAAGTTCTGACTGAAATTTGCCACACAGGGGTAGTGCAGATGCTGAACCATAAGGAAAAATCTTTAGGCTAGTGCTTTGTAGAGCAGGTCTGTTCGGGAGTTGGCTATAGACTGCACGGCTGATGACGTTTACTGATGCCCCCGTGTCTACTAGGGCTTCCACCGGACTACCATTTATCAGGATAAGTCGCCTTGGACTGGTAAGTGCGTGCAGTGTTTGAGATCCCTCTGCAGTCACTGAGAATAGATAAGTACTGTGAGGCTTGTCAGTAAGCTGCAGCGTTTGGATTTTCTGTGACCTGGGTTGTACTGTGGAATGAGGGGATTGTGGTTTGGATCTACACACTTTTGCAAAATGGTTTTGTTTTCCACAATTATGGCAGGTCCCCCCTTTTGCTGGGCAGACATTCTGGTGAGAATACGACCCTCCGCAGTTGTAGCAAGTTGCCCCCTGCATACGAGGCACAGGCGGTCTCTGTGTCAGCTTTGCTATACAAGATGGTGCTTCCGCCTCGCACTCAATGTTCTCTATGAGTTTAGCTTGTTTTTCGGCGGTATCATTTACACGTGCTGTTTCAAGCAGTTTTGCTAAAGTCATGGTGGGATCTCTGAGTGCTTGTCTCCGTAACTTAGAGGAGATGCAGCCTTGTAAAATCTGCATTTGGATCTCTTTGTCGACATCTGTAAATTCACAGTAAGCTGCAAGGTGCCGTAGTCGGACATGATATTCATCAATGCTTTCTGTTGCTGACTGCTTTAATTGTCTAAACTTGAAGATTTCAAATGCTGCATTTCTGTGTGGGGAGAAATACTTGCTTAATGCTGCCTTACTGAGCTCATAGTCTTTTCTTCTCCTGTATTAGGCAGAGTAGTGAAGATATCATAGACTTGTTCCCCTGCATAATGTAATAGCATGGCTTTCTTCCTGGTATCATCTGATATGTTCATGGCTTGTAGGAATATATCAAAACGCTTCAGCCATTTCTCCCAACATGCTGCTAGGTTAGCTGGGGACTGATGCACATAAAAAGCAGGGAAGGCAGGTAAACAGGCCATTGTTGTAGAGCTGAAATACCTTTAGCTGATGATGAACGCTTCCTCGTCGCCAGTTGTGGTGTTGTTGTGCAGATGAAGGGAACTCCAGAAGGCCACACAGAGATGCTGGATGGTAGGTTTAAACAGCCATACTTTATTCTCGTTCGTCTCTCCTGCTCCCCTTACCCAGGACTTCCTGCTCCTGCCTAGTCTCCTCCTCCCCATTACATCATTGTTACTAGGCAGAAACTGAAACAAGAATAACAGCAAGCCAATCACAGATATAGTAACAACATCACACTCAGCACCATAAAAAATGGCACTGAAGACTAAAGCCCCTTAATTATAGGTGTTAAAAGGCACATTGACAGTCATTAAGGTGTTAAAGGGGTTTTACACTTTTAATAAAATGATATAGGTCATGTAAAATATCAAAATAATAGAGCACTTATACTGCACAGGTCCGGAACTGGCTCTCCATCACTGATTTTGTCACAGTGTTTTAGCAATGGTGGGGACATCATGTCGACAGCTCACGTCACTGCTGCATCCAATGACTGAGCCCAGTGGCTCATGCTGACTACATCAGCAGAGCCACTAAAGTTGAAACCAGAAGTTTACATACACTATATAAAAAGACACATATGTTTTTCTCAATATCTGACATGAAATCAGAATAAACCTTTCCAGATTTAGGTCAATTAGGATTACCATAATTATTAATATTTACCAAATGCAAGAATAATGAGAGAGAGAGCTATTTAAGGAATTTTTATTACTTACTGCAAAGTAAAACGTTTACATACATTTCATTAGTATTTGGTACCATTGTCCTTAAACTGAATGACTTGGGTCACTCGTTTGGGATAACCTTCCACAAGCTTCTCACAATAGTTGGTCAGAATTTGGGCTCATTCCTCCTGACAAAACTGGTGTATCTGATCCAGGTTTGTAGGTCGCCTTGCTCGCACCTGCCTTTTCAGCTTTGCACATACATTTTCAATAGGATTGAGATCAGGGCTTTGTGATGGCCTCTCCAAAACATTTACTTTGTTATCCTTAGCCAGTTTGTTACCATTTTGACAGTATGCTTCGGGTCATTGTCCATTTAGAAGACTCATTTCTGCCTAAGCTTTAACTTCCTGGCTGATGTTTTGAGATGTTGCTTCAGTATTGCCACATAATCTTCTTTTCTCATGATGCCATCTATTTTGTGAAGTGCACCAGTTTCTGCTTCACAGTTGGGACGGTGTTCTTAGGCTTCCAAGCTTTTACCTTTTTCCTCCAAACGCAATGCTGGTTATTATGCTCAAAAAGTTCAATTTTAGTTTCTTCAGACCACAAAACAAAAATTAAGGTCTTTGTTCCTGTGTGCATTTGCAAACATCAATCTGGCTTTTTTATGTTCCTTTTGCAGTAATGGCTTCATCCTGGCAGAGTGGCCTTTCAGACCATGTTGATACAGTACTCGTTTCATTGTGGATATTGACACAATCTTACCAGTTTCCACCATCATCTTCACAAGGTCTTTTGCTTTTGTCTTTGGGTTGATATGCACATGTCGGATCAAAGCACGTTCATCTCTGGGCCACATAACCTGTCTCCATCCTGAAATATTAATAATTATTGTAATCCTAATTGACCTAAAACGGGAAAGGTTTATTCTGAGTTCATGTTAGATATAGAGAGAAACAGGCATATGTATCTTTTTATATAGTGTATGTAAACTACTGGTTTCAACTGTAATTTCAGTAATTGACTGCAGCAGTGATGTGAGCTGTCGATGTGACATAACAGTTCGAGCCAAAACACTGAATCTAAGGCCCCTTTCACACGTCAGTGTCTCCAGAACGTGTGGTGACAGTTTTCTCATGTAACGGAGACACTGACACACGTAGACCCATTCAAATGAATGAGTCTATGTATATGTCAATGTATTTTGACAGACCGTGTGTCGGTGTGCAAAACACGCAGACATGTCCGTTTTCACACGAAAACACGGACCGCAAAAAAACATGCCACATACGTGCACACGGAGAACAGTGCACACTGTCCTCCATGTGCACGGACGGCCGCTGGGGAAGCAGCTACTGTAAGCCGCTGTCCCCAGGTGGCTAGTGCTGAACCGGCTGTCATTCTCCCTGCTCGCAGGCAGAGCAGGGAGAGCTGGAGAGAATGACAGCCGGCTTCAGCACCAGCCGCCGGGGGATAGCGGCTTACAGTAGCCGCTTCTTCCTCGGCGGCCGTACGTGTGTCCGTGTGGTACTGATGCGGCACACGGGTGGCACACAGTTGCCACGCATGTGCCGCACGTAGTACACACACAGACACACAGACACTGATATCTCCGGTACCGTTTTTTCCGGTACTGGAAATATCAGGATGTGTGAAACTGGCCTAGACCAGTGTCGAAGAGCCAACCCTGGACTTGGGGAGGGTGAGTACTATTTTGTTTTGCTATTTTACTCAAGTTCTATAATTTCAAGGACCACTATTTTTAAAGTGCAAAAAATCCCATTAATGTTTAAGAAACTCGACAATATTTTAAGACAAGCTATAAATGTATAATTTCTGAAGATTCATCTATAGGAACCCCACATACATCTACATAGGTTGTTTATTTTTCACAATCCATTTACCATAATTGATTTTTAAACATAAAATTAAAGCCGGCTTCACACATATGTTTTTCACATTGGTGTGCAGACCATGACTTCTGGACTGGCTTCAAGTTTTTTGACTGACATAACAACCTGACATATGTCTTATTTTCTTCATACTGTGTGCAAGACACACTTTAGTTTTTACTTGATCTATAAACTTTTGACCCTTTATAATATTAAGCACCAACGTTGACATGGCGATGTATCTTAGGATAGGAAAACATGAGATAAATCATATACTTTACGTGAAGTGAACCAAGTCCAAAAATAATTTGTACACTATGTAAAAAGACTAGTCTTAAAGGAATTTTCCAGTCTTAGGCTACAAATATGAAGTCACTGTAGACTTGTGAATCCTTATAGCGCACACACTGCACGCTGTGAGGTTTCACCAATGTCAGCACCAAGAGCGGCAAGCACGAGACTGCAAAGTACATGATTTGCATACATGCAGTCATGTCCTGACTAGATGGGCATGGCCTCACTCCAAGCAGGTGCATATAGAGAGGCCGGACACGTCTAGTTGGAATGTGGAGGGATGTATTGCAATTGCATACTTGCGGACACATGACTGCCCATTCCTCTCAACGTACGCAGAGTGACTGCAGACTTGTAGTCTAAGGACAACCCTTTAAAGTCTATTTTATGCTTTGTCCTTTCATTTCCATTTGCCAAATTATTTTTTCCAAAGAGTTAGTTATTTTGCAGCTCTACATATTCTTCTTTAAAGACTAAAAAAGAAAACAGTTTATTTGAATTCAACTTGAACCTGAATTATACTTACCTCTCCCGTCACTTACCTTAGCACCACAGCTTCCCATCCAATACTCCATTGCCTTCCTCCCTTCCTGTAGTTGCGGTCTTCTCTTGAGTATTCATTTTTAGGTACCTCCAGCACTGGCTAGGCATCATACGACATGATAACATGCGTCTCCTCGCCTTAAGGCCTAGTCAATGCCAAGGGCACCTAAAAGTGAATATAGAAGAGATGACTGGACATTTTTAATATGTTTACAAATCTGGATAGACCTCAGTGCATAGTAAATATCTTTTGTCAGCAATTCAATTTGCATCAAAGAAATGTGATATGAATCAAATTTGCCCTTTGAGTTTTAGAAAATTTGGCAAATTAAAATTTCAGCAGATTCACTCATCTTTAGATAAAACCTGTTCTGGATGTAATGTACAATTTGCTCTTGAAAATTAGAACATGCCTTCTATGATGCTTGCATTAAGGAACTCATTGGCCACATATGTACATACTCAGGATGAAGGGGATGCAGATACCTGTGCTGCGTCGGGTCAGGAAATGTCAAGGCTGCGTCTCCTGTTTTCTGGGGGAAGGAATAGTGGAATGGACAGGCACCATTACCCAGGAAGAGGGGCGTGTTTCGATAGGGAACCTGGCTGGAAGCTGAGTGAAAAGAAAAAACACGCAAAGTAGGAGTGAGACCTAGCTGTCAGCGTGTGAGCAGAAAGGGGGGCAGTGCACTACGCAACCGAAGAGCCGACATTGTGAGGAACTGCAGCAGACAGACCCTGTGGCCTAGAGGCAGAGGTGTCCAGCTTAAGAGAAAGCAGGCACGACAGCAGAGATTTTTGGTGTGAACAAGTAGCGCATAGGGGTCTGAGCACCATGCTCCGTCCATAGAGCACTGGAGCCGCAAAGGACAGTTCCCGTTGGCTCACACCACTAAAAGCGGTACTGCCAGAGAGCGAGGCGCCGTGTGCCCAGTGACTGCCAGAGAGCAAGGCACCGTGCGTTCCATGACTGTGAGTACAGCACACGTGCGCAGTAGAGAGAGCCAGTTCATGCCACGTGTTCAGCTTTGCTAAGCAAAATCTATAAGGTACAGAGGAATGACAGAGGACATTGGTATGGTCAGCGAGTTACTACCTCAGCATCTTACCAAACTTTGAACTCCTTGTGAGAGTCACCCGCGCCTCAGGGCCAGGGCCATGGTAGGGTCTGAGAAAACTCTCACAGAACTTTGCCAGTGTTCCACTGCCTCTGCTGGATTGGGGTTGTGTCTCTCTCACCTGCACTCCTTGCTTTGCCAATGAACTGTGTCTGTGACCTCTGCTGCCAGCATTTTCAGATGCAAATGTTTTTCATAATTCCGCAAGAAGGGCCCTCTAGTCCTCTAAAATTTTAGTACACCTGTCTTCCTCTGAAATAAGAGATATAAAGTTCTCCTTGTAGCGTGGGTCTGGAAGTGTCACCAATCAGTATTGCCTCTCACCCTAAATTTTGAGAACGCAAGGATGATAAGAAAGGCTGCGTAACATAAAGTCAGCCATGTGTGTAAGACTGGTAACAGTCAATACTTCCATGTCCTCACCAAGAAGAGGACTGACCATGCTCTCCTCCTCCTCCTTGTCCTCAGGCCTCCACAACTTTAAACTAACCTCATTACTATCATTGTAAATACATCATTGTAAATAAACCCCTCCCACACCTTATTGTAGATTGTAATTTGTCACGAACAGGATCGTTTTTTTTGGTTTAATTATTTTTATTGTTGTTACTTAGTGTAGATTGTAAGCTGTCACGAGCAGAGTAGGTTTATTTCTTTCTAATGATTGTATTATTGTTATCGTTGTTACATAGTGTAGATTGTAAGCTGTCTCGAGCAGGGTCGTTTTAATCTTGTTTAATTATTGTATATTGTTATCATTGTTACTTATGACTGTTGAGTTTGAAACTGTTAAACTGTTAATATGTTGGCGCTATATAAATAAATATAAATATTATTGTTAGAACACAGAGAAGCAGGATGGAGACATTAATTATGGTGTCATTGCCGCTTGCCATCTTGGTGGATTCCTCTAAGTTTTGAAGGATGGTACATATGTCTGACATCCATGTCCACTACTGAGATCTTATGTGTGAAGTCAGAACTGAATACCGACAGCCTTGCTGATGATGGTAGTCTCCAACTGCCCTCTTTTGCTCACAAATCCTTTCTAACATCTGCAGTGTAGAGTTCCAACTCGTGGGGACATCACACACCAGTCTGTGACCAAGAAGCTGAAAACGCAGTTCCAGCAGATCCAGCAGCTCCATGTCACTATTCATAAACCGTTGAACAATGAAGTTAAGCACATGGGCCAGGCATGGCACGTGTATGAGCTCGCCTTGCCTCAGAGCAGCCACCAAGTTCTGGCCATTTTCACACACGACCATGCCTGGCTGTAGGTTAAGCGGTTTCAGCCAGAGATCTGACTGGTCTTTCAGAGTTGTCCACTAGAGATGAGCGACCTTGCCTCCGGGAGGATCGAGTTGAGTTTCAGTCGGCTCGACTTTTCCAAAAGTCGAGTGGAACGAAGTGGGCCGACTGTCGGCTGGGTTTCGTGAACAGTCGGAGACCCGACCCCAATGCAAGTCAATGGGAAATAAAAGTCGCAAGTGAGTGGAGGACAGTAAGCACACCTACAGTGCTCATTCCAATAACATAAATTCTTATTACTTAACCCCTTAGTGACAGAGCCATTTTGCAGCTTAATGACCGGGCCAATTTTTACAATTCTGACCACTGTCACTTTATGAGATTATAAATCTGGAACGCTTTAACGAATCCAGCTGCTGATTCTGAGATTGTTTTTTCGTGACATATTGTACTTCACGTTAGTGTTAAAAAATTTTTTATATGACTTGCTTTTATTTATGAAAAAAACGGAAATATGACAAAAATTTAGAAAATTTCGCAATTTTCAAACTTGAAAATTTATGCCCTTAAATCAGAGAGATATGTCACAAAAATGTCTTAATAAATAACATTTCCCACATGTCTACTTTACATCAGCACAATTTTGGGAACAAAATTTTCTTTTGTTACGAAGTTATAAGGGTTTAAAGTTGACAAGCGATTTCTCATTTTTACAACAACATTTTTTTTAGGGACCACATCACATTTGAAGTCACTTTGAGGGGTCTATATGATAGAAAATACCCAAAAGTGACACCATTCCAAAAACTGCACCCTTAAAGGTGCTCAAAACCACATTCAAGAAGTTTATTAACCCTTCAGGTGCTTCACAGGAGCTGAAGCAATGTGGAAGGAAAAAATTGACATTTAACTTTTTTTGCAAAAGCTTTACTTTGGAACCAATTTTTTTTTATTTTCACAAGTGTTAAAAGTAAAAATGAACCACAAAATTTGTTGTGCAATTTCTCCTGAATACGCCGATACCCCATATGTGGGGGTAAACTACTATTTGGGCGCACGGCAGAGGTTGAAAGGGAAGGAGCGCCGTTTGACTTTTTCAATGCAGAATTGGCTGGATGCTATGTCGCGTTTAGAGAGCCCCTGATGTGCCTAAACAGTGGAAACCCCAACAAGTGACCCCTTTTGGAAATTAGACCCCTTAAGGAACTTATCTAGATGTGTAATGAGCATTTTGAACCTCCAAGTGCTTCACACAAGCTTATAAAATAGAGCCATGAAAATTAAAAATAATTTTTTTTCCACAAAAATGATCTTTTCACCCCAATTTTTAATTTCCCAAGGGTAACAAGACCCCAAAAGTATTTGTGCAATTTGTCCTGAGCATGCCGATACCCCATAAGTGGGGGTAAACCACTTTTTGGGCGCACGGCAGAGGTCGCAAGGGAAGGAGCGCCGTTTGACTTTTTCAACGCAGAATTGGCTGGATGCCATGTCGCGTTTAGAGAGTCCCTGATGTGCCTAAACAGTGGAAACCCCCAACAAGTGACCCCATTTTGGAAACTAGACCCCCTAAGGAACTTATCTAGATGTGTGGTGAGCACTTTGAACCCCCAAGTGCTTCACAGAAGTTTATAACGCTCGGGCGTGAAAATAAAAAATCATATTTTTTCCACAAACATGATAGTTTAGTCCCCAATTTTTTATTTTCCCAAGGGTAACAGGAGAAATTAGACCACAAAAGTTGTTGTCCAATTTGTCCTGAGTACGCTGATACCCCATATGTGGGGGGGGACCACTGTTTGGGCGCACGGCAGGGCTTGGAAGGGAAGCAGCGCCGTTTGACTTTTTCAAACCAAAATTGGCTGGAATTAGGATTGGACACCATGCCCCGTTTGGAGAGCCCCTGATGCGCCTAAACAGTGGAAATCCCCCACAAGTAACACAATTTTGGAAACTAGACCCCCTATGGAACTTATCTAGATCTATTGTGAGCACTTTGAACCCCCAAGTGTTTCACAAAAGTTTATAATGCCTGGGTGTGAAAAAGACAAAAAAAAAACAATTTTCCACAAAAATGATTTTTAGTCCCAAATTTTTGATTTTTCACAAGGAAATTGGACCCTAAAAGTTGTTGTCCAATTTGTCCTGAGTACGCTGATACCAAATATGTGGAGGGGAAACTGTGTGGTGCACGGCAGGCTTGGAAAGGAAGCAATAACGTTTTGGAATGCAGACGTTGATGAGGGTCATGTTCCATTTGCACTGGCCCAGGTGTGCCTAAACAGTGGAAAAAACCCACAATTGACACCATTTTGGAAACTAGGCCCCCTAAGGAACTTATCTAGATCTCTGGTGAGCACTTTGAACCCCCAAGTGTTTCACAAAAGTGTTGTGAATGTGCTAGAGATGGTTTCTGAGGAGAGGCTCCCTCTGGTGGTTACAGACAGTACTGAACTTTTCAGCGAGGAATGGCAATCTGGGATCACTGACTGGTCGGATATAAGGAAGTTTCCCTCCCATGATGGTTGCCGGTGATCAATTGTTCTTGTCTCAATTGTGGTTCCTTGTTAATTTGGAAGTTGCTGGAGTCTTGCCTGCACCTGCTGCTTTCAGATAAGATATTTTCTGCTTTTCTTTTTGTACTTGCTTTTTTCATAGTTTTCTGCACTTTTGTGGAGGTCAGTCGGGTCCCCTCCTGGGGCCTGTGCTCCTCTCAATTTATCTGTAGCCACTACTATTTGTTCATTTGCTTTTTCCTGTTTTTTCAGTGGCTGTGGCTTTGTTTTGTTACACCAGAGATCTGATTTAGGAGGTAGAGATCGTGTGATCTCAGTTTTTTTGGCAATCAGAAGTGATGGTATTTTTTAGGGTTTTTGTTGGATTGCAGTCAGAATTCTTTCCTGTACTTTTCTGTCTAGACAGATTGGGCCCCAACGTTTGCTCATTCTATTTTCTGTCTGTGTCCATGCTATCTTCTTGTCTAATGTTTGGGGGCTTCCTATTTTCTTTGGAGATCTGCTCCGGGGCAGATAGCTTTCATCTTTCTGCCTTTAGGCGTAGTTATCTCTCAGGCTGTGACGAGGCGTCTAGGATCAACGTGGGAACGCTCCACGGCTACCTCTAGTTGTGTGGTTAGTTCAGGTTACTGCAATCCAATAGGTTCCAGCTTCTCTGGTGTATTACCATTTTTGCTTTTTTCTCCTCAGCTACCTAAACTTAACACAAAAGTTTATAATGCCTGGGTGTGAAAAAAAAAAACAATTTTCCACAAAAATAATTTTTTTGTCCCAAATTTTTGATTTTTCACAAGGAAATTGGACACAAAGTTGTTGTCCAATTTGTCCTGAGTACGCTGATACCAAATATGTGGGGGAGGGAAACTGGGTGCACAGCAGGGCTTGGAAAGGAAGTAATAACGTTTTGGAATGCAGAAGTTGATGGGGGTCATGTACCGTTTGCACTGCCCCAGATGTGCCTAAACAAGTGGAAAACCCCCACAAGTGACACCATTTTGGAAACTAGACCCCCTAAGGAACTTATCTAGATCTGTGGTGAGCACTTTGAACCCCCAAGTGTTTCACAAAAGTTTATAATGCCTGTGTGTGAAAAAAAAAAACAATTTTCCACAAAAATGATTTTTTAGTCCCAAATTTTTAATTTTTCACAAGAAAATTGGACCCCAAAAGTTGTTGTACAATTTGTCCTGAGTACGCTGATACCAAATATGTGGGGGGGAAACTGGGCGCACAGCAGGGCTTGGAAAGAAAGTAATAACGTTTTGGAATGCAGACGTTGATGGGGGTCATGTTCCATTTGCAGTGCCCCAGATGTGCCTAAACAGTGAAAAACCCCCACAAGTGACCCAATTTTTGAAACTAGACCCCCTAAGGAACTTATCTAGATGTGTGGTGAGCACTTTGAACCCCAAAGTGCTTCACAGAAATTTATAAACGCAGAGCCGTGAAAATAAAAATTTATTTTTTTCCTCAAAAATGATTTTTTTTTAGCCAGCTATTTTTTATTTTCCCATGGGTAATAAGAGAAATTAGAACCCCAAAATTGGTGTGCAATTTGTCCTGAGTACGCTGATACCCCATATGTTGGGGTAAACCACTGTTTGGGCGCATGGCAGGGCTCGGAAGGGAGGGAGCGCCATTTGACTTTTTGAACGCCACGTCGTGTTTGGAGACCCCCTGATGTACCTAAATAGTGGAAACCCCTCAATTCTAGCTCCAACCCTAACCCCAACACACCCCTAACCCTAATCCCAACCCTAACCCTAATCCTAACCCTAATCCCAACCCTAAGGCTAGGTTCATTTTGCGTTTTACCAGCCCAATCAACACATAGCGTTGACAGGCTGGTAACGGTATAGCATAACGCAAACGCGTTATGCTATACCCGCTAACGCAGAGGAATCAGCAGATGATTCATCTGCTCTAGCGGTGACGGAGCCCAGACGCTGCAGGCCGCGTCCGAGGCTCCATCGCTGAATGATGGCACGTCGCGAACGCATGCCGCTTTACGGCATGCATCTTGATATGCCCTCAAATAGAGGTGAATGGCAGCGTTAACAGACTGCGTTACACCGCGTTATGAACCCAGCCTAACCCTAACCCTAATTATAACACTAACCCTAACCCTAGCCCTAACCCTAATGCAAAAATGAAAATAAATATAATTTCTATATTTCTATATTTTATTATATGTCCCTAACTAAGAGGGTGATAAAGGGGGGGTTATGTACTGTTTTTTTTATTTTGATCACTGTGATAGTTTATCACAGTGATCAAAATGTACTTTTAGGAGAATGAATGAAAAATTTTTTGAATCTGCGCATGCGCCCGCCATTTTATTTTACAGGAAGAAGACCCGGGAGGATCACAACACAGGGGACCTGCCGGAGGACACTGGGAGGTACGGGGAAGGGTTCAGGAGTACTGGGGACCCTAATTCTCTCGCCTCTGATGTGCGATCAAATCAGAGGGGAGAGAAATATATATATATTTTTTGCGGTCGCTGTTATAGTTACAACGGCGATCGCAACACCGGGGTCGGTAAATACCGACCCGGATCATGTTCTTTGGGATCTCGGCTACATTCGGCAGCCGAGACCCCAGAGAAAATTGCCCAAGCCCCCCCAGCACATCGCGGCGGGCGCACTGAGCATGTGCCCGCCATTTTCTAGGCCTCAAAGATGGCGGCGCCCACCGTGGGACACCGGAGGGCTCGGAGGCCACATGGAGGGGATCGGAGGCCACAAGGGGGGATCAGGGACCCTTTTTCTCTCTCCTCTGATGTCCGATCACTGTTATAGGGTTAATAACGGCAATCGCAACATCGGGGTCGGTAAAAACCTATCTGATTCATGTTCTCTGGGTTCTTGGCTACCCCTGGTAGCCGAGACCCCGGAGAAAATGCGCCTCTGGGGGGCACTTTTTACTTTTTCCACAGCGCCATTAATTAACGGCGCTGTGGTTTAAGTACCCTTAATGACCGCTGTAAAAAGGCGTATCGGTGGTCGTTAAGGGGTTAAGCTTGTCAACCTTAAATGTTGTGTTTTGGTAGCTAAGGAGAAATAGCAAAAACGGCAATACACCGAGAGGCTGGAACCTATTGGATTGCAGTACCCTGAACCAACCACACAACTAGAGATAGCCGTGGAGCGTTCCCACGTTGATCCCAGATGCCTCGTCACAGCCTGAGAGATAACTACACCCAAAGGCAGAAAGATGAAAGCTATCTGCCCGGGAGCAGATCCCCAAACAAAATAGGAAGCCCCCAAACATGTAATAGCTGCCAGACAAGAAGAAGCACGGACACAGACAGAAAACAGAATGAGCAAACGCTGGGGCCCAATCGGTCTAGACAGAAAAGTACAGGAAAGGATACTCACTGCAATCCAAAAAAAAAAACTAAAAATACCAACTCTTCTGATTGCAAAAACACCTGAGATCACACGATCTCTACCACCCAAAATCAGATCTCTGGTGTAACAAAACCAAGTCGCAGCCACTGAAAAAACAGGAAAAAGCAAATGAACAAATAACAGTGGCTCCAGATAAACTGAGAGGAGCACAAGCCCCCGGAGGGGACCTGGCTGACCTCCACAGAAGTGCAGGGAACAATGCAAAAAGAAAGCACAAAAATAAAAGCAGAAAATATCTTATCTGATAGCAGAAGATGCTAGCAAGACTCAGCAAACTTCCAAATGAACCAGGAACCACAATTGAGACAAGAACAATTGATCACCGGCAACCATCATGGGAGGGAACCTCCCTTATATCAGACCAGTCAGCGATCACAGATTGCCATTCCTCGCTGAAAGGCTCAGTACTGTCTGTAACCACCAGAGGGAGCCTCTGCTCAGAAACCATCTCTAGCACATTCATAACACTTAATTTACTTTATAATAATATTAAACAAATTGAAAACTGGGGGTTATTTGGCTTAAGTTGTGGGGGGGTACAGCCCAGTTAGGGAGGTGGAAAAACTGGCATTTGTTGAGGCGAAGGCTGGACCTTCAGCAGCTGCAAATGGAGGAATTGGAGAAGTCGGAGGAAGAGGAGGACAAAGCGAGCCATTTTGCTGGCAACCTATGTGTCATCAGGGGAAGGTGGTACAAAATCGTTTGAAACCCAGGCACGGTTCATTTTAATGAAGCTGAGATCACCAACATTTTGGGTCGACAGCCAGCTCCTTCTTTCTGTCAGGATTTAGCCTGCAGCACTGAAGACTCTTTCTAATAGCACACTACCACCAGAGCAAGTGAGCTCCTGTAAGGCATATTGTGCCAATTCAGGCCAGGTGTCCAGTTTACAGGCCCATTTGTCAAAGGGGAATGAACTGTGAGGGATAACATCGATAGAGGAGGAGAGTTAATTTTGAACCATCGTTGACAACTGCTGTCTCCTGTCTGCAATTGATTCAGTATTACCAGTCGTATGAGAGTTACTTGAGAAATCAGTCCATAACATGGTCATGAAACCCATGTCTCCAACGCCACTTTGGCTGTATACACCACGAACACCACTTCCATGTTGCCCAGTACGGCTCGTGGTAGAACCTGCACCGCTGCTGTGTGCTGGGAATCCCTCTAACAAACGGTTTACCAGAGTTGCTTGTTTATTCGCCAATATTAACTCTAGGTTCTCCTGTGGCATGATGTTCTGTAATTCGCCTTTATAGCGTGGATCGAGGATGCTGGCCAACCAGTAGTCGCCATCCTTCATAATTTTGGCAATGCGGGGGTCTCTTTTTAGGATCCGCAAGATATAATCACACGTGGGCCAAAGTTCCAGGTGTCAATGATGCACTGCCAGTGGTGGGTGGAGGAGCACTTTCTGACAAATCCATATCCCTCCAGTCACGCAAAAACCCTGTCCCTGACCTTGGCAAGCCAACATTTTCTCTTGCCCCTGAGAAGCATCCTCCTTCACAAAATAATCATCCCCCTCATCCTCCTCCTCCTCCTCTTCTTCCTCCACCTCGTCCAGGACAGTTCCCTGAGCAGACAATGGCTGACTGTCATCAAGGCTTCCCTCCTCCTACTCTTACGCTGCTGACTCCTGATCCTTAATGTGCGTCAAAGTTTGCATGAGCAGACGCATAAGTGGAATGCTCATGCTTATGATGGCGTTGTCTGCGCTTACCAGCCATGTGCATTCCTCAAAACACTGAAGGACTTAACAGAAGTCTTTCAGCTTTGACCACTGCACACCCGACAACTCCATGTATGACCTCAAACTGCCTGCCCGTGTATCCTCCAACAAATGCATTACAGCCTGCCTTTGTTCGCACAGCCTCTCAACCATGTGCATAATGGAGTTCCACCTTGTTGCAGTGTCTATGATTAGGCGGTGCTTGGGGAGGTGGAGCGATTGCTGCAGCCTCTGAATACGACTGGAGCAACGGATGTGCGAGCACAGTCTTTGCACCTTATGGAGCAGGGCTGGTATCTCCTGGTAATTATTTATGAATCACTGAACCACTAGGTTCAAGGTGTGAGTCAGGTAAGGTATGTGTTTGAGTTTTGCCAGGGCTATGGCCACCACAAAATTACGGCCGTTATCACTGGCTACCTTGCCTGGCTCAAGATGTAGACTGCCCAGCCATGACTCAGTTTCTTGCTGCAAGTATTCGGCCAGTGCTTCCGCGGTGTGTCTGTTGTCGCCCAAAGACATCATCTTTCAAACAGCCTGCTGACGCTTACCACTAGCTGTTCGATAGAGGGACACCTCGCGTGCAACACTGTCAGCTGCGGATGGAGTGCTCATGCGACTGTGCTCTGTCGACGAGCTTTCGCTTCGGGAGGAGGAGGGTCGCACTCCTACAGCCAACTGTTGCCTATACCGTGGGCTAGGCAGCACTGTCCCACTGCCGCTGTCCCCTGTGGACCCTGCATCCACCATATTAACCAGTGCGCAGTGATGGACACATAAAGGCCCTGGCCATGCCTAGTGGCCCATGCATCTGTTGTGAGGTGCACCATTCCACTCACTGATTGTTTGAATGCATGGACAATGCGGTCTTTCACACGCAGGTGGAGGACAAGGATGGCTTTTCTAGCAAAGAAGTGCTGACTGGGTAGGTTATAGCGTGGGACAGCGTAGGCCATGAGCTCTCGGAACGCTGCGCTTTCAACCAAACGGAAGGGCATCATCTCTAATGAGATCAGTTTGGCAATGTAGGCGTTTAAAGCCAGTGTACGCGGATGAGAGGATGAGTACTTTCTTGTCCTTACTCAGAGTCTCTGCTACGGTGAGCTGGACCTGAGAGCTGCATATGTTGGAACTAGCGTTGGACATGGCGGACTGAGAGGGGGTTGGTGATGGTGATGGTGGTGCTGGTGGTGATGGCCTAGATGCAGTCTTTCGTTGGAAAACCATTGGGATTCCCTGACTGCTTTGGCCTTGCGATGACACCTCAACATTTCTTACTGGTGGTGTGCTAACCGTGGGCTTGCAGTGGGGGAAGCGATGGAGCATTGCTGGCTACTTTCAGTCGGAGCAGGTGCACGTGTGCTACCTGAGGTTTTGTAGTCCGTCCACGCTTGCAAGTGCATGGTGTTTAAATGTCTAACCATGCAACTGGTATTCAAATTTCGGAGATTTTTCACTCTGCTAAAGGTCCGTCCGCACTTCTTACAGATAACCTTTGCCTCATCAATAGGATTTTGGTCAAAAAAGTGCCACACTGCACTCTTCCTACTATGGGATAAATTTTCAGGGCTTGCACGCTGTGCTAATTTGACTGTCCGGCCAAGCTGTCCTGCAACTCTTTTTGTTTTTTTTAACACGTTTTTGGACTGCTACGGGCCTGCCAGATAGCCACAGCTGCGATGTGAATGCCTGCTGCAGATCCTCCTCCTCTTCTGAGCTATTGCCAGCGTCACCCCCTTCCCCCAATGGATGCCAATCCTGGTCAACAACTGGGTCATCCATCACCTCCTCTACAATTTCATCTGCACCTTCCTCTGTGTCACCGTGTAAGGTGGTATAGTATGCAGGAAGGGGCACCTGAGTTTCATCAGGGTCAGAATCTGGCTCAGTAGACTGCGAGGGCAATGCAGTGCTCTGGGTGAATGTACCAGCAGAATCATATAGCAGTGTCTATGCATCAGTGCACTCCATGTCATATTCATCTTGGACTGGGGAATTCAGGATTTCACTTGATAACCCAGGCATGGCATTTGAAAAGAGCTCCAGGTAGTAATCTGAAGTGTGGCCTGCTGCATCCTTCACTTTTGGTGGGGGTGAAGGACACAAGGAAAGGTGTTGTTTCTGACCAGGAGCCTGCACTGATGACTCAGTGCTTCCATTTATTGAAACTTCAGAAGAGGAGGCAATAGAGCTGGAGGCTGTTTCTGTAATGCAAGCCAAAAACCTGTTCCTGATACTCCGGCTTTAAAAGCAGTTTACCTACTCCCAGAAAAAGGAGCCTTCCAGGCCTTCTGCAGCCAGACGATTATGCAGGCTCAACACCTCCTGCCTTAGGTGCTATTGTGCTTTTGGCAGATGCACCACCACCATCAGTACCAGCTGGCCCCCCCGCCCACGTCCGCGGCCTCTTCCACCATTCTTCCTCATGTTTGGGAAAATGTACCAAAAATACCAGCAGATATATGGTACTTCATGAGGAGAGTACAGTTGTTTACGGTTTAAGGGAAAATGCAAATTTCCGTATATATTTCAGGAGTCACACACAGACGCTCACTCCGTATGGATTTAACCGTAATAAAAACAGCAGAAATACAGTTGTACAGCAGCTGAAATGCAGGCCAGTGTACTCAGGACAAGCCTGCACTGCAGTAGCCAAAACCACCACCAGGTGGCAGCAAAAACATCCAAAGCTGAGTTAGGAATAATCAGTCATACAAGAACCAGAGGTCTCAGCAAGCCCATGGTCAGAAACAAGCCAATAGGTCAAAACCAGATGGGAGCTGTCAGACTACTGCTGTGTAGCGCAACCTTCCCCAAGGGAGCTAGGGAGGGACGTGAGACTGAGTACACAGAGAAGCTATACAAATCAGAAGCACAGGCACCACCAAGTGGTGGGAGCGTGGTCAGGCAAGCCGAGTCAAAACCGTACAGAGGCAGAAGTACCATAAGGAGCAGCAATACACGTAGTCAGTATACCAAGCCGAGGGTCAAATAGCCAGACAGAGAACGTAGCAGCAGAGACGGATACCAAGAGATGGGGTCAGAGTCAGTCCGGATCATACACGAGTAAACAAGTCAAAGGCAGGAGGATCACCAGGTAACAGGGGTCAGAGGCTCTAAACTGGAAGCTTGAGCTATCACTAACACTGGTAAGCTGGCTGTGACGGACTGAAATAGCCCAGCCCGCTCCAGAACGAGGCCGAGGAAATTAACCCCCGCATGACCAGTCCTGAGAGAGGAAAGCAGCGCACAAACTCCGTACTGGACCATGACAGTACCCCCCTCTCAATGGGGGGCCAACAGACCCCCAGGCTTCCCTGGATGACGAGCGTGAAAGGCCCGGACCAACCGATCAGCATGGACCAAACGCGCCGGCACCCATGACCGGTCCTCAAGACCGTACCCTTTCCAATGTACCAAGTACTGAAGTGAACGGCGGAGCATACGAGAATCCACCACCTGTGCCACCTCGTACTCGTTCTGTCCATCTACCACAACAGGCGGTGGGTGTGAGGGAGACTCACCAGAGGAAGGCACTGACGGCTTCAGAAGCGCCTTATGGAACACATTGGGGATCCGCAACGACGGAGGCAAGCGCAGGCGAAAGACCACAGGATTAATTACCTCTAAAATTTCATACGGACCAATATACTTGGGACACAACTTAGCCGAGGGAATTATCAGCCTTATATTTTTGGTGGATAACCATACCTTATCCCCCACCTGATAAGCTGGCCCCACAGAACGTCGTTTATCTGCAAAAAATTTATATTTGCCCTGAGCCTCCCCAATGTTTCTCTGAACCTCCCTCCAGACCTCCCCCAACCGCAGAAAGGCCGAATCAGCCCCTGGACATCCCGAATCCAGCTGGGAAAACTCAACAAAATGAGGGTGAAACCCATAGTTGCAGAAAAATGGAGAAGTACCAGTGGACTGATTGACACGATTATTGAAAGCGAATTCTGCTATAGGTATCGCAGAGCACCAATCATCCTGTCTAGACGTGACCAGACACTGTAAAATCTGCTCCAAAGACTGATTGGTCCTTTCAGTCTGACCATTGGTCTCGGGATGGTAGGCCGATGAAAAGGTCAGACTGATGCCCAACATTTTACAAAAAGCCCTCCAGAATTTTGCCACGAATTGTACCCCTCTATCAGACACCACACTGACAGGCACACCATGCAACCGGATCACATGCTCAATGAATAGTTTAGATAGAGTCTCAGCATTCGGAAGGCCCTTTAAAGGTACAAAATGTGCTTGTTTACTGAACCTATCAACAACTACCCAGATCACGGTTTTGCTATTAGAGGGAGGAAGATCGGTGACAAAATCCATCGACAGATGAGTCCATGGTCTATCCGGAATTGGCAGTGGCACCAATTCCCCGGCCGGCCGGTTGCGGGAGGCTTTTGCGCGGGCACAAGTTTCAAAGGAGGACACAAACCCAGTGATGTCTGACGTCAACGAGGGCCACCAGAACAGCCTAGTGATGGCTTTACGAGTGGCCGAGATTCCCGGATGCCCACTCAGAGCAGAGTCGTGGAACTCTATAAACACCCTTAACCGATATTGGACAGGCACAAAGAGCTTATTTTCAGGTATGGACGATGGAGCAAGAGATTGGGACTCACAAATCTCTTGTTCCAATCTCGAGGACACCACAGCCACCACCACCCCCCGCTGAAGAATGGAGGAAGGAGGTTCAGGAGGAGATACTGGATCTAAGCTACGAGACAAGGCATCTGCCTTCACATTCTTGGACCCTGGTCTAAAAGTGATGGAAAACTGAAATCGGGAAAAAAAAAGTGACCATCCTTTGTGAGAGGTGTAGAGTCAATAGCCACAAGTTTTAAGGGAGTCTCCAACCTAACTGTCCCTAATCTACAGCGGGCCACCAGTTTAGAGTCAATCAGGTTCAGGGATGACCCACAGTCTACAAAAGCCGAAGTATGGACAAAGCAGTTCTCAACACCAAGTTCCACCTTTAACAGTATCTTTGTAAATGAAGTAAAAGGTACCTGAGAGTCTGAGTGACCTCCACGATGATCACCCAGACTCAGCCGCTTGTTAGTGGATGGACTAGAGGGGCAGTCCCTTTTCCAATGTCCGGAATCTCCGCAGTAAAAACACAGCTTTTCATCACGCCACCGTTTCCTCTTTTTCCTGGAAGTTGGTGGCTCCCACCTCCATAGATTCAGACGGAAGCAAAACATCCGGGTTAGCAGGGAACAACGGAATCCCCCATTGTGTAAGACCTCTCTCCCGTAGCCTCCGATCCATATGAATAGCCTGAGTCATAGCCTCCTCCAAAGAGCTGGGAGGTGGGTGGATAGCCAGAGCGTCCTTCAAGCAATCCGACAGTCGCTTCCCGAATAGACATCTCAGTGCGGAGTCATTCCAAGATACCTCAGTGGACCATCGACGGAACTCTGAGCTGTACCATTCAGCTGAGTGCTTCCCCTGAACCAGACCCATAATGGTGTCCTCTGCCACCCTAACACGGTCCCGTTCGTCATAGAAAAGTCCTAGGGCCTCAAAGAACCTATCTCCTGAGCTCCGTTCAGGAGCGGTAGGGGCAGCGAGAAAGCCCAGGATTGGGGACCTTCCCTAAGTAAGGAGATAATAATCCCTACCCGCTGAGTCTCATCCCCAGATGATCGGGGTCTAAGAGAAAACCATAATTTACAACTCTCCCTGAATATGCAATACTGATCTTTCTTGCCAGAAAATGTGTTAGGAAGTTTAACTGTAGGTTCGGGGGAGTGCAAAACAACATCTACAGAGTCATCAGGTAGACTAACAATATGAGAGGTGTTTCCCTGCACAGTCTTAATATTCTCAGTAAGTTTTTTCTGTAAGTGGGTATGAGACGTAACAAGGGACTGATGTCTCCCAGAGAAATCCTGCACCATCTGCGTCAAACTGGACACTTGATCCGCCAAGTTATGCAGCGGATCCATGACCAGGGAAAAAAAAATTGCAAACTCCCGTTTAAATGTCAGATTAGTGATAATGTAAAGCAGCTGAAATGCAGGCCAGTGTGCTCAGGACAAGCCTGCACTGCAGTAGCCAAAACCACCACCAGGTTGCAGCAAAAACATCCAAAGCTGAGTTAGGAATAATCAGTCATACAAGAACCAGAGGTCTCAGCAAGCCCGTGGTCAGAAACAAGCCAATAGGTCAAAACCAGATGGGAGCTGTCAGACTACTGCTGTGTAGCGCAACCTTCCCCAGAGGGAGCTAGGGAGGGACGTGAGACTGAGTACACAGAGAAGCTATACAAATCAGAAGCACAGGCACCACCAAGTGGTGGAAGCGTGGTCAGGCAAGCCGAGTCAAAACCGTACAGAGGCAGAAGTACCAGAAGGAGCAGCAATACACGTAGTCAGTATACCAAGCCGAGGGTCAAATAGCCAGACAGAGAACGTAGCAGCAGAGACGGATACCAAGAGATGGGGTCAGAGTCAGTCCGGATCATACACGAGTAAACAAGTCAAAGGCAGGAGGATCACCAGGTAACAGGGGTCAGAGGCTCTAAACTGGATGCTTGAGCTATCACTAACACTGGTAAGCTGGCTGTGACGGACTGAAATAGCCCAGCCCGCTCCAGAACGAGGCCGAGAAAATTAACCCCCGCATGACCAGTCCTGAGAGAGGAAAGCAGCGCACAAACTCTGGATTGGACCATGACAACAGTACTGTATCAGAAGCGGGCAGTTGCATATGGTGTAGGGGAAAATTTCAATCTCCTTATATATTTCCGGAGTCAGACGCAGACGCTCACTCAGTATGAATTTGACCGTAATAAAAACAGCAGAAATACAGTACTGTATCAGAAGCGGGCAGTTGTATACGGTGTAGGGGAAAATTTCAATCTCTGTATATATTTCCGCAGTCACACCCAGACGCTCACTCAGTATGGATTTGACCGTAATACAAAAGACAGAAAAACTGTACTGTATCAGAAGATACCAGCTGTATACCATGAAGGGGAAAATTTAAATCTCCGTATATATTTCCAGAGTCACACACATACACTCCCTGACAGAAGTTATGTCGCTTATTCATGTTATGTAAATCAAAGCTTATAACCTGACGTTAAATTCATTCATTAGTTTTATAAATTACTCTTTTGAAAGCTGAAACCCTCCCAAATTTGCTTAAGGTTAAAAAAATAAATTGACATCAATGCTGAAATATTGATCATTTAAGGAACACAGAATGGTCAGATTTTGGCAAGACAAAAGTTTTGTCGCATGGTCATATAATGCACCCAATCCTAGTTTACATCCTCACCAGTGCTCAGTAAATGATCGGTTAATTAGTGGGTGTGTATAAAAAGAAACCCAGCACCCCAGACCTTCACTTGAACTGCAACTTGAGCTCTGACAACATGTCAAAAATCCACCCTGCGAACAAATCCTAGATTATCATGAGGTTGAAGACCAGATCCACTGCAGAGGTGGCTGACACCTTTAATGTGTCTCAGCGTCAAGTACAAAGAATTAAAAAAAGATTTGAAGAGACTGGAGATGTGTTTGACAAGCCCAGGTCTGGCAGACTCTGAAAGAAAACTGCTCAGGAGGAACGTTTGTTGGTTAGAAAATCCAAAGCAAGCCCCTCTTCCACTGCAGCAGAGCTCTAACAAGCCTGGTCACCTCAAGTCCCTGTGTCAACTAGAACAGTTTGTAGGATTCTGTCCCAAAATGGCCTCCATGGTCGAATCAGTGCCCAGAAGCCAGCAGTAAACAAAAGGCAAATAAAAAACCATGTGGCATTTGCAAAGTCCCACAGCCTGCTAAACAGATGGACGCTGGAAAAGTGGCAGAAGGAGGATTTCTCTGATGAATCTTCAGTAGAATTACACCACAGCCGCCGCAAATACTGCAGGAGACCTACTGGAGCCCATATGGATCCAAAATACACCCAGAAAACAGTTAAATTTGGTGGTGGAAAGATCATGTTCTGGGGTTACATTCAGTATGGGGGTGTGCGAAACATTTGCAAGATGGAAGGCAATATCAATAGCCTAAAATATCAAGACGTATTAGCTACCTCTTACATTCCAAATCATAAAAGGGATCAAATTCTGCAGCAGGATGGTGCTCCATCTCATACATCCATCTCTACAACAAAGTTCCTCCAGGCAAAAAAGAACAAGATGCTCAAGGACTGGCCAGCCCAGTCACCAGACATGAACATCATTGAGCATGCTTGGGGTAGGATGAAAGAGGAAGCTTGGATGACAACTCTGGGAGGCATGTAAGACTGCATTCTTTGCTATTCCTGATGACTTAATTTATTAATTGTATAATCATTGTTGAACCGCATGGATGCAGTCCTTCCAGCTCATGGAAGTTGCACACATTATTAAATATGACTCTAATAGCACCACAACTTCATTCACCAATGTTATGCAACATATATTTGTATTTTAAGATAATTATTTGTTTGAATATCACATTGCTTTCTGTGGGCGACAAAACTTTTGTCTTGCCAAAATTTGACCATTCTGTATTCATTACATGATCAATATTTCAGCATTGATGCCAATTTATTTTCTTAACCTAAACCAAATTTGGGAGGGTTTCAGCTTTCAAAAGAGTAATTTATAAAACCAATGGATGAATTTAACGTCAGGTTATAAGCTTTGATTTGCATAACATGGATAAGCGACATAACTTCTGTCAAGGAGTGTATGCTCTCTCAGTATGGATTTGACCGTAATACAAAAGGCAGAAAAACGGTACTGTATCAGAAGATACCAGCTGTATATGGTGAAGGGGAAAATTTAAATCTCCGTATATATTTCCAGAGTCACACACAGATAGTCAGCATGTATTTGTCCGTGATACCATCCGGTACACGGTAGTGTGTGAGTAGCGTACAGCTCTATACGGTGTGGGAAAAAATGAATGCTCGGTAACTGTGCAGGAAAAAAGAATAAAAGTATTAGTGCTGTGTAAAAAGCAGTCTGCACAGCAGTGTACAAACAGCTATACAGCTATCAGGCAGCCTAATAACCAGCGCTGCTTCACACAAGAAAATTCTCCCCTGTCACTGTCAGCCAGCCTAATAACCATCGCTGCTGCACACAAGAAAATCCTCCCCTGTCACTGCACACTAACTGTACAGCACAATTGCTATCAGCACAAGCACATAAGAACTTCTTCTATCTTTATAGCCCTAACTCTCTCCCTACTGATAAACAGCAACCTCTCCCTACTGTGAAGATCGTCAGAAGTAAAATGGAGGTCGGCGGTGATTGATTTTATGGACATTATGAAGCCCCCCAAAGCAAGCCAGTCACTGCAATGCCCTTCTCAACGATGGTAGTGGACGCTGCACATGTCATCTCGTTGCCACAGTGTACATCCTTGTTTATTGGCTGAAAAAAGGCACCAGCAAGCATTCTTGGAAATACAACTTTGGCGCTCATTTCGACGACCGCATGGCCGACCTCATGGCCGACCTCACGCTATGGTCGGGTTTCGGTTGACGAAACTCAACTTTGGCTAAAGTCGGCGACTTTTGAATCTGACCGACCTGTTTTGCTCAACTCTACTGTCCACAAATCTTCAGCATTTTGCGATTTGTCACCTAAGCATGTTAGCTTCAGCACAGCCTGTTGCCGCTTGGATGCGGCAGTGCTGCAGTGCTTCCAGCTTGTGACTGATATGCTACTTTCGGAGGTGGAGACTGAAGAGGAGGCGGAGGAGGAGGTTCAGGAGCTGTTGACTGTGGAGGCAACCCAGATTGACATACTGTAGGGCCCGCAATGCTCAGGGTAGGGAGGACGTGCATCATCCCAAGGTCAGACTGGGTCCCGGCTTTCATTATGTTATTCCAGTGTGGCGTCAGCAAGATATAGCATCACTGACCACAAGCACTTATCAACGTGTCTGTGGTTAGGTGCACTTTCCCAGTAACAGCATTGTGGAGTGCACGGGTAATGTTGTGGGACACGTGCCAGTGTAATTCTGTGATGGCACACAGGGAAAAATAGTCCTGCATGTTCGGGGCCTCTGGGTGATCCTCGACTCTGCCCTCTTTTTCAAACTACATATCCAAGCCATTGCCTCCTCCTGCCCACTACAACTCTATAACATTTCCTGGATCCGTACATTCCAAGAAACTGCAAAAACATTTGTGCATGCCCTCATCATCTGTCACGCTGTCTCTGTATACAGGAGAACCGGGGTCTATGCTGACCCTAAGCTGGGGTCCTGGCTAATCCCTCTACCTGGAGGTACTGTTGATGGTACAGAGGTCCAAGCCGCCAGCGTAAACCCTATCTCCTGTGAATCCCTAACCACTGTAATCTAGTCCTGAGAAGGACCCTGATTACCACCACAGGGATGAGGAAGGTATCTGCCTTCCACACACAGTATAAGACAAACGAGACAGTACAAGGGGTAAAATAAAAGAACACCTTGCATACAAAACTACCAATACAGAGGGAACACAAACGGGTAGGGAGATAACTAATAAAGCGAGGAGAGGAGAAAACCACAACAGGTATTCTTAGCTTAGACTTCTCAATACGATCCGCTCTGCTGGTTTGCATGAATGCTTTCACCGACACTTCCCCAGCAGACAGACAGTTATAAGAAGGAAACCAATTAATAAAACATTAATTGCAGCTGAGCGAGGCTGGTCAGTCCAGCACAGAGAGAGAAAGAATTAACTCCCTCAGTGCCGAAAAACACCCAGCACCAGAAACTCAGCTGTGCGAAGTCAGGGTGTGCAATCGCGACGATCTTCGCAGCGACACACCCGTGACAGTACCCCCCCTTCTACGAGGGGCCTCTGGACCCTCAGGGCCGGGTTTATCTGGGTGAGTAGTGTGGAAGGCCCGAACCAATCGGTCTGCGTTAATATCCGACGCAGAAACCCACGTCCTCTCCTCAGGACCATACCCCCTCCAATGAACAAGGTACCGAAGGGACCAGCGATTCAGACGTGAATCGATGACTCTCGACACCTGGAACTCCAAGTTACCATTGACCACCACAGGAGGAGGAGGTAAAGGTGAAGGTATCACCGGCGCCACATACTTCTTAAGTAACGATCTGTGGAACACATTATGAATTTTAAATGTAGGAGGGAGGTCAAGACGGAATGCAACCGGATTAATTATAGCACTGATCTTGTATGGCCCGATGAACCTGGGACCCAGTTTCCAGGAGGGAACCTTAAGTTTAATATTCTTGGTAGACAACCATACCAGATCGTTCACACTTAGGTCCGGACCAGACACTCTCCTCCTATCAGCCATACGTTTGTATCGGTTCCCCATAGAACTCAGATTATTCAGCACTCCTCTCCACACTGAAGCAAGTGACGACGAAAACCGTTCCTCCTCAGGAACCCCAGAAGAGCCCCCCCTATTGAAAGTACAAAACTGGGGGTGAAAACCATATGCCCCAAAAAACGGGGACTTACCAGTGGACTCGCTCCGCCTATTATTTAGAGCAAACTCCGCCAGAGGCAAGAAAGAAGCCCAGTCCTCCTGGTTCTCTGACACAAAACACCGGAGATATGTCTCCAAGCTCTGGTTCAGACGCTCTGTCTGACCATTGGTCTGCGGGTGAAAAGCCGATGAAAATGACAACTGCATCCCCGCCATGTACAAAATGCTTTCCAGAACTTGGACACGAACTGAGACCCCCGATCCGACACCACATCGGAGGGTACCCCGTGAAGCCTTACAATCTCCCCAATAAACACCTGCGCAAGAGTTTTAGCATTAGGAAGAGCAGGAAGAGCGATAAAATGTGCCATCTTGCTGAACCTGTCCACCACAACGAGTATGACTGTTTCACCCGAAGATGGCGGGAGATCCGTAATGAAGTCCATAGACAGATGAGTCCACGGACGCTCCGGGATCTTCAAAGGTAAGAGGGTCCCCGACGGACGGGTATGTGGGGTCTTAGAATGCGCACAAACCTCGCAGGACGCGACAAAAGTTACCACCTCCCTATGTAAGTTAGGCCACCAAAACCGGCGCGAGAGGAGATCCTCAGTTGCTTTACTCCCTGGGTGTCCTGCCAAAGCTGAATTATGGTGTGCCTCGATCACCCTTTGTCGCAACTGATTTGGAACAAACAGTCTCCCTGGAGGTCCTACAGGGGCGTCCCCCTGAGCCTCCAATACCTCCTCCTCCAGCTCAGAGCATACTGCCGACACCACCACCCCCTCCTGAAGGACTGGAACCGGATCCTCCGTATTCCCAGCCCCTGGGAAACAGCGAGACAAGGCATCCGCCTTAACATTCTTTGACCCAGGACGATATGTGACGACAAAATTAAACCTGGTAAAAAACAACGACCACCTAGCTTGTCTGGGATTCAGACGTTTTGCGGACTCTAAATATAGTAGGTTTTTGTGATCAGTAATGACAGTGACCGGGTGGACTGCCCCCTCCAAAAAATGACGCCACTCCTCAAAAGCCAACTTAATGGCCAAGAGCTCCCTATTGCCGACATCATAATTCCTCTCAGCGGACGACAATTTTTTAGAGAAGAAGGCGCACGGATGCCATTTACCAGGGGACAAACCTTGTGACAATACCGCTCCCACCCCTACCTCGGAAGCGTCCACCTCAACAATGAATGGCTGAGACGCATCAGGCTGAACAAGTATGGGTGCAGAAGCAAAACATTTTTTCAAAGATGAAAACGCTTGACAAGCCTTGTCCGACCACTTTGAAAAATCCGTCCCTTTTTTAGTCATGTCTGTGAGAGGTTTAACTATGGAGGAGAAATTACGAATGAATTTCCGGTAGTAGTTAGCAAACCCCAGGAAACGTTGTAATGCCTTAAGATCCTGTGGCAGATCCCACTCAAGAACTGCCCGCACTTTCCCAGGGTCCATACGAAAACCGGATGCTGAGACCAGGAATCCTAAAAACTGAAGTTCCTGTACGGCGAACACACACTTTTCCCATTTGGCGTACAGTTTATTATCCCGCAAGATCTGTAACACCTGCCTAACATGCTCCTGATGAGACACAAGATCTGGTGAGTAAATTAAGATATCATCCAGATATATGACCACAAACTGTCCCATTAGGTGGCGAAAGATGTCATTTACAAAGTGTTGAAACACCGCCGGGGCAATACTCAGACCAAATGGCATGACAAGGTTCTCATAATGCACCCCTGGAGTGTTAAACGCCGTCTTCCACTCATCCCCTCCTTCATCCTAATCAGATTGTACGCCCCCCTGAGATCCAACTTAGAGAACCATTTGGCACCCACGATCTGATTGAAGAGATCGGGAATAAGTGAGAGCGGATACGGATCTCGGACCGTAATCCGATTAAGCTCACGGAATTCCAGGCAAGGACGTAGGCCTCCATCTTTTTTCTTCACAAAGAAGAACCCCGCGGCCACCGGGGAAGATGAAGGTCTAATATGCCCCTTAGCCAGACTCTCTGAAATATAATCCTTCATGGCCTGTCTCTCAGGACCAGAAAGGTTATACAACCTAGATTTCGGTAACTTGGCCCAGGGATCAAGTCAACAGCACAGTCATACTCGCGATGAGGAGGTAGTTCTTGACACCCTTCCTCCGAGAATACATCCTCAAAGTCCACCAGAAATGGAGGTAAGGCCCTAGGAGCGACCGCACTAATGACAGTATTCATGCAGTTTTTATTACAGAAATCGCTCCATTGGCTTATCTCTCTGGATTGCCAATCAATAACCGGGTTATGCTTAGTTAGCCAAGGCAGGCCCAGCACTATAGGAGTGGGAAGACCCTCCAACACATAACAAGACAACAGTTCTTTATGTAGTGCCCCCACTTGAAGATCAATGTTATGCACTGCTTGCACAAAACTTCCCTGACCGAGAGGTCTGGCGTCGATCGAGAATATGGGGACGGGTTTAGCCAACCCACACAATCGCATACCTTGAACCCGGGCAAAGCGAGCATCCACCAGATTAGCCCCGGCCCCACTATCCAGAAGAACAGATATCCTCTCAGTTCTCGCACCCACCACCACCTCCGCCGGTACGAGAAACTGAGACGAACTTAGGGACGAAATACTTACTCCCAGATTGCCGTCCACCACACAATCTGGGATCAATAGTTTTCCGGCGACTTCTCACTCTGCAAAGAACTGGATGGACACCCCCTAATAAAATGTCCCTTTTTTCCACAGAAGAAACAACTTCTTGTTTTGTGGCGCCCCACCGATCCCCTCCTCCGGAATGATGTCCCTCCTAATTGCATAGGCTCCTCTGGACTGACCAGGGGAACCTCCGTGTAAGGGACCCTTGAGGAAGGTGGAGTCATCTCAGGGGGCGGAGTTACCCCGCACCTCTCCCGCAACCGTCTATCAATGCGAATAGCAAGGGCCATAGCGGCCTCCAGTGACGTGGGAGGGTCATACTGCGCCAACACATCTTTTAATTTGTCAGATAAACCTTGACAAAACTGGCTCCTAAGAGCTGGGTCATTCCACTGGGTGTCCGTGGCCCACCTACGGAACTCCGAAGAAAATTCCTCTGCCGGACGATCTCCCTGCTGTATCCTACGTAACTTAGATTCAGCAAGGGAGACCCGATCCGGGTCATCATATACAAGACCCAGAGCTGCGAAAAATCTATCCACTGACTGGAGAGCCGGGGAGCCCGGGGGAAGAGAGAACGCCCAGGATTGGGGGTCCCCTTGTAGGAGCGAGATGACAATTCCCACTCTTTGATCTTCACTCCCAGATGACCGAGGTCGCAGCCGAAAGTACAATTTACATGCCTCCCGGAAAGCAAAAAACTTGTCCCGCCCTCCAGTGAACCTGTCCGGGAGAGCTACTTTAGGTTCAGTACTGGCTTGCTCCGGGGGGTACAAAACCTTGGACTTAACATCCCTCAACTCCATGGACAAACTCTGCAACTGCTGAGCTAGACTGGGTACTGGATCCATGGTGGCTCGGGAGAATCTTAACCCCTTAATCACCAAGCCATTTTGTAGGTTAAAGACCAGGCCAATTTTTACAATTCTGACCACTGTCTCTTTATGAGGTTATAACTCTGCAACGCTTCTACGGATCTTGGTGATTCTGAGTTTGTTTTCTCGTGACATATTGTACTTCATGATAGTGGTAAAATTTCTTCAATATAACTTGCGTTTATTTATGAAAAAAACGGAAATATGGCAAAAATTTTGAAAATTTTGCAATTTTCAAACTTTTAATTTTTATTCCATTAAATCAGCGCAATATGTCACAAAAATTAGTTAATATATAACACTTCCCACATGTCTACTTTACATCAGCACAATTTTGGAACCAACATTTTTTTTGTTAGGAAGTTATAAGTGTTAAAAGTTGACCAGTGATTTCTCATTTTTCCAACAAAATTTACAAAACCATTTTTTTTATGGACCACCTCACATTTGAAGTGAATTTGAGGGGTCAATATGACAGAAAATACCCAAAAGTGACACCATTCTAAAAATGCACCCCTCAACATGTTCAAAGCCACATTCAAGAAGTTTATTAACCCTTTAGGTACTTCACAAGAATTGAAGCAATGTGGAAGGAAAAAATGAACATTTAACTTTTTTTCCCAAAATTTTTCTTTCGACACAATTTTTTTAAATTTTGTCAAGGGTATCAGGAGAAAATGAACCACAATATTTGTTGTACAATTTCTCCTCAGTACACCGATACCCCATGTGTGGGGGTAAACCACTATTTGGGCGCATGGCAGAGCTCGGAAGGGAAGCAGCGCCATTTGACTTTTTTGGCTGGAATTGAGATTGGACGCCATGTCGCATTTGGAGAGTCCCTGTGTGCCTAAACAGTGGAAACCCCCACAAGTGACCCCATTTTGGAAACTTGACCCCCCAAGGAACTTATCTAAATGTGTTGTGAGAGCTTTTAACCCCCAAGGGCTTCACAGAAGGTTATAACGTAGAGCCGTAAAATTAAAAAATCATATTTTTTCCACAAAAATGATCTTTTCATCCCAATTTTTATTTTCCAAAGGATAAAAGGACCCCAAAAGTTATTGTGCAATTAGTCCTGAGTATGCTGATACCCCACATGTGGGGTAAACCACTATTTGGGCGCATGGCAGAGCTCGGAAGGGAAGCAGCGCCATTTGACTTTTTTGGCTGGAATTGAGATTGGACGCCATGTCGCATTTGGAGAGTCCCTGTGTGCCTAAACAGTGGAAACCCCCCACAAGTGACCCCATTTTGGAAACTAGACCCCCCCAAGGAACTTACCTAAATGTGTTGTGAGAGCTTTTAACCCCAAAGCGCTTCACAGAAGGTTATAACGTAGAGCCGTAAATTAAAAAATCATATTTTTTCCACAAAAATGATCTTTTCATCCCAATTTTTATTTTCCAAAGGATAAAAGGACCCCAAAAGTTATTGTGCAATTAGTCCTGAGTACGCTGATACCCCATATGTGGGGGTAAACCACTATTTGGGCGCATGGCAGAGCTTGGAAGGGAAGCAGCACCATTTGACTTTTTGGCTGGAATTGAGATTGGACGCCATGTTGTATTTGGAGAGCCCCTGTGTGTCTAAACAGTGGAAACCCCACACAAGTGACCCCATTTTGGAAACTAGACCCCCAAGGAACTTATCTAGATGTGTGGTGAGAGCTTTGAACCCCCAAGGGCTTCACAGAAGGTTATAACGTAGAGCAGTAAAATTAAAAAATCATATCTTTTCCACATAAATGATCTTTCCACCCCCAATTGTTATTTTCCAAAGGCTAACAGGACCCCAAAAGTTATTGTGCAATTTGTCCTGAGTATGCTGATACCCCATATGTGGGGTAAACCACTATTTTGACGCATGGCAGAGCTCGAAAGGGAAGGAGCGCCTTTTTCAAATGCAGACTTTGATGGAATGGTCTGCGGGTGTCATGTCACGTTTGGAGAGCCCCTGATGTGCCTAAACAGTAGAAACCCCCCACAAGTGACTCCATTTTGGAAACTAGACCCCCCAAGGAACTTATCTAGATGTGTGGTGAGCACTTTGAACCCCCAAGTGCTTCACAGAAGTTTATAACGTAGAGCCGTGAAAATAAAAAAATCAATTTTTTTCCACAAAAATGACCTTTTTGCCCCCAAATTTTTATTTTTCTAAGGGTAACAGGAGAAATAGGACCCCAAAAGCTATTGTGCATTTTGTCCTGAGTACGCTGATACCCCATATGTGGGGGGGAACCACTGTGATCGCCTTACTGCGATCTTTGGGAGGCACAATGAACAAATCTACAAAAGGTGAAGAATTGGTTTTCTTTTTTACGCCGTTCCTCGTGCGGTATTAGTGATTAGGCGACTTTATTCCTCGGATCGGTGCGATTACAGCGATACTAGATTTACACCCTTTTTTCATGTTTAGCTTCTGTCACACTCTAAAAGACGCTTTTTTTTGGAATAATTTTTTGTAAGAAATTTTTGCATCGCCGTATTTTGAGAGCTATAATTTTTCCATATTTTGGCCGACAGAGTTATCTGTGGGCTTATTTTTTGCGGGACGAGCTGACGTATTTATTGGTACCATATTCGGGCACATAACTTATTTTGATCGCTTCCTATTCCAATTTTTGTGGAAGCAGAATGAACAAAAACCAGCAATTCAGGAATTGTTTTTTTTTTTTTTTTCCTCCGTTCCGCGTGTGGTAAAATTGATAAAGCAGCTTCATTCTTCTGGTCACTACGATTACAGCGACACCTCATTTATATTTTTTTTTATGTTTTGGCGGTTTTTACACAATAAAAAATTTTATAGAAAAAATAATTATTTTTGCATCAGTTTATTCCGTGAGCTATAACTTTTTTATTTTTCGCTGATGATGCTGTATAGCGGCTTGATTTTTGCGGGACAAGATGACGTTTTCAGCGGTACCATGATTATTTATATCTGACTTTTTGATCACGTGTTATTGCACTTTTTCCAAGCGGTATGATGATACCGCTTGGAAAAAGTATAATTTACTACTTTTTTGTGTTTTTTTTTTACGGCTTTCACTGAAGGGGTTAACTAGGGTTACGCTTTTATAGATGGGATTTTTACGGACGTGGCGATACCTAACATGTGTATTTTTTTGTTTTTTATTTTTTTTATTACATAAAAATATGTATTTTTTAGGGGATTTTTTTGAAATTATTTTTTTATATTTTTTTTACAATTTTTTTTAAAAAATGATTTTTTTTAACTTGTCCCTTTATGGGACTTTCACTTTTTTTTACTTTTTATTGCAGTTACAATGCATTGCAATGCTCCAGCATTGCAATGCATTGTACCTATGATGAAAGCTGCTGTGACATGATCACAGCAGCTTCCCGTAGGTAGATGACCCGGAGGTTGTCATGACAACCCCCGGGTCATCAAGGCAGAGATCGGCCCCTGCAAATACATTGCAGGGCGCCGATCTGAGGCAGAGGGAGCTCCCGACCCTCTGCCTCCCCCCTTGAGCTCTGCGATCGCGCTGGATCGCAGCAGTCAGGGGGTTAACAGCCAGGGGCGGTGGGAGCTCCGCTCCTGGCTGTCAGTGCAGGAAGCCTGGCCACTGCAGCGCCGGCTCCTGCACTGATCGCGCTGGGGAAGCTGAAATTTCAGCTTCTCCTGCATGATCGCTGCTGTGTTTGGTCAGTCAGATTGACTGACCAATCACAGCGCTGTGGGTGCGGGGACCGACAGCAAAGGTACCCGCACCGCTTGCCGTGCCTGTCAGCTGTCTATGACAGCTGTCGGCACTGATCTACCACTGCGTGTTTACACGCAGTGGAAGATCAAAGGCATGACGTGCACAGTCCGTCCTGGTGCCGGAACTGGCACCTTGCCATGACGGACTGTGCACGTCAGTGGACATTAAGGGGTTAAATAGGGTCGGTGAAAATGTCATGCTGTCTCTGTATACAGGAGAACCGGGGTCTATGCTGACCCTAAGCTGGGGTCCTGGCTAATCCCTCTACCTGGAGGTAATGTTGATGGTACAGAGGTCCAGGCCGCCAGCGTAAACCCTATCTCCTGTGAATCCCTAACCACTGTAATCTAGTCCTGAGAAGGACCCTGATTACCACCACAGGGATCAGGAAGGTATCTGCCTTCACACACAGTATAAGACAAACGAGACAGTACAAGGGGTAAAATAAAAGAACACCTTGCATACAAAACTACCAATACAGAGGGAACACAAACGGGTAGGGAGATAACTAATAAAGCGAGGAGAGGAGAAAACCACAACAGGTATTCTTAGCTTAGACTTCTCAATACGATCCGCTCTGCTGGTCTGCATGAATGCTTTCACCGACACTTCCCCAGCAGACAGGCAGGTATAAGAAGGAAACCAATTAACAAAACATTAATTGCAGCTGAGCGAGGCTGGTCAGTCCAGCACAGAGAGAGAAAGAATTAACTCCCTCAGTGCCGAAAAACACCCAGCACCAGAAACTCAGCTGTGCGAAGTCAGGGTGTGCAATCGCGACGATCTTTGCAGCGACACACCCGTGACATCATCTCCCAACTCAACTATTGTAACCTTCTACTCTCTGGCCTCCCCTCTAGCACTCTTGTACCACTCTAATCTATCCAAAACTCTGCTGCCCGAGTGATCCAACTGTCCCAACATTATTCCCCAGCCTCTCCCCTCTGCCAGGCCCTTCACTGCCTTCCTCTTGCCCACAGACTACAGTTCAAAACCCTAACTATGACATACAAAGCCTTCCGCAACCTGTCTTCTCCATACATCTGTGACATGGTCTTCAAATATCTGACTGGGTCATGGCTTCCTCTACGCTAACCCAGTGTGCCGTCAGTGAGATGTACCATATCTGCCCACAAGCACTTGTCCACGTGTCCGTGGTTAGGTGCACTTTCCCAGTAACAGCATTGCTGAGGGCCAGGGTACTGTTGTGGGACACGTGCTTGCTTGTGTAATGCCATGACGGCAGACCGGGAGAAATTGTGACGGCTGGGGACCGAGTACCTTGTGACGGTCACCGCCATCAGGTTGCAGAAAGCTTTCATCTCCCACGAGACAAAATTGCATCATTTTGAGCTCAAGCAGACTTGAAATGTGTGAATTTAGTACTGTGGACTGTGTGGCATTGGCTGTGTATTTACGCTTGCATTCCAATGATAGGGGTATGGGCAACTGAACGCTGCACTGGAATAAGGACGTGGACGTGCTTGTTAATGGTGCTAGTTGAGTTTGTGTGCAACTACAGATGCAGGGCAGGAGGCATCTTTGCATGCTCCATGGACAGAGGATTGGCTTGCACGCACAACAGTAGAAGAAGCAGTGGTATCACCCAAAGACACTGTTCATAGAGCCTGGTGTTTGTCCAACAAAGTCGGGTGCTTTCTTGCCATGTGCCTGATCATGCTGTTGGTGGTTAGCCTGGAAGTTTTGCTACCCCTGCTGATGTGGACATCGCCAGTGGTGCAAATGGCCTTTTTGGGCTTATCGGCAGAGTCTTAAAAAAACAACCAGACTGTTATCGGGACATTCAGTGCCTTCATCTCCCACACCACCTCCTCATCTCGACCCTTGTCTTCCGGTGTTCCCCTAGGCTAATTTCTAGGACCCCTACTCTTCTCCATCTACACCTTCGGCCTGGGACAGCTCATGTAATGGCACAGTTTGCAATATCATCAGTACACCAATGACACAAAGATTTACCAATCTGTTCCTGACATTACCTCTTTACTGACCAAAATCCCACGTCTTCCCGCTATTTCATCCTTCTTTTCTGCTCGCTTTCAAAAGTGGACATGAACAAAACTGAATACATCATCTTTCCACCATCTCACGCTGAGAAGACATGAGAGTTGTGTATGCATCAACGGTACCACTTTAGTAAGAGGGAAAGTTTGCCCAAGAGAAAATGAATTTCCAGACATTCAGGGCCTTTTTTGAACATTGTTGTCAGCTGTGATCTTCATGTTCTTGGTGGGGATTAGGTAAAGTTCAAAATCGACATCAATACGATCATCGTCCATATCTTGTAAAGAGGAAATCTGGTGTTTCCCTGGGTCGTTATCTATGTTTAGTGGCATTCCTTTAACAGTGTTCGTTACACTAGAACAAATAATTTTTGGCTGTGACATTTTGATATTATGGGTAATGTATGGGTGAAGATGAAGAACCTTGGACCACGGGTGTGTTGATAGTTACTGAAAGTGCACTCCTCTTTAAATTTAGCTTTTCCCGAGCATCCTTCAGTTTGTTTGGTTGTTGATGCAGGCCGAGTCTTGTATTCAATGCATAAACTAACAGTATGATAGTGGCAAAAGAGTAGTGTGAAATTGGTTTTCCTGTGTACATCCACTAGGTCGCTTCAAAGACTTCTTGGGGTGCTTTTGAATTTGATGCGGGGCGGGCCTTGCATTCAATGAAGAAGCTAACAGTAGGGCAGTGGCAAAAGAGTAATGTGAACTTGGTTTTCCTGTGGCCATCCAGTACCTGAATGCAAAGGATTATTGGGGTGCGTGTTACTTTGCTGAAGGGCAGGCCTTGCATTTAATGCCTAGGCTAACAATATGGGGGACCTATTTTCTTATAATTGGAACACTTTTTCATGAGGCCCTCCTGTGCACCTCATCACAGAGGTATTGGGGTGCGTCCTAATTTTTTGCAGCCCAGCCAATCAATGCCTAGGCAATAACAGTATAGGAGACCCACTATTTAATATTGGCCCTTTAAGTATAGTAATGCCGACTGATGCCTGTATAAAAATTGGCTTTGTGACTGTAAGAGTCCCTCCTTCATAAATGTCTGATGATGTGTCACACACCACATGGCCAGCTAAGGTTGTTAAATGCTACAATGACATTTCACAGTAAATGCATTTGTATTGGTTAAAAGCAATGGTAATGTTGAAAAACGCATCAAAAACGCTTTGTGGCAACATAGACAAATTTTTGGAGGAACTTTTTTACTTTGGAATAATTATTTTGCCTTATTAGCTTGGAAAGAATGTTCCTTGACATATTTCCCAGGAAAATCCATTTTGGTTTTGTTTTTGTATGTTTTTTGGTGAGCCTGTAAACATGACGTAAGACAATATTGCTCACAGCTGTGACCTTGGAGTCAGAAATGCTTCCAGGGGTATTCGCCATGATGTTTCAGTGTCATTTGAGCTGTGTTTCCATCATTTACAGACGTTTTTAGACTTTAAAAGGACCCACGGGAGGGATCGCTGCAAAAATGCTCGGTTTTCCCATAGACTTACATTGGGCTCATTGCTCTGGTCGAGTACCCGAGTATTCCAATTTGCTCTACCCGAATAACGACCACCCAAGCATTTTAGTGCTTGCTCATCACTAATCTCAGATAGAAATTAGTATAAGGACAGAGAATAAGGTCCCTCTTAGGCTTACAGTATTCCCAACAACAATATTGATAGTTCTCATGTGGTAATGAAGTACATTTTATTTTTAAATTGAAAAATTAAAGAAATTATCATAAGCCAATGGTAAACCCACACTAGAAGATTGCATATCAGGTAGAATCTTTAACAGTTTCACTTTGAAGGACTTTGTGGCTCATATCAATCCACAAGATGACACTAGTCTCATACTTCAAAATTTCGGTGATAAATCATTTCCCCACAGATAGGTTGTGTATGTTCTGACTTCTGTAACATCATTTTGGTGATAATTATTCATACCTATTTTCTTCACAATATATTCATCTTCTTCTTCAAGGCTTCGGAATATAATGTTGTAAAAGTGAAATCAAGTTGGTGAAGTGTGTGTTAACTGAAATGTGAAAGTAATTGTCATCTTTACTATTTCTACATTGGGTGTGCGGCTCATTGATCTTATTTTTTTCTTTGTTAAATAAAACAAACGCTCCATCAATAACACATGCTTTCCTATTAACTCATCATGCTGGTAAAGAAGAGGTGAGATTAGGGATCTACATAACATCTGTGGACTGTAGTCAACATGACACTTTGACAAGACCCACTGGGGTCTAGCTACCAATTTGACATGTGCACAGCTGAACAGATTTGCGAGAAAAAAAAGATTTTTATTCAATAACATGTTGGATGTATTGTCTAGTGGAAACAACCATATAGTAGAAGTCACATCTATGAACACCACGCTCTACAATTGCCGCCTTTTTAAATACAGCCGAAATGTTAAAATCTCTAGCTTCTGTTATAGAAACTGCAGGGGCTCCTTTTTTACATCCTCGTCCAACAAGTTCTGAATTAGTAGGTGATGCCCAGGAACACAAGGCTTCAGAAGTTGCGAGCCCTGGCCCCAGGGTCGGCTCCAGGTTTTCATGGCTCCCGGGCGAAAGAGTCTCAATAGGCCCTTTAACACATACCACAATTCATGATGCACAGATACGGCAGAGAAATATAGGTATAGTACAATGCCAAACATTTCATTTACTTCATACATTATATGAGTGATATCTATTGTAAATTCTACAATAGCTCAAAAGACAAACAGTAAAGTCATCCATACAGAATAATGAGCTCCATATATTACTCCATACATATATAATGGGCACCCCATAGAGCTCCATGCAGAATAATGAGCCCCATATATACTCCATACAGTATAATGAGCTCCATGTATTGCTTCATACAGTATTATGGGCACCACATAGTGTTCCATACAGAATAATGAGCCCTATATATTGCTCCATACAGTATTATGGTCACCACATAGAGCTCCATACAGAATAATGAGCCCCATATAATGCTCCATATATAATGGGCCCCATATAATGCTCCATATATAATGGACCCTATAAGATGCTCCATATATAATAGGCCCCAAATGATGCTCCATATATAATGGGCCCCATATATGATGCTCCAGTGTATGATTGGCCCCATATAATGCTCCATATATAATGGGCCCCATATATGATGCTCCAGTGTATGATAGGCCCCATGTAATGCTTCACATATGATGCTCCAGTGTATGATGAGCCCCATATATGATGCTTCAGTGTATAATGGGCCCCATATGATGGTCTCCATATATTGCGCCAAACATAAAATAAAAAATTAAATACTCACCTCTCCTCACTGACAACTGCTCTGCTCGAGGCACCGGCCCCCGGTACTGGAACAGGCACCGGGCCCCCCATAGCATACCGGTGTCCCCAACTGAGTGGGTCGCCCCACCTGCTCAGGGCCCCAGCCCTTGCCCGGGTGCGCCGGGTTCTGACGCTGGCCCTGCCTGGCCCTGTGCTCTTCCACATGTTCTTGCTCTGGCTCTTCCAGTCCTGATTTAATCTTGAAGTTTTCACCTTCATAATCCAGAGACAGAGTACAACACCGCCCAAGCATTTACCCTCTGCATCTCAGACTTTCTATCTGCGCAGTGACTGGCTCTAGGCAGAAGATGATGATGGTGGTAGTAGTTAGTGCATTTAAGACACAGTCCTGAAGCAGGCATAACAACTTGAAACAAGTATTTTTACCGAGATACCACACTGTTCAATATGTGGTCGTTGTTTTTATATTATCTCAAAAAATAGTGTAGTGACCTATGGTAATAGACAGAAAACACAGTGGAATGTAGGCTCCAAATAGCTCAGCCGTCTGACAGCAATAACACACTGTTCAATATATGGCCTGTATTTTCCAAATTTTTACTCCTAAATAGTGTTTACAGCTGAGTAACACACAGCAAATAAAGGTGAATGAAAGTCTCAAAAGCACACTTTGTAGCCCTCAGATATATGAGGCGTGTCAGAGAGATACCGGACTGTTCAATATGTGTCCTGTATTTTTTACATCAAAAATGTGTTTTGAGCTATGGTAACACACAGCAAAAAAAGGTGAAGGGAAGCCTCAAAAGCACACTTTGTAGCCCTCAGATACATGAGGCGCGTCACAGAGATACCTGACTGTTCAATATGTGGCCGGTATTTTTGTATTTTTTTTACTCCAAAATAGTATATACTAGACCTAGGGTAGCAGACAGCAAAAAAAGTGCAAGGTGGGCCTGAAAAGCAACTATTTGTAGAGCACAGATACACCAGGCATCTGATGGAGATAACAAACTGTTCAATATGTGCCCTGGAGTTTTTTTTATTTTTTTTTACTCAAAAAGACTGTCTAGAAATAGGGTAAGACACAGCAAAAAAGGGTAATGTTTCCATGATATGCCACAATATTTTGCGTACAGAGAGATAGGAGTTTGACACAGATACCACACTGGTCACTCTATGTAGCCTGTATTATTGTAGTTTATACCCCAAAATATTGTACAGAACTAGGGTAACAGACAGTAAATACAGTGGAATGTAGAATTGCCGCAATTTGTAGGCCACAAAAAGCTCAGCTGTCTGACAGCGATACCACACTGTTCAATATGTGGCCTGTATTTTTAAAATTTTTACACCTAAATAGTGTTTACAGCTAGGGTAACACACAGCCAATAAAGGTTAATGGAAGCCTCAAAAGCACACTTTGCAGCCTCAGATGCATGAGGCGTGTCACAGAGATACCAGACTGTTCAATATGTAGCCGGTATTTTTGTATTATTTACACCAAAAAAGTGCTTTGAGCTACGGTAACACACAGCAAAAAAGGTGAAGAGAAGCATCACAAGCACACTTTGTAGCCCTCAGATACATGAGGTGCGTCAGAGATACTGGACTGTTCAATATGTGGCCGGTATTTTTGTATTTTTTTTACCCCAAAATAGTGTATACTACAGTCATGGCCAAAAGTTTTGAGAATGACACAAATATTAATTTTTACAAAGTCTACTGCTTCACTTTTTCTAATGGCAATTTGCATATACTCCAGAATATTATAAAGAGTGATCAGCTTAACAGCAATTACTTGCAAAGTCAATATTTGGCTAGAAAATGAACTTTATCCCCCAAAACACATTTCAACATCATTGCAGCCCTGCCTTAAAAGGACAGTGATTGCTCCATTAACACAGGTGTGGGTGTTGATGAGGACATGGCTGGAGATCAATCTGTCATGATTAAGTAAGAATGACACCACTGGACACTTTAAAAGGAGGCTGGTGCTTGGCATCATTGTTTCTCTTCTGTTAACCATGGTTATCTCTAAAGAAACACGTGCAGTCATCATTGCAATGCACAAAAGTGGCCTAACAGGGAAGAGTATCACAGCTAGAAAGATTGCATTTCAGTCAACAATCTATCGCATCATCAAGAACTTCAAGGAGAGAGGTTCCATTGTTGCCAAAAAGGCTCCAGGGCGCCCAAGAAAGACTAGCAAGCGCCATGACCGTCTCTTAAAAGTGTTTCAGCTGCGGGATCGGGCTACCAGCAGTGCACAGCTTGTTCAGGAATGGCAGCAGGCAGGTGTGAGTGCATCTGCACGCACTGTGAGGCGGAGACTCTTGGAGCAAGGCCTGGTCTCAAGGAGGGCAGCAAAGAAGCCACTTCTCTCCAGAAAAAACATCATGAACAGACTGATATTGTGCAAAAGGTACAGGCAGTGGACTGCTGAGGACTGGGGTAAAGTTATTTTCTCTGATGAATCCCCTTTTCGATTGTTTGGGACATCAAGAAAACGCCTCATTCGGAGAAGACAAGGTGACCGCTACCACAAGTCTTGTCTCATGCCAACTGTTAAGCATCCTGAAACCATTCATGTGTGGGGTTGCTTCTCAGCCAAGGGAATCGGCTCTCTCACAGTCTTGCCTAAAATCACAGCCATGAATAAAGAATGGTACCAGAATGTCCTCCAAGAGCAACTTCTCCCAACCCTCCAAGAGCAGTTTGGCGATCAACAATGCCTTTTCCAGCATGATGGAGCACCTTGCCATAAAGCAAAGGTGATAACTAAATGGCTCAGGGAACAAAACATAGAGATTTTGGGTCCATGGCCTGGAAACTCCCCAGATCTTAATACCATTGAGAACTTGTGGTCAATCATCAAGAGACGGGTGGACAAACAAAAACCTAAAAATTCTGACAAAATGAAAGCATTGATTGTGCAAGAATGGACTGCTATCAGTCAGGATTTGGTCCAGAAGTTGATTGAGAGCATGCCAGGGAGAATTGCAGAGGTCCTGAAGAAGAAGGGTCAACACTGCAAATATTGACTTGCTGCATTAACTCATTCTAACTGTCAATATAAGCTTTTGTTACTCATATGTTTGCAATTATTATATTTCTGTCTGTGATAAAAACATCTGTCAAACACACATAAAAACCAGAGGGCAGCAGATCATGTGAAAATATAACATTTGTGTCATTCTCAAAACTTTTGGCCATGCCTGTAGACCTAGGGTAGCACACAGCAAAAAAAGTGCAAGGTAGGCCGGAAAAGCAACTATTTGTAGAGCACAGATACACAAGGCGTTTGACGGAGATACCAGACTGGTCAGTATGTGCCCTGGAGTTTTTTTAATTTTTTTTTAACCCAAAAAGACTCTAGAAATAGAGTAAGACACAGTAAAAAGGGTAATGCTTCCCTGATATGGCACAATTTTTTGCACACAGAGAGATAGGAGTCTGACACAGATACCACACTGGTCACTCTATGTAACCTTTATTTTTTAGTTTATGCTCCAAAATATTGTACAGAACTAGGGTAACAGACAGCAAATACAGTGGAATGTAGGCCTGAATTGCCGTAATTTGTAGACCACAAATAGCTCAGCTGTCTGACAGCGATACCACAAAGTTTAATATGTGACCTGTATTTTTTTAATTTTTACCCCTAAATAGTGTTTACAGCTAGGGTAACACACAGCAAATAAAGGTAATTGGAAGCCTCAAAAGCACACTTTATAGCCCTCAGATACATGAGGTGTGTCACAGAGATACTGGACTCTTCAATATGTGGCTGGTAGAGATGAGAGACTTTGCCTTTTTTCAGGTTGAGTCGGGTTTCGGACCACCCGACTTTCACAAAAGTCGAGTCGAACAAGATCGGCAGACTGGCTCGCAGCAAAAGTTGGAGAGTCACAGAGATACCGTACTGTTCAATATGTGGCAGGTATTTTTGTATTTTTTACCCCAAAATAGTGCATACTAGACCTAGGGTAGCAGATAGCAAAAAAAGTGCAAGGTAGGCCTGAAAAGCAAGTATTTGTAGAGCACAAATACACCAGGCATCTGACGGAGATAACAGACTGTTCAATATGTGGCCTGGAGTTTTTTTAAATTTTTTTTCCCCTAAAATAGTGTATACACCTAGGGTAACAGACAGCAAAAGCAGTGGAATATAGACCAGAAATGCCACAATTTGTAGACCACAGATACATCTGGCGTCTGACAGAGATAGGACACTGTTAAATGTGGGCTGGATTTTTTTTGGACCACCAAAATTTTGTCAAAAACTAGGCTATGACACTAAAAAAAATTGTTGGAGTACTAAAATTGTAAAACAGTTATCGCAATGATATGCGATGCGTGTGGCATAAAAAACACTGTGATAAATATAAGAACTGTTGATAAACATTTTTTAGCCACCTTAAGATTTTTTGATAAGAAAAATGGTGTCCAAAAATGTTGTAAGACACTCCTTAAAATACTACAGTAACAAAATAAAAACCCAGAATTTTCTGCGCACTCAGATCTGATGCCTGGGACAAAAAAAGCTGTTCTAAATTGCCAGATTTTCACGCTGTTGAATTAAAATGACCTGGCTGTAGTCTGCAGTGTGACCAAGCAAATAAATGTAGAAAAAAATGGGGGCTCTGGATTGCTTTGTAATAAAAGTATCAGGATTCAGCTGCAAAAAAAAAATAATCCTAGCCACGGATTTTGCGTACGTTCCCTGCATGCCTCTTTAACCTGCTTGTCCCTTGCACCTTATCTGAAACCGATGAAGGTTGAATAAAGATCTTTTTTACAGCTAATGGGTGAGTGCTGCATCTCTTTCCCTTTTTTCTGATGTCCATATAATGTATTTTTACCAGCCGCACAGAATCCCTACCCACAGGCGTCTGGATTCACTGCTTCATCGCCTTAGTGCCATTCATTTTCTTCTCACACTTGAGATATATATAATATGCAGCACCAGACAGTAATGGACCCTTTTGAAGTATGCAGTCAGATCTATATACTCACATACAGTGACTGCATGTCTTGCACTGATGTGGATATGCGCACATAGACTCCTTGCCTATGGATCGCCCGCCAGGGCAGTGGGATACTCGGTACCGGGACGGTGTATTGAAGGGATGTGTCACAGCGGCAGTGACCCGGTCCGTGACCCTGGGAGTCCAATAAAGGGAATATTTACAGGGGATGTTAGAGTTTGTAGTAAGGTATTCGTGAAGCCACTTGTGGTATCTGGTCAGAGGTGACCAGCGCTGCAGTGCAGATCCTCTGAGACTGATGGTGTGATGCAGCAGAGTTGAAATAGCTTCCTACAAGTGAAGCTTGTTTCAGGGCAGAGAGATGGTATAGAAAGTAATGATGCTGGAAGATGTAGCAGAGTTGAGTGTGTGCTACAGGAAGGACTTGAGAGGACACAGTCAGATGCAGTTTCCAAAGCTTTACTTACAGTCTTTGCAGGCAAAGTATCCAGGGCATTGAGTACAGATGGTGCTGGAGTCGGTCGGCCTGAAAGCAATTTGGAATCCCCTTATTTCAGGTGGGATGTGAGGTCTCCTTTCTAGCGCTGTTCTCTGAGGCACTGGCTGCTATAAGCTCCATCCACGTTCCTCTCGCTCTGTCTCTTGTCAAGGTGGAACTTCACTCTCATAACAGGCAGCTGTAACCTGTTTCGGGAATCACTCTCTAATGGGGTCTCCGGCTCACATGTGCTGCTGCAGTGTAGTAGAGTCTTAATTGGGACAGAGGACCTGCTGTCTTCTGTCCTCTGGATTCTGCTGCTGGGACTTCAATCAACCCACTCAGCCTCGGACTCCGGGGGTCCGGTTTCTAGTGCTCAAACCTGGGGAGTGAGCCCTCTATAGCCCTCTTTTCCCCAGCTTGTCTCTACACATCTGTCCTCTCTCGTCCCTCCAGCCAGACTCCTAATTAACTCCTCCCCCAGCCAGAATATTCCAGGAAGCTCTCCTGAAAATCAGGTGTTAGAGCTCCTCCTTCTGGTCTGGAGTAAGAAAGATATTGTATGCTGTGTTACCTGTTAAAGGAATCCTTCTTTGCTTTCAGGCATGTCATCACTCCCCCCAGGAGGGAGGCAAGGTCACTGTGGCAACCATCTCCTGGGGTGCCACACCTACCTAGCACTGCAGTCTATATACCCCTAATTAGCTCTTAACCCCTTCCCGACTCATGAAAACCTGTGCCATCCCGACCCATGACGCCAACGTAGGCGTCATGGTATAAATCATGTTCCTGCGGGTCGGGTGACCGGGGTCACTGAAAGGTCACCCGACCCGCAGGCACAGGACCCTTAGTGCATCACCACAGGGGGGTTGGCTTAACCCCCCCCCGTGGCCACGATCGCTCTGATTGGCTGTTAAAAGTGAAACAGCCAATCAGAGCGATTTGTAATATTTCACCAATGAAACTGGTGAAATATTACAATCCAGCCATGGCCGATGCTGCAATAGCATCTGCCATGGCTGGAGACCGTGATCTGACCCCCCCCACATCGAGTCACGGTGGCGATCGGCCGCCGCCACCGAAAGATGGCGGTGATCGGTCACCGCCGTCACTATCTGCTCCCCTGCTCCTGCGATCTGCTGCCCCACCTTCCGATCCCCCCCTCACCTTTCGCCCCCCCCTACTCACCTCTCCCGGTCCACCGATGTCCCTGGATCCGTCCCGGCGGCTGCCCGGTATTCTTCATGGGCGCCGCCATCTTGGAAAATGGCGGACGCATATGCAGTGCGCCTGCCAGCCGGCGCATGCGCAGTGCGCCCACCAGTGTCCAAAAATTTATTTTGATCACTGTGATAAACAGTGATTAAAATAAAAAAAAGTAAATGAACCCCCCCTGTCATAGGTAGGGACAAATAATAAAATAAAGAATTTTTTTTTTCCCTAGCGGATTTTGCTGCTGATCCACAGCGGATTTTTCTGCGGTTCCGCAGCGGATATTGCTGCTGATCCGCAACGGATTTTAGTGCTGATCTTCAGCTGATTTTGCTGCGGATCTGCGCCTGATTTTGCTGCGGATCCACAGAGGATAATGCTGCTGAGCCGCAGCGGATTTTGCTGCTGATCCGCAGCGGATTTTGCTGCTGATCCGCAGCGGATTTTGCTGCTGATCCGCAGCGGATTTTGCTGCTGATCCGCAGCGGATTTTGCTGCTGATCCGCAGCGGATTTTGCTGGGGATCCGCAGGGGATTTTGCTGGGGATAAGCAGCGGATTTTGCTGCTGATCCGCAGCGGATTTTGCTGTTTATCCACAGCGGATTTTGCTGCTGATCCGCAGCGGATTTTGCTGTGGATCTGCAGCGGATTTTGCTGGGGATCCGCAGCTGATTTTCCTGGGGATCCGCAGCGGATTTTGCTGGGGATCCGCAGCGGATTTTGCTGGGGATCCGCAGCGGATTTTGCTGGAGATCCGCAGCGGATATTGCTGGGGATCCGCAGCGGATTTTGCTGCTGATCCGCAGCGGATTTTGCTGCTGATCCGCAGCGGATATTTCTGGGGTTCCGCAGGGGATTTTGCTGGCGATCCGCAGCGGATTTTGCTGCTGATCCGCAGCGGATTTTGCTGGGGATCCGCAGCGGATTTTGCTGGGGATCCGCAGCAGATTTTCCTGCTGATCCGCAGCGGATTTTGCTGGGGATCCGCAGCGGATTTTGCTGGGGATCCGCAGCGGATTTTGCTGCTGATCCGCAGTGGATTTTGCTGCTGATCCGCAGCGGATTTTGCTGGGGATTCGCAGCGGATTTTGCTGGGGATCCGCAGCGGATTTTGCTGCTGATCCGCAGCGGATTTTGCTGGGGATTCGCATCGGATTTTGCTGGGGATCCGCAGCGGATTTTGCTGGGGATCCGCAGCAAAATCAGCTGTGGATCAGCACTAAAATCCGCTGCGGTGGGGTAGGGACAAATAATAAAATAAAGAATTTTTTTTTTTCCCTAGCGGATTTTGCTGCTGATCCGCAGCGGATTTTTCGGCGGTTTCGCAGCTGATTTTGCTGTGGATCCGCAGCGGATAATGCTGCTGATCCGCAGCGGATTTTGCTGGCCGGATCCACAGCGGATTTTGCTGCTGATCCGCAGCGGATATTGCTGCTGATCCGCAGCGGATGTTGCTGGGGATCCGCAGGGGATTTTGCTGGGGATCCCCAGCGGATTTTGCTGCTGATCCGCAGCGGATTTTGCTGCTGATCCGCAGCGGATTTTGCTGCAGATCCGCAGTGGATTTTGCTGGGGATCCGCAAGGGATTTTGCTGGGGATCCGCAGTGGATCTTGCTGCTGATCCGCAGCGGATTTTGCAGCAGATCCGCAGCGGATTTTGCTGCTGATCCGCAGCGGATTTTGCTGCTGATCCACAGCGGATTTTGCTGCTGATCCGCAGCTGATTTTGCTGCGGATCCGCAGCGGATAATGCTGCTGATCCGCAGCGGATTTTGCTGCTGATCCGCAGCGGATTTTGCTGCTGATCCGCAGCGGATTTTGCTGCTGATCCGCAGCGGATTTTGCTGGGGATCCGCAGCGGATTTTGCTGGGGATCCGCAGGGGATTTTGCTGTGGATCCGCAGCGGATTTTGCTGCTGATCCGCAGCTTATTTTGCTGTTGATCCGCAGCGGATTTTGCTGCTGATCTGCAGCGGATTTTGCAGCGGATCCGAAGTGGATTTTGCTGCTGATCCGCAGCGGATTTTGCTGCTGATCCGCAGCGGATGTTGCTGGGGATCCGCAGGGGATTTTGCTGGGGATCCGCAGCGGATTTTGCTGCTGAACCGCAGCGGATTTTGCTGCTGATCCGCAGCGGATTTTGCTGCTGATCCGCAGTGGATTTTGCTGCAGAGCCGCAGCGGATGTTGCTGGGGATCCGCAAGGGATTTTGCTGGGGATCCGCAGCGGATCTTGCTGCTGATCCGCAGCGGATTTTGCTGCTGATCCGCAGCTGATTTTGCTGTGGATCCGCAGCGGATAATGCTGCTGATCCGCAGCGGATTTTGCTGCTGATCCGCAGCGGATTTTGCTGCTTATCCGCAGCGGATTTTGCTGGGGATCCGCAGGGGATTTTGCTGGGGATCCGCAGCGGATTTTGCTGCTGATCCGCAGCTGATTTTGCTGTCGATCCGCAGCGGATTTTGCTGCTGATCCGCAGCTGATTTTGCTGCGGATCCCCAGTGGATTTTGCTGGGGATCCGCAGCTGATTTTTCTGGAGATCCGCAGCGGATTTTGTTGGGGATCTGCAGCGGGTTTTGCTGGAGATCCGCAGCGGATTTTGCTGGGGATCCGCAGCGGATTTTGCTGCTGATCCGCAGCGGATTTTGCTGCTGATCCGCAGCGGATTTTGCTGCTGATCCGCAGCGGATTTTGCTGCTGATCGGCAGCGGATTTTGCTGCGTATCCGCTGCGGGTTTTGCTGCTGATCCGCAGCGGATTTTGCTGCTGATCCGCAGCGGATTTTGCTGGGGATCCGCATCGGATTTTGCCAGGGATCCGCAGCGGATTTTGCTGGGGATCCGCAGCAGATTTTGCTGCTGATCCGCAGCGAATTTTGCTGCTGATCCGCAGTGGATTTTCTTGCTGATCTGCAGCGGACTTTGCTGGGGATCCGCAGCTGATTCTGCTGGGGATCCGCAGTGGATTTTGCTGCTGATCCGCAGCGGATTTGGCACTGCGGATCCACAGCAGATCAAGAAACCATGTACAGTACAATGCAAATAAATGGTTAAAAAAACGCTGTGCACATGCGGATTTGTTGCGGTTTTAAATCCGCGGCATGTCAATTCTTTGTGCGGATTCCGCAGCGGTTTTACACCTATTCCATTATAGCTGTAAAACCGCAGGGAAAAACCATAGCAAATCCGCGCTAAATTCGCAGGTAAGACTCAGGTCATTTTACCTGCGGATTTAAGAAAAATCCGCAGGTGAATCCGCAACGTGTGCATGGGGCCTCAGGGTTAGGGTTAGGCTGGGTTCATATTGCATTATGGCAGTCCGTTAGATGGACTGCGTTTCACCGGGTTGGAATTTCGGTTAGGGTTGGAATTAGGGTTAGGCTTGGAATTAGGGTTAGGCTTGGAATTAGGGTTAGGCTTGTGGTTAGGTTTATGGTTAGAGTTGGGATTAGGGTTAGGGGTGTGTTGGGGTTAGGTTTATGGTTAGGGTTTGTATTAGGGTTAGGTGTGTGTAGGGGTTAGGGTTGGGGTTAGAATTGAGGGGTTTCCACTATTTAGGCACATCAGGGGGTCTCCATATGCGACATGTCGCCACCATTGATTCCTGCAAATTTTGCGTTCAAAAAGTCAAACAGTGCTCCCTTTATTCCAAGCCCCGACATATGCCCAAACAGTGGTTTATCCCCACATATGGGGTATCAGTGTACTCGGGAAAAATTGCACAACAACTTTGGGGGTTCTAATTTCTCCTGTTAACATTGGGAAAAAAAATTGGGGACTAAAAATTATTTTTGTGGAAAAAAAATGATTTTATTTTTCACTGCTCTGCGTTATAAACTTCTGTGAAGGACTTGGAGATTCAAAGTGCTTACCACACATCTATAGGAGTTCCTTGGGGATCTAGTTTCCAAAATGGGGTCACTTGTGGGGAGTTTCTACTGTTTAGGCACATCAGGGACTCTGCAAACGTAACATGATGCCCGAAGACCATTCCATCAAGTGGGCATTTCAAAACGTCACTACTTCCCATCCGAGCCCCGACATGTGCCCATACAGTAGTTTTCTCCCACATATGGGATATCAGCATACTCAGGACAAATTGGACAACAAGTTTTGAGGTCTAATTTCTCCTGTTACTGTTGGGAAAATAAAAAATTGGGGACTAAAAGATCCTGATTGTGGAAAAAATATGATTTTTTTATTTTCATGCCCTGGCGTTATAAACTTCTGTGTAGCCCTTGGGGGTTCAAAGTGCTCACCCCACATCTAGATAAGTTCTTTGCGGGGTCTAGTTTCCAAAATGGGGTCACTTGTGGGGAGTTTCTACTGTTTAGGCACATCAGGGGCTCTGCAAACGTAACAAGATACCCGCAGACCATTCCATCAAGTCGGCATTTCAAAGCGTCACTACATCCCTTCCGAGCCCTGACGTGTGCCCAAACAGTGGTTCCCCCCCACATATGGGGTACTAGCGTACTCAGGACAAACTGTACAACAACTTTTGGGGTCCAATTTCTCCTGTAACCATTGTGAAAATAAAAAATAGTGGGCTAAAAAATGATTTTTTGAGAAAAAAAAATGATTTTTTTTATTTTCACGGCTCTGCGTTATAAACTTCTGTGAAGCACCTGGGGGTTCAAAGTGCTCACTATGCTTCTAGATAAGTTCCTTAGGGCGTCTAGTTTCCAAAATGGTGTCACTTGTGGGGGAGCTCCAATGTTTAGGCACACAGGAACTCTCCAAATGCGACATGCCAACCGCTAAATATTCCAGCATATTTTCTATTCAAAAAGTCAAATGGCGCTCCTTCCTTTCTGAGCCCTGCCGTGCGCCCAAACAGTGGTTTATGACCACATATGAGGTATTTGTGTACTCAGGAGAAATTCCCCAACACATTTTAGGATCCAATTTATACTGTTGCCCATGTGAAAATGAAAAAAACTGAGGCTAAAAGAAAATTTTTGTGAAAAAAAAGTACTTTCTTTTTTTTACGGATCAATTTGTGAAGCACCTGGGGGTTCAAAGTGCTCACTATGCATCTAGATAAGTTCCTTAGGGGGTCTAGTTTCCAAAATGGGGTCACTTGTGGGGGAGCTCCAATGTTTAGGCACACAGGGACTCTCCAAATGCGACATGGCAACCGCTAATTATTCCAGCATATTTTCCATTCAAAAAGTCAAATGGCGCTCCTTCCCTTCTGAGCCCTGCCATGCGCCCAAACAGTTGTTTATGACCACATATGAGGTATCTGTGTACTCAGGAGAAATTTCCCAACAAATTTTAGGATCCATTTTATCCTGTTGCCCATGCAAAAATGAAAAAATTGATGCTAAAAAAAATTTTTGTGGGAAAAATTAAAATGTCCATTTTTTCCTTCCACGTTGCTTTAGTTCCTGTGAAGCACCTGAAGGGTTAATAATCTTCTTGAATGTAGTTTTGAGTAGCTTGAGGGGTGCAGTTTTTATAAAGGTGTCACTTTTGGGTATTTTCTGCCACATAGACCCCTCAAAGTGACTTCATATGTGAGGTGGTCCCTAAAAAAAATGGTTTTGTAAATTTTGCTGTATAAATGAGAAATCGCTGGTCAACTTTTAACCCTTATAACTTCCTAACAAAAAAAATGTTGTTCCCAAAATTGTGCTGATGTAAAGTAGACATGTGGGAAATGTTATTTATTAACTATTTTGTGTCACATAACTCTCTGGTTTAACAGAATAAAAATTAAAATTTGAAAATTACAAAATTTTCAAAATTTTCGCAAAATTTCCATTTTTTTTCACAAATAAACGCAAAAATTATCGACCTAAATTTACTACTACCATAGAGCCCAATATGTCACGAAAAAACAGTCTCAGAATCGCTAGGATCCGTTGAAGCGTTCCTGAGTTATTACCTCATAAAGTGACACTGGTCAGAATTGCAAAAAATGGCAAGGTCTTTAAGGTCAAAATAGGCTGGGTCATGAAGGGGTTAAAAGGAGGACTGTTGGTTTAGCTGGATTTGTGGATTGAACAATGGTAGACCCACACTAGCTAATAAAAGCACAAATCTCTTCCTATCTCAGCAGCAGCTCTCCCTACACTGTCTGAATCCAGAGCTGAATGTGTCTAGCAGGGCGGCGTCCGGTCTCTTATACAACTGTGCGGCCAGCCAATCTCTGTAATACCACAACAAAGATGGCTGCGACATTACAGTGTAAGACTGACAATCCCTGCATGTTCATTGGCGCTCTGAAGAGCGCCAAAATTGCAGGGCAGAGACCCGAGCTCCCGCAAAATAATACCGGAAATGCTCAGTGTTCACCAAGTACATTGTGTACAGTGATACTCGGGCGAGTAATGAGTTGTGGCGAGCATGTTCGCTCATCACTACTAGGGATCAATGATCGGAGACCTGTGCTCAAGTAACTGTCGATTTACTTTTAGGCCTTACTTCTCAACTCCAGTACTTTAACAGTATCCTTACCTCGCATTTAATTATGAGATCATTGTTCAACCCATGTATTTATAGATAATATTTTACAATTTGTCATCTGGTATTCCAGTTAATAAAAAACACCATCTGTCGGAGTACCATAGAGTAATAGATCATTTCTGCATTAAACCAAAATACAGATACATTTTTAAATCAATTTTTTAAACTTTTTTTTTTCAAAACCGAAGAATTCGCAATAGCTACTGTATTTTATCGCAGAATATCAGAAAAGTGCCTTTTTTGTCAAATACTTATCCATATACTGATAAAACAATGTTTAACATGATGTCAAATAACATTTACACTCTTTGTATTTACCGTTATCATTTAGAATAAGTCAGAAAAAAATCAGGAATTTTCTTACGTGATAACTTTAGTCAGGTTGCACCACTGGCTTGAATCCACGTTCATCATGAGCATTTCAAATAGATAGCCACAGTCTGGCAAGGATTCCATCACAAATGATTCATTGCAGTTGTGTACTGGCTTTTGTAATCCACCTATGTAATGTCAGAAAAGAGAAACAAATATCAGAACATTGAAACACAGACTTTTATCAGTAATTTTATAACACGTTACTAAAAAACAATAATATAAATTCACAGGTCACTTAAAGGGGTGGTCACTTTACCTTTAGTTTAACAGATGTTTTTGAGATATTGTTTTGAGGAACTAATATATAAGTAATCAAGTATTTTTGTACTTGTTAGTAAAGTATTCTTCACAGGTTGCAGGAGCATGTCACTAGACCTTTTCATCAGCATACACCTATTAGGAAACATCTTTCTCATGTGAAGCATTGTTCAAATGTGAGAGGCTAACGAACTGGGCCGGTCACATGCAACTTTCAGGCTATGTGTACACGTTAAGAAATTTTTGTTTTTTTTTTAGCATTTTTGCGGCGGTTTTCCGCCCTGGGTACCATATTCATATTAAAACAATAATTAAAATAAAAATCATGATATTCTCACCTTCCGACGGCCCCCACAGCTTTCTCGCCTCTCAGCGACGCTTCCAGCAACTGCCGCTCCTATGCGTGCTTGGCGACATTGACCCCAGATGACGTAGCGGTCTCGCGTGATGCTACGTCATCTGGGGTCATTGTCGCCAGGCATCACTGGGAATGGAACTTGCCGGGAGCATCGCGAGGACAAGTAATGCTGCGGGGGGCGGCCGGAAGGTGAGAATATCACGATTTTTTATTTTTTTAATTATTTTTTAGCATTATATATTTTTATTATTGATGCGGCATAGGCAGCATCAATAGTAAAAAGTTGTTCACACTTGTTAAACACGTTGTTTGACTCGTGTGACCAACCTGTCAATCAGTTTTCCAAGCGATGCTACAGATCGCTTGGAAAACGCTAGCATTCTGCAAGCTAATTACGCTTGCAAAACGCTAGTTTCTGGCGGGAATACGCATACCTATAAAATGCGTATTTCCAGCGGCAGGGAGGTGCGGGATTGCTGCGGAAATTTCCGCAGCAATTCTTATACGTGTGCACATAGCCTCAAAGTTTTTCTGGTCCCATAGAATGAATCGTGGTCGTTATGTTATTCCAACCCGCTGAGAACCTAACTTATCCTAAAGACATGACAAAATAAAAATTAAAAAAGCAGCTACCTGTCATCAATGTAAATCTAGCCACAGTCTTTTTATTAAAGATGGCTAATCCAGCAAATTTAACTTGGACTAGAATTTAACATGTATGGGGGAGCTTATCAGCGTATTGCCTGTTTGAAATAAAAGACGCTTACAAAAATTTAAGAGATGGACCTTTGCATATGTTTAGAAAATGTTGCAGAACTATCATTCGACCAAGAGACATCTATCCTGAACACGCAACTAGTATAGTGGAAGTCAAATGTCATTTTGCTTAAGAATCTTTGTCAGTCTAATAAATTTCCCCCTGGAGATGACACTAATTTATAGATTAGTCACTTTCTTGATGTTAAGCTGTTGAGAACCTCTTCTTGTAGCCTCTCTTGCAATCAGCTGATCGCCTTAGGTCTGGATTTTCTTTGTGAATTTATAAGGTGCAATTATTTGTATTAGGGCTAGTGTTGAGCGATACGATACTGCAAATATCGGGTATCGGCCAATATTGGCTGTATCGGAATTCCGATTCCGAGTACCGATATTTTTGTCATATCGGATACCGGAATCGGAATGTCACTGTCACTGTCAGTGTCCGTCGGTCGGGTCTGTCAGGAGTCAGCGGCACTTACCCGGCAGAAGATCTCCGGCGGTCACATCCCGGACTGCTTGATGGCCGCCTTCCTCTTCTCCCTGGCGGTCACATGCAGTTTCTCGCGATAACTGCAGTGACTGCTGGGTAATCGCGGCCGTAAAGCAGTCCGATGACGTCACCGCCGGAGAAGCAGGTAATCAGCTGTGCTGCGCCGGGATGTCAGGCTCTGCCTGGCATTCCGATGTAGCAGAGCTGGATCGTCGTGGGACACTCGTTACTATGGACTGCGTCGGACAGGTGGTATACTGTTGGTTTGTTTTTTTTCTTTTTTTACAGGAGATCGATGGCGTCGCAGGAATGAGAGTGTAATAAAAGAAATGAAAACTGTGTTGTCTCTTTTATTTCATTAAAAGACTTTTTTCTTGCTGTGTCTTTTTTTTTTAAACATTTAAAAACTTTGGGATTAATAATGGATCGGTGTCTTATTGACGCCTCTCCATTATTAACCGGGCTTATTGTCACCGTGCAATCAACGGTGACATTAACCCCTTATTACCCTGCTTGCCACCGCTACAGGGCAAGTGGGAAGAGCCGGGTAAAGTGCCACAATTGGCACATCTTTTGATGCGCCAAATGTGGGGCTGCTGTAGCCTGGTATTATCAGGCTGTTGAGGGCCAAAAATCCATGGGCCTTGACAGTCTTTTAATACCAGGCCGCAGCAGTCTGCATTTTACTTGGCTGGTTAACAAAAATAGGGGGGATCCCCACGCCGTTTTTTTTTTCGAGGGATCCCCTATTTTTGTTAACCAGCCAAGCTAAGCAGACTGCTGTGGCCTGGTATTATCAGGCTTGCAAGGTCCATTGATATTGGATCCTTACCAGCCTGAAAACCAGGCCTCAGCGGTCTGCTTCATCTGGCTGGTTAACAAAAATAGGGGGGACCCCACGCTAATTTTTTTCGAGGGGATCCCCTATTTTTGTTAATCAGCCAAGATATGCAGACTGCTGTGGCCTGGTATTATCAGGCTGGCAAGGTCCATGGATCTTGGCTCCTTAACAGCCTGAAAATCCAGGCCTCAGCAGTCTGCTTCATCTGGCTGGTTAACAAAAATAGGGGGGACCCCACGCCATTTTTTTTTCGAAGGGAACCCCTATTTTTGTTAATCAGTTCCCTCTGACGTCACTGATGGTGTCCCTGGCTGACCTGAAGTGAAAGTGGAAAGCAATCAATTAAGCTTTCCACTTCCTCTCCTGTCAGCCAGAAGAGGAGCTCATTCATTTGGGGGTTTACTGTGAGGCTGCAGCATTAGCTGCGGTCCCTGCAGTAAACATTAACCCTTTCTGAAGGATTACACCGTGGGACCTGACTGTGCATCGGATTGGTAAGAATAATTTGCTTTATTATTTTATTTTTATTACAGGAAATGGTTTTAGCAGGTAAATAAAATATGGTCAAAAACTGTGTGATTATTTCATTAAACTTCTTTTTATTAAAGTGTGTGTGTTTGATTTTTCTTTCATACGATAGGATTAATAATTGATAGTTGTCTAATTGACAGCTCTCAATTATTAACCTGGCTTAAAGTGACCTTTCAATTGCAAGGTCATTTTAACCCCTTATTAACCCATTCGCCACCGCTACAGGGCAATGGGAATAGACGGGCAAAGTGCCAGAAAGGGCAAATCTAATTAGAGATTTGCCTTTCTGGGGTGTCTGGGGGCAGATGTTAGTAGCCGGGGGGGGGCAAAAATAATGGTCCCTCTCTGGGCTATTATTATCTGCCCCCACTCACTGGCTTTGTCTGTCTGGTTGCGAAAATAGGGCGGGAGCCCACGCATTTTTTTTCAGCAATTTTACACCTCATATATATATATACACATGTCATTGAGTTTGTGACACATATATATATATATTTTATAGTTCATACTCTTCTACATAGTATAATAGCCGCTAATTCAATTGCCGGCTTTTGTGAAAATGCAGAACCCGACATGAAATGACACTTGGTTTACATAGAGTTAACCATGTCTTTTCATGTAGTTTGATATCTGATTTGCACAAACAATTACATGAGTGTAATTGTGCAAAATTTCACACCTGTAGGGGTTAATTAAAGGTGTAAATTCGTAGCAAAAAAGTCCGTTTTTTTTTACAACGAATTTATACCTTTAATTAACCTCTACAGGTGTGAAATTTTGCACACTTACACTCATGTAATTGTTTGTGCAAATCAGATATCAAACTACATGAAAAGACATGGTTAACTCTATGTAAACCAAGTGTCATTTCATGTCGGGTGCTTCTGTCTTTTCACAAAAGCCGGTTTTATGTATATATATATGTCACAATGACATGTGTATATATATATATATATATATATATATATATATATATATATATATATATAATTTATATATATATATATTATATGTATCTATGTGTGTATATTTAGTGTTTACAAGGAAAGAAAGAGGTTTTTTAGTTACGATATTTTGTTCCCATAGACTTACATTGGATTTCCGGTATCGGTATCGGGTATCGCCGATATTTTAATGGTATCGGCGATACCATTCCGATACTTTTGGATATCGGAAAGTATCGCTCAACTCTAATTAGGGCTCATACCCATTTGTGGGAAATAAAACGGTCCGTTTTCTGGATGGAAAAAACGGTCTGATTATATGCAATTGTCATGCGATTTGTATGCGATTTTTAATCGCACCATCCGTTTTTCATCCGTTTTCCATCCGTTTTCCATCTGTATGCAATGCGATTTTAACATGACGTTTTTCATAGAGCAGTTATCTCTATGTAAAAATCATGTAAAAATCACATTGTAAAAAAAATGTACACAAAAGCAAATAATTATATATATATATATTTATAGTTCATACACTTCTACATACTATAATAGCTGCTAATTCAATTGCCGGCTTTTGTGAAATTACAGACCCGACATGAAATGACACATGGTTTAAATACAGTTAACCATGTCATTTCATGTAGTTTGATATATGGTTTTCACTAACAATGACATGAGTGTATGTGTGCAAAATTCATACATGTAGGGGTTAATTAAAGTGTAAATTTGTTGAAAAAAAAGTGTGGGCTCCCGCGCTATTTTCTTAACCAGACAGACAAAGCCAGCGAGTGGGGGCAGATAATAATAGCCTAAGGAGGGTGCATTTATTTTGTGCCCCCCTGGCTACTAAACATCTGCCCCCAGCCACCCCAGAAAAGGCAAATCTATAATTAGATGTGCCCTTTCTGGCACTTTGCCGGTCTATTCCCATTGCCCTGCAGCGGTGACGAATGAGTTAAAAATGGGTTAGAACCACCTTGCTATTGAAAGGTGACTTTAAGCCAGGTTAATAATTGAGAGTTGTCAATTTGACAACTCTCAATTATTAATCCTATTGAAGGAAATAAAAAAACACACACATGAAGAATAAATAATTTTAATTAAATAAACACACATTTTTTTACCATCGTTTATTTAACTGGTAATCCTTGCGAAGCCCTTGGTCTCCTGTAATAAAGAAAAAATAATAAAACAACATTATCTTACCTATCCGGTGCTCTGTCACGTCCCACGCTGTAATCCTTCACAAAGGGTTAACAGGATTACAGCAAGCAGCACAGCTAATGCTGGCTGCTAAGCTGTGTCCCCCGGAATGAATGAGCTAATCTCCGTCCCGACAGAGAGGAAGTGATTACTGTGTGAAGCTTCATTGATTGCTTCCCACTGTAGGGGACACCGCACAGCATCAGTGACGTCAGAGGGAGTCCCGGCTGACCTGAAGTGAATGATTACAGTGGGAAGCAAATCAATGAAGCTTCCACACAGTAATCATTTCCTCTCCTGTCGCCGGAAGAGGAACTCATTCATTCGAGAGCTTTCAGCCCAGCGGCAAGCATTAGCTGTGCTGCTTGGCTGAAAGCTAGTTAACCCTTTGTGAAGGATTACAGCGTGGGACCTGACAAAGCACTGGATAGGTAAGAATAATATTGTTTTATTATTTTTTCTTTATTACAGGAGACCAAGGGCTTCGCAAGGATTACCAGTTAAATAAACGATGGTCAAAAAAAGTGTGTTTATTTCATTAAAATTATTTATTCTTCATGTGTTGTGTGTTTTTTTTATTTCCTTCAATAGGATTAATAATTGAGAGTTGTCAAATTGACAACTCTCAATTATTACCTGGCTTAAAGTCACCTTTCAATAGCAAGGTGGCTTTAACCTATTATTAACCCATTCACCACCCCTACAGGGCTATGGGAATAGACGGGCAAATTGCCAGAAAGGCCAAATCTAATTATAGACTTGCCTTTTCGGGGTGGCTGGGGGCAGATGGTAGTAGCCGGAGGGGCACAAAATAAATGCACCCTCCCTAGGCTATTATTATCTGCCCCCACTCGCTGGCTTTGTCTGTCTGGTTAAGAAAATAGCGCGGGAGCCGACGCATTTTTTCAACGAATTTACACCTTTAATTAACCCTAGCTGTATGAAATTTTGCACACATACAGTACAGACCAAAGTTTGGACACACCTTCTCATTCAAAGATTTTTTCTGTATTTTCATGACTATGAAAATTGTAGAATCACACTGAAGGCATCAAAACTATGAATTTAACACATGTGGAATTATACATTACACTTTACAAAAAAGTGTGAAACAACTGAAAATATGTCTTATATTCTAGGTTCTTCAAAGTAGCCACCTTTTGCTTTGATTACTGCTTTGCACGCAGAATGGTGAACAGATGGACTCTACATGCCCGGTTCCCACCGTAAAGCATGGAGGAGGTAGTGTGATGGTGTGGGGGTGCTTTGCTGGAGACACTGTTGGGATTTATTCAAAATTGAAGCGGTGAGCTGTCCAGCTCACCCCAAACCATCTCGATTAGGTTCAGGTCTGGTGACTGTGGAGGCCAGGTCATCTGGCGTAGCACCTCAACACTCTCTTTCTTGGTCAAATAGCCCTTACACAACCTGGAGGTGTGTTTGGGGTCATTATCCTGTTGAAAAATAAATGATGGTCCAACTAAACGCAAACCGGATGTAATAGCATGCTGCTGCAAGATGCTGTAGTAGCCATGCTGGTTCACTATGCATACAATTCTGAATAAATCCCCAACAGTGTCACCAGCAAAGCACCCCCACACCATCACACCACCTTCTCCATGCTTCACGGTGGGAATAGGCATGTAGAGTCCATCCGTTCACCTTTACTGCGTGCAAAGCAGTAACAAAGCAAAAGGCGCTACTTTGAAGAACCTAGAATATAAGAGATATTTTCAGTTTCACACTTTTTTGTAAAGTGTAATGTATAATTCCACATGTTGTTAATTCAGTGTGATTCTACAATTTTCATAGTCATAAAAATACAGAAAAATCATTGAATGAGAATGTGTGTCCAAACTTTTGGTCTGTACTGTACTCTCATGTAATTGTTAGTGAAAACCATATATCAAACTACATCAAATGACATGGTTACCTGTATGTAAACCATGTGTCATTTCATGTCGGCTCTGTAATTTCACAAAAGCCGGCAATTGAATTAGCGGCTATTATACTATGTAGAAGTGTATGAATTATAAATATATATATATATGTGTCACAATGACATGTATATATAATACATATATATATATATATATGTATTGTAAGCTTCCGGGGGGGTTTAGCTCTAGGATCGCTGTCTGGGTAGACAGAATGGCACGGAAACAGTTCATTCAGACAGCAGTTTGGTGAAAACTGGCCGCAACCAGTTTTATTAAAGTCCACAGCACACAGATAAAAACAAATCATAAACAGAAAACCTGGGCTTGTCTAGCCACTAAATTACACTTAGATAGATGGCCCTCTCTATCCGGGGACCCAGACTCTACCAGTCTGTGCCCAAACAACACATATCACATATGTTACCAGTATGGAGTTTCACAGACACTCCTCTTTATGTCCGAAGGCAACCTCCAATGTGCAGACTTGAGAGAGGTCACCTCCTATTCAGTCGCTATTTGCACGATTCTCACTGCAACTACTCCTGTGTCCGGGTACTTCCTGCACCCAGACTGAGATAGCTCACACTCTTAGAGACTGCTTCCTTGTGCCAGGACACCTCCCTGTGTCCGGGCTAAAGACAGCTCCCACACTCTTGGAGACACCTTCTGTGTCTGGACCCCTTGTCCAGACTGAATGAGCTCTCTGACTGTGCTCCCAAGCACCTACTTCTGGCTTCCTAATCAACACCTGAGTGGATTCAGGTCTGAGCTGCAAGCGTGTACTGAATGGCAGGTGTAGTGACCTTTCTTTACCACCAGGTTTACAAAGCCACACATTTCGCTCATACCAGTCAGCAAGGTACTTAGGTGAAATATACACCTCATTCACCACATATTCCTTCACTGTCTCACATATCCCCTCCCTCTTCCCAGACCGGAGGGCTGGTCATCCAGACCGGAGGGCTGGTCAACAATCCAACAGAGACAGTGAACTCTGGACCAGTCATGGCCCTCATCAGCTTCATCCTCACCACTGTCATAGCCAACATCAGTTTTCTCTTCATCTGAAGCATCCGCACTACCCTGTACCCTCCCAGGCCTATACTCTCTGCGGGCCTCGGGTATCCTGCACTGTTTCATCTTGACTTTAGTGCCAGCCTCAGTCTCGGTATAGTGGCTCACCAGATAAGTACGACCAGGCACGTCAGAACAGCTCTGCTGATTCTTCCTCAGAAACTTTCGTACCTCCTGTTTTTGGGGCACTGACCCTGTGTCACCAACTGTCACAGGAGGTATAGGGGTTTTCTCTAATTCCCCCTGAACTTTCTTTAGCACATCTACTTTCTTAAATATCAGTTGATTCATAAATTCTACCTCACAGAACCCAAGCGCCTCTGTCATGGTCTCTGACCATTCCGAGCCACACTGTTCAAACGATTGGCACTGAGAGGGAGCTGATCGTTTTTTCTTGGTCGGTACACATAATTTATCCTCTTCTGGTACAGGCCACTTTGCATAAGACTCAGAGCTCTTACTTCTTTCTCCAGGAGATCCTCATGGCTACGCATCTTCTCCTGTAGTTGTTGGACGTCCTTTACGTCTTCGGCCCTTTCTTCAGGCTCTTCTGGTAGGACATGCTCAGAAGCCCTACCATCAGTCTTTTTTTCCACCACGTTCTGCATCCCATCTGAGCTCCCGTGTATCTGCAGCGGCAACGGAGCGACACATCGCCCCTCCCACTCACTGGGACGTGGTTCAAGTGTAGACTCCATGAAAATGCGCCTGAGCTCACCAAGGCCAACCCGAGGTCTCAAAATCTCATCTTGGGATTTATCCAGATCCTTTGGGTCGCTCGAGAACTCCGATGGCGCACCGGGCGCCAACTTCCGGCCCGAGCTTCGCGAGTCGCAGCCACGGATCCGGACAGTACACCGTCCACGCCGCTGTCTCCAACAGAAACATATTCCGGGGCAGAGTCATTCCCCACATCTTCAGTCTTGTTCCTCACAGCTTCACTTGAGACATCAGCCTCTGGTGAGGCACCTGGCCTGGTGTCCACCACTTCCATGGCTTTCTCCACCTCTGCAGCTCACCTTCCGAATCCTTGGCCTGATGCAGATCCACACCATACATTGATAACTTCTCATTTTCAACAGCATCCACTTGTGCTGTGTTCAGTTTCAGAGTCCTGTCTTTCACCTTAGTCTTCGCCAGGGAACCGACCAACTGTACAACATCTTCAGATGCCATCCTCCGTCCGACTGCAAGGTCACCTCAGCCTTCCTCTCAGGACTCTCAATCTCCTCTGCTACCATGCCTTCCTCATTTGCACTGGTTGCTTTATGGTCATCAGATAATTCACTATCACTATCTGACCCCTTTTTCTCAGCCACATCTGGCTCACTGTCAGGGCTATACACTTCATTTTCATTCACATCCTGCTCACTGTCAGGGTTAACAATTCATTTCATTCATATCCTGCTCCACTGTCAGGTTATACATTCATTTTCATTCACATCCTGCTCTGGAACCTTAGTTAACATGTCATCCACAACATTAACTTCACCATCTGGTCCCTCAAGTATAGTGATTATGTGACAACCCCCCACTATACTTCTATATAGTTCAGGCACTAGGAGCTGACTCACAACCTCTCCCTGGACTTCAGTGTTTATGGCAACATGAGAGAACCTCTCCTCAGAGTCAGGCTCCTGGGAAACCTCATTTAGAACAATCATATTTTCCTGTGCTGTTTTAAGAGAGGGTTTCTCGCCACTGCTCACACTCAAACCCGTCACAGGACACAGGCAAGTCAGGGACACTCGGTTTCCCGAGAACCACCATCCCTCGTCTCCCAACATCACCTGCAAAGGAATTTCTCACTACCACAGTCATCATTTTATTCAACATCATTATATGACTATGATCGTTTTCCATACATTATCAGCATCAGCACCTTTTCCTGGTCAATCATTACAGGATCATATCACATTAGCTTATCATCACTTTCACAAAATTTTACATCCCATAGCATCGTGTTCCGCCCCTCGGGCTTGGCCACCTCGGAAAGGGCTTCATCACACTGTCCATCAAAAATTTTTTCCCCCGTTCCTTAGGACCGGGGAAAGTCATTACTCAATATAAGGGGTGCACCAGGGTCTTCACTACCCCCACTTCATATGAAACCTCCCCAGTTTTGGGACCAAGTACGGCAGTTCGGGAGACTTGGGTGTCTTCATGGTGTACACCACACTCAGGGCTTTCAGGGATGAAGTCCCTATCACTCAGGCTGTCAATACGGAAGCCACGGACTCTCTGGTCCAAGAGGGCCTGTGCTCTCACTTACAACCACCGGGAACCCCGTGGCCATCCCTTCGGCTGAGGGGGGACACACACACAGGCCCTTGGCGGGAAAGGGGATTGCCAACAACCCAACACATAGGCTCACCCCTATTGGACAGTTGCTGCAATTTTAGCCAGCTCCAACATGTCCATCACACTCTCCCACCCACATTTCCCCCTCGGCCTGAACCCGCTTATCACATACCCATGTCCCAACGCTGGAAGCTCTTACCGCGAGAATTCGCGTCCGGGACTCCGAAGTGACGCCTTAGGGCTGTACCCAGGGGAGTGCTTGGGTGTAGCGGTCCAATCACCTTTCAATCCCTAATCAGGCCTGCTGCTGCAGCTCCCAACGTACTCCAGTCAGGCCTCCTGGCACGGGCGCAAGTAACACCCGCGGGTAAGAACGCCGCTTTCAACTTGGCATAGTCTTCGCTGCCCTGCTTGTCAGGTCAGCCCAGACTTTTTGGGTTCCCCAATCAGAAGGGTACGACCGCCATGGGCCATTCAGAAGTGGAGATTCCCTTCTCTCCGTTTTCCCCAAAACCCAGTAAGAAACCTCCACCCCATCACGAGTTCTTTTTCCAAGGACCGTTTACCGCCTTTATGCGGACAACCGGTGCCTTTCCAACATTACTCTGGGACGGGTGCTGAGACTGCAATCTCCCAACACCGGTTATTTCCTCTGCTGTGCAGGAATTGCTGCCGGTGCTGCAGGCGCTGTGCCCAGCCGCCAAAGCTTCGTGGGCCTGGACCAGGTATCAATGAGCCCTCCAATGCCGACTCATCTGTTCAATCACACATCTTATGTTGCACTTAACCTTTCGCCATTTGTTCAAACCGCCTCCATGGTATCCAGCGTCAGACTCTTGCTTCAAAACTGTAGTTATAAGAACACCAAACAAGCTTTTTTTTTTTTTTTTTTTTAGAAAATTCAGCTTGCTGTGCAAATTTTTTTTTTTTTTTTTCCTTTGCAAACATTAGGGCTACTGCTCTTTAAGACTGCTCCCAAACTTTTCTTTTCGCTGCACTTCCACAGTCATTTTACAAAAGTTCGTTTGCTGTGCATACTTTTTCCTCTGCAGCCCTATCAGGGCCCTTTCCCCAAGAA
>JARQOD010000006.1:155148885-155230649 GCA_033576555.1 Oophaga sylvatica | reverse complement strand
ATCACCACCAGTGAGAGCAGAGAAAGTGTTAGCAGGTGGGAGCAGGAGAGGTCATGAGGGGCTGTCTCTTTTGGAGATAGAGTTGTATGTTGATAAACAGATCTGCTATAGTTAAGTAACTTTTCAAAGTGGTTTATGATCCATGTAGGACTGGACACTTGTTTTATCTGCTCACTACATTTTTTGTGTCCTGCTGTCTCAACTTAGTTTGATTTTATTGCTAACGAGTGGAAAAAAAAGCAAGAGATTCTATAACTGGCCTCCTATATATTCAGACATAGCCTGGAAAGCATTTATGCAGGGGGGCTTTTTATGTACATTTATCAAAGTACGGGCAGTTATAACATAGCAGCTAGAACAGGCAGGAACAGGTGAGACAATTAAAATCCATTTTCTGTACTTTTGGGATTACCACAAATATATATCATATCTTTTGTGTAATTTATATCCTGGCTGCTGCATTCACTCACATCCACCACCCTTGCATCTTTACACTCCATCCATATCGGCCCCTCTGTCTGTTAGGGTTCGAGTTTCCCGCTGCTGCATAAGGGGAGTCTCGAACCAGTCCCCTGCGGTCCCCCATCCATCTCCGGCTGCAGTGGAGCCTGCTCAGCAAAGATGTCGGTCCAGCGTCTCGCCCGGTCTAATACTGTGCAGAGACTTGCTGCTGCCTCTTCAGTTCTGCTATTGTAGCCACTACGGGTCAGACGTCTTTAGGTCTAAGTCCTTTGTTGCTTCATCTGAGCATGCCCAGGGCAAGTTTCCCATTGAGATCAGGGGTCACATGCTCAGATACAGCTGCCACTCCTATTGGTCCTTCAGGAAAGTCCTCCGGCTGTTGATGTTCTGAAGCAGCTTCCCATTGGTCCTTCCGGAAGATTTTTTTCTTGTGGCTGCTATAAAAGTCTGCCCTTTACCGCAAGGCCGTGGCTAGGATCAATTGCATTATGTGCTTTGCGCCATGGATCATGCACGCATGTGGTTAGGCTCGGCTGAAATAAGCCCCTAGAATACCTGGCACCTCCGGTGAGGAGATTTGAGTGGACGTGGTTAGTGTTTGGCTGAAATAAGCCCCTAGAAAAACCAGCTTCTCTGGTGAGGAGATTGCTTGATTGCATTGCTGTCTGCATGATCACGGACTGCTATCCGCACAGCAGTTATCTGTGTATCCCTGTGGTGTTAACAGGACACAGTACCTATCTCTGCGTCTTTACCTCAGCGACTCTGTGGTGTAACAGAGTTCGCTATATCGCTATATAGCGCTGCGGCTTCCCAAGCGCTCTGTGGATTAACAGAGTTCGCACTATCTGCCACAGGGTGCTACGGCATTATTTACGACTCTGCGGGATAACAGAGTTCGCTACTTACGCCATCTTACTAGCAGCAGGCTCTGCCTGCACGGTGGACCCCGGGCTGCGAACAAACCTCTCAACATTATTTAATAGGTGCATTCCGTAGACCCTAACACTGTCCTTTCCTCTCCTATGTATAGCACTCACTCTCTTTTCACTTTGCTAAACAGCACAAATGCACTCAGTCCCACCTTCCAACATACAAGAAGCCTCACAAAATCACATAAACCATCTGCTCACATCTTTCTATCCTCCTTCTTCTAGTTGCAGGAGACATCTCTCATGACCCAGGCCCCTCTTAGAAACTCAGAAACCCTCTCTAATCTTATTAATATTCCCTGCATGCCTTCTATCTCTTAATTGTAACCCTTTGTAATTCCGCTCAGTGTGTAATAATTCTTACTGAAACCTGGATCCAGCAGTCAGACCACCACCGCTTCTACTGCTCTTTCATATGGTTAACTACACTTCTCTCATACCCCAAGATCGGACAACAGAGTAGGTGGAGGCGTTGTCTGCTCCTATCACCCAAATGTACCTTTCAGGTTATCCCTCAAGTACAGTCACTTGTCTCACTTCTTTCAAGGTCCATGCTGTCAGACTCTACGTCCCCTTCTCCATGTGTGTGGCAGTGGTGTATCGTCCTCAGAGCCCCCCCATCAGTTTCTGGATCACTTTGCCACCTGGCTTCCACACTATCTCTCCTGTGACATCCCCACCCTCATCATTTGAGACTTCAACATTCCCATTGCCCTTCCCTCTCACCATCTGCTTCTCACCTTCTCACCTTTTATCTCTAACCTCCTCTTTCGGTCTCTCGCAGCATACCAACTCCCCCACGCATGAAGACATAAACTCCCTCGACTTGGTCTTCTCCCGGCTTTGCTCATGGATGATTTCACAAACTACCCTCTCCCGTTCTCTGACCACAACCTTCTATCATTCTCTATCAAGCACTGCCATCCTTCCCAGGTCACCCCCAGTTCCACACTTTTAGAAACATATAGGCCATTGACACCCTGAAACTTATGAATTACTTGCAGTCATCATTGGCCCCTATCTCCTCCCTCTCATGTCCTGATTCTGCACTGAAGCATTACGATGAAACTCTTCAAAGTGCCCTGGATGAAACTGCACCTCCTATCCATAAAACAACTAGGCACAGACAGCTACAACCCTGGCACACGCTGCAAACACGCTTCCTTCAGCGGTGCTCCAGGGTGCGCCAAACGTCTGTGGAGAAAATCCAATCTACCCGAAGAATTCATCCTTATAAGTCTATGCTTAAAACATACAACGCTGCTCTTCACCTCTCAAAACAAACCTATTTCAACACCCTCATCACCTCACAATCCAAAAATCCAAAACGTCTCTTTGACACTTTTAATTCCCTACTCAAACCAAGAATACAGGCCCCAACCATGGATCTCCACGCTGACAATCTGGCTAATTATTTCAAAGAAAAAATTGACCATATCGGACAGAAATTATCTCCCAATCCCCTCATATCATGCACTGTCTTTTAGGTTTCGAGTTCCCGCTGCTGCACAAGGGGAGTCTCGAACCAGTCCCACTGCGGTTTCCCATTCATCTCCATCCGCAGTGGAGCCTGCTCAGCTTAGACGTCGGTCCCAGCATCTCGCCCAGTCTAACAGTGTGCAGAGGATAACTGCTGTTCCTCCAGGCTCTGCTATTGGGCCAGTACTGGTTAGTGGCGAGCAGACGTCTTTATGACAAAGTCCTTGTTTTCCCCTTCTGAGCATGCCCAGAGTGAGATCTCTCATTGGAGATCAGGGTCACATGCTCAGTACTGCAGCAGCGCCTATTGGTCCGCCAGGAAGGTCCTGTGACTACTGGTTTCGGAACAAGTTTCATTGGTCCTTGCTTCTGGCAGGTCCTATAGCTGTTGCTATAAAAAGGGTAGCATGGCTGGGCCGCCATGCGCTAATATCAATCTTTATATGCTTTGCGCCAGTGTGATCATGCGCGTGTGTTGGTTAGGGCCCGGCTGAAATAAGCCCCTAGAATACCGACTTATTCGGTGAGGAGTTTTGGTATGCTAGCTGGTCAGCGTCGGTGTCCAAGATGCCCTAGATTACCGGCATAACCGGTGAGGAGTTTGATTGCCGTATTCAGGGCCTGGCGTTCAGACGCCACAGATTGCGGGTGACTTCCGCGAGGACATTAGCACATGATCACGTTCTATGTTCGCTTAGCAGTTAACTGTGTACCTGGTTGCCTGACAGGACACAAAGTTTGTCTCAGCGCTCTGTGACTAACAGGTTTCGCTTTCAATGTTAGACAGCGCCCTAGCAATGTTTATTTTGCGACTCAGTTGTGTTAAGTGAGTTCGCACCACATCGCCATATAGCGCTGCGGCACTCCTTCTAGCAGCTCTGTGGATTAACAGAGTTTCGCACATTTACCACAGCGCGTTACGGTGTTTATTTTGGCGACTCTGCGGGATAACAGAGTTCGCTTCTTGCGCCATTTTACTAGCAGCAGGCTCCGCCTGCACGGTGGACCCGGGCTGGCGAACGCACCTCTCCACATCAAATATTTGGTGCTTTCCGCAGACCCTAACACTGTCCTCCCTCCCCCACTGCTTCTAGCTCACTCTCTGATTTTGAACCAGTAACAGAAGAAGTAACCAGGCCCCTTGCATCTTCTCGCCCTACCACTTGCACCAGTGACCCCATTCCATCACATCTCCTCCAGTCCCTTCCCCTGCTGTCCACCACTCACCTTGCAAAAAAATTAAACCCCTATCATTCCTTCCGGTATCTTTCCTTCCTCATTAAGCATGCCATCATACAGCCATTACTCAAAAAACCATACCTCGACCAAAACTGTGCCACTACCTATAAGACCTGTCTCTAATCTTCCCTTCATCTCTAAACTCCTGGAATGCCTGGTTCATGCCCCGATTTATCTGCTATCTCTCAGATAACTCTCTCCTCGACCCTCTACAGTCCGGTTTCCGCTCTCTACACTTTGCTGAAACTGCCCTCACTAAAGTCTCTAATGATTTTCTAACAGCTAAATCTAATGGTCACTACTTTTATTGGATCTCTTTGCAGCATTCGACATTGTGAACCATCAGCTCCTCCTCACTATGCTCTGTTCCATTGGCCTCAAGGACACCGTTCTCTCTTGTTATCCTCCTATCTCTCTGACCGCTTCTTTACTGTATCTTTTGCTGGCACCTCCTCCTCTCATCTTCCCCTTACTGTTGGGGTTCCTCAAGGAGCTGCTTTAGGGCCCCTTCCTCTTCTCTTTGTATACTGCCTCTATTGGTCAAGCAATCAGTAGATTTGGGTTCCAGTACCATCTCTATGCTGATGACACCCAATTATACACTTCTCCTGATATCACGCCTGCCTTTTTGGAAAACATCAGTGATTGTCTTACCACTGTCTCTTAAATCATGTCCTTCCTCTATCTGAAACTGAACCTGTCAAAAACTGAACTCCTTGTGTTTCCTACCTCTACTAACCTACTATGCCCGACATTGCCATTTCCGTGTGTGGTTCCACCATTACTCCCCAGCAGCATGCCCGCTGTCTTGGGGTCATACTTGATTCTGAGCTTCATTCACCTCCCACATCAGATCTCTGGCTCGCTCTGTTATCTGCAGCTCAAAAACATTTCTAGAATTCAACCCTTTTTTACTTTCGACTGCAAAAACTCTTACTGTTTCCATATTCTGTCTCACCTAAACTATTGTAACTCTCTACAATCGGTCTCTCTCTTACCAAACTCTCCCCTCTCCAATCCATCCTGAATGCTGCAGCTAGGATCATATCCCTCACCAATCATTATACCGATGCCTCTTCCTGTTGCCAGTCCTTACGCTGGTTACCCATCCACTCCAGAATTCAGTATAAACTTATTACCTCACGCACATATGGCTCAGCACCACCCTTCTCTCCTCCCTCATTTCAGCCTACCATCCTACCCGTGCTCTCAGTTCTGCTAATGACCTGAGGTTAACATCCTCATTAATCAGAACCTCCCACTCCCGTCTCCAAGACTTTACACGTGCTGAGCCAATTCCTTTGGAATGCACTACCCAGGTTTATATGAATAATCCCCAATCCCCACAGTTTTAAGCGTGCCCTAAAAACGCATTTGTTCAGACTGGCCTATCGCCTCAATGCATTAACCTAAATATCCCTATGTGGCTCATTCAAAATTTTATCCCTGTATTGCTCATTCAAAAATTTTTACCATAACCGGTTTCCTTGCATCATGTTCTCACCCGCTTTATGCATTTAATAGCCCTCTGTGTCTGTACTGTTACATATTTAGACTGTTAACTGGTTCATGCAGCAACAGGAACACCCTATTCTTACATTAGGTTGGTCAAAACAATAAAAGCAATTTGTTACCATCCACCTTTCGTTTCTCCCCTTTTTCCTTATAGATTGTAAGCTTGCGAATAGGGCCCTCATTCCTCTTGGTATCTGTTTTGATTTATGTGTTTATTGCTATGCTGTAATGTCTACTGTCTGTAAAAGTCCACTCAATAATGTAAAGTGCTACCGAATATGTTGGCGCTATAGAAATAAAATTTATTATTAATTATTATTATGTCAGAAGGAAGGTCACATAGCATAGCCGAGCGGTTTCTCCCAAGTACCAGTAACCTGGAGAGATAAAAGCCAACGCTGTGGTACCAGTGACCCTTCAGCATTGAAAGTAGGACTAACCTGCCTAACACTAGTACCAGTGACCCCTCAGCATTGAAAGAGGACTAGACCTCCCAGACCCAAACCAGTTAAAGAATTTTGGCATATATTTCACCGCTTTGATATCTCTTGAACAATAAGAACATGGAAAGGTCATAGCCATCTGGTGAGCTGCATTCTTGCAACATGTTCACAGACTTGCCAGTGGAAAAGCCAAACTTCACATGCCAAAAATGCAAGCTTGTGTCCCTGTTGGAGGAAAAGTTTCAAAATCTGGAAAGGTTTATCTACATTGAAAACCATTAAGGAAGGTGAAGAGTTCTTAGACAGAGCAGAAATATCTCTTCATTTTACAAAAACAGAAGAAATTCAAAGTGCACCTGAAGAAACAGAGGAATGGAAGCATGTACCCAGAGAAGCAGGAGGACCGGGAGGCAGTTTAGCGCCCAATACTGCTCAGGAACCAGTACCAGCTCTTCGCAGGAGAACGATGAAGAAATACATCAGGATAATACTCTGCCCACAAACAATAACCTTGTATGCCTTCAGAGTCCTCCTGAATGGAGAAAGAAAAATGTTGTGAAGAAGAAACAGAGAGTTGTGGTCAAGGGGGATTCCCTGTTGAGAGGAACAGAGGCTGCTATCTGCAGACCGGATTTAACCTCAAGAGAAATGTGCTGTCTTCCAGGTGCAAAAATTAAAGATGTGTCTGACAGGATATCAGGACTCCTCAGAACTACAGATGACTACCCATTCCTGATAATACATGTGGGGACAAATGACACCGCGAGAAACAACCTGGAAACCACTGCAGTGACTTTGAAAACTTAGGAAAGAAAGTGAAAGAACTGGGAGCGCAGGTGGTCTTCTCTTCCATTCTTCCATGGATGGCCATGGAATAAGGAGGTGGAAGAAGAATCTGCAGGTGAACAACTGGCTATGTCAATGGTGCCGTCGGAAAGGGATTTGGATTTCTGGATCACGAGTGAATTACCTATACGATGGACTACTTGCTAGAGAGGGGGTGCACCTTACGAAGACTGGAAAACAAGTACTTGGAAGTTGCCTTGCTACACATCAGGAGAGCTTTAAACTAGAACAATGTGGGAAGGGAAGCAAAACCCCAGAAAAAGCAATACACCTGACAAATACTATTGAGAATTCTGCTATTAGAAGTGAAAGGGAAGAACAAAGACAAAAAATCCAAATAATAAAAATATTGAAGAAAGCGAAACCAATCACAAACTAAAATTTTTTCTATACAATGCACAAAGCATGTACAACAAACAGGGAGAGTGGGAACTACAAATGCAGGAAAATAAATATGATGTCATGGAATCACTGAAACTTGGTGGGATGATACACATGATTGGAATACAAGGCTAGAAGAATAAAACTTATTTCCAAGAAACAGACTTGATAAAAGAGGTTGAGGTGTGCATTGTAATTTTAGAAAAGCTTATATCTGCATAGAGATTGAAGCTTTAGAGACTGGGAGTTCTGTGGAAACTGTTTGGGTAAGAATACAAGGACAGAACAATGGAAAGGACACCATTGTAGGCATTTACTACAGGCCACCTTTGCAAGCTGAAGAATGGATGAACTCTTTATGCATCAAATGGCCAAGTTCTCCAAAAATATGACATAGTGGTCATGGAGATATCAACTATCCAGACTTTTGTGGTTTAATATCTCTCAGGCAAAACTAACAGGTCAAGGAAATTCTTATCCTCTCTTTTTGACAACTTTATCTTCCAAAAGGTAGGGGAATCTCGAGCCATCCCTGCTGCGGTCTCCCATTCGTCTCTGGCCGCAGTGGACTCTGCTCAGCATAGGCGTTGGTCCCAGCATCTCGCCCAGTCTAACATTGTGCAGAGGATTACTGCTGCCTCTCCAGGCTCTACTATTGTAGCCAGTACGGTTAGCGGCGAGCAGACGTAAATTTTGGACAAAGTCCTTGCTTTCCCCTTCTGAGCATGCCCAGGGTGGAATCTCTCATTGGAGATCAGGGGGTCACATGCTCAGGTGCTGCAGCGGCTCCAATTGGTCCGCCAGGAAGGTCCTGAAACTTCCTGTGTTCTGGAACAGTTTTTCCCATTGGTCCTTATCTGGCAGGCCCTGTAGTTGCCACTATAAAAGGGTGGCATGGTTGTGCCGCCATGCGCTAGTATCAACTGCATTATGTGCCTTGCGCCAGTGTGACTTGCATGCATGTGTTAGGGCTCGGCGAAATAAGCCCCTGGAATACCGGCACCTCCGGTGAGGAGATGTATGCACGTGTTTAGGGAAAAGGCTGAAATAAGCCCCTAGAATACCGCTTTCCCGTGAGGAGATTGTCTGATTGCGTTGCTGATTGCATTACTAAGGACTGCTGTCCGTACAGCAGTTGTCTGTGCATTCCTGTGGATTTAACAGGACACAGTCCATATCTCTGCGTCGCTACCTTAGCGACACTGTGGTGTAACAGTGCTCGCTTATACTGCCATATACTGCCACAGTTTCTAGAGTTGCAACTCTGTGAATTTAAAAGAGTTCGCCAACCGTCATCTTACTAGCAGCAGGCTCTGCCTGCACGGTGACCCTGGGCCCGCGAACGCACTTATTATTTATATTTATTTTGTGCGTTCCGCCTGCCCTAACACCAGTTCATCTGGCTAGAAACCCCAACACTCTCCTTCTTGGTCAAATAGCCCTTACACAGCCTGGAGGGTATTTGGGGTCAATTGTCCCTGTTGAAAAATAAATGATTGTCCAACTAAACGCAAACTGGATGGAATAGCATGCTGCTGCACGTTGCTGTGGTAGCAATGCTGGTTCAGTATGCCTTCAATTTTGAATAAATCCCCAACAGTGTCACCAGCAAAGCACCCCCACATCATCACACCACCTCCTCCATGCTTCACGGTGGGAACCAGGCATGTAGAGTGGATCCGTTCACCTTTTCTGCGTGCAAAGCAGTAATCAAAGCAAAAGGTGGCTACTTTGAAGAACCTAGAATATAAGACAAATTTTCATTTGTTTCACACTTTTTTGTAAAGTGTAATGTATAATTCCACATGTGTTAATTCATAGTTTTGATGCCTTCAGTGTGATTCTACAATTTCATAGTCATGAAAATACAGAAAAATCGTTGAATGAGAAGGTGTGTCCAAACTTTTGGTCTATACTGTAAATAAACTAGAGCAGGGGCAGCAACGAACAGAATGGTTTTAACAGGGAAAAATGCAAAGTACTACATCGGGGCAATAAAAATGAAAAAAGCATATACAATATGGGAGGAATAGGTGTGAATACTTGGGGGGCGACTTCTGAGCTGGAGCTCCCTCCGGTGGTTGCTGGGGTAATGAACTAATGCTGAATGGCCTTCAGTTGGCTCTGAATGGTCTGATATAAGTGACCTGAACTCCTTCAGCCTTGCCGGTAATCAATTGTTCTTCTGTCTTGCTTGGAGCTCTGCTTGCATTCCTGTTCTCATTCAGATAACTGATTTGCTGTTTTTTTCCTCTGGTTGGATTTTCCTTGCCTGGTTTGCTGCTTGCAGTGGACTTCAGCCTGGCCCCTGTTGGGGGTCTGGTGCTGCAATTGTGCTCATTTTGTATTTGCACTTTTGCTCTGCTCATTGTCACATTTTTGCTGAATTTCTGTGTGTTACAACCAGAGAATCTGATTTAGGTGGAAGAGATCGTGTGATCTCAGGTTTTTATTAATCAAAAGTGTTGTATTTTTATCAGGGTTTTTTTGGGATTGCAGTCAAATTCTTCCCTATACTTTTCTATCTATACAGATTGGGCCCCAGCGTTTGCTCATTCTATTTTCTGTCTGTGTCCGTGCTTTCTTGTCTAACCGCCATTACATGTTTGAGTGCTTCCTATTTCTTTGGGGGTTCTGCTCGGGGGAAGATAGCTTTCATCTTTCTGCCTTTAGTGTAGTTATCCCCCGGCTGTGACGAGGCATCTATGATCCCCATAGGTACGCTCCACGGCTACCTCTAGTGTGGCGGTTAGTTTAGGGTACTGCAATCCAATAGTTTCCAGCCCTCTGGTGTATTACTACTTTGGCTATTTTTGCAATTTCTCCTCAGCTGCCGAAACATAACAGTATTACCCGGCCAAACTGAAAATTATATGGTACTCACAGAAGGGAAAAATAAAAAAAGGAAAAAAAAAGGGAGTTGTCAGAATTTTTTTCTCTGTTTGTTGTATTTTTTTCCCTCTGTTTCTCTGGGTGCTGAGGAGGAATTTTTTTTTCTCTCAAGGGAGTTTGCACAGTTGTCTGGCCGTGTGAAGCAGCTTGTCACTGAGGTTCGAAGTATTACTACCTATCTAGCTAGGTTGCGGTTGTGGAACCTAGGATCCCCATACCAGATTTATTTTTGGGGATCAGTCAAAATTTCTGAATTTCAAAAATAACTGTATGTTGTTTTTTGCATTAAAGCCTAAGTCCTCAGGGAAACGCAGCACAGCAGGTTCAAATTGTCATCTCTCTGCTGGGGCGGATTGGGCTTTTTCCTTGACACCTTGGATCCTGTTTTGAATGATGTTGATGTATTTTTCAGGCTCTGGGGTTATTGTACGATGAACCTAATGTCTCTGATCAAGCTGAAAAAACCTTGCTGGCATTAAATCAGGGTCGTGAAGACGCTGAGTTGTACTATCAAAATTTCGTAAGTGGGCAGTCCTGACTAATGGAATGATGATGCTTTGGCAGCCCTTTTTCGGAAGGGTCTGTCAGAAAATGTAAATGACGTTATGGTGGGTTTCCCTGTTCCTCTTGGTCTCAATGATTCTATGTCTTTGGCTATTCAAATTGACAGATGTTTGCGGGAGCGCAGAGGTATGCGTCAGATACTGTTGCCTTGTGAGCCCCTCCTGGGCCCATGCAGTGTGATGAAGTGACTTCTGGGGCTCAGCGTCATGAGTTCGTAAGCGCAATGGATTATGTTTCTCTGTGGTGACGCTTCCCATGCTATTTCAGTCTGCCTAAGGGGAAGACGTTTTGCGTGCTCAATTGTCTTGGTAGTGTTCAGACTAAATTTCTGTTGACTGTTTACCCTGATTTTCTCCCTTTCCACATTTTCGGCTCAGGCTTTTGTTGATTCAGGAGCAGCTATTAACCTGATGGATTTTGACTTTGCCAAACGTTGTGGTTTCGCCTGATACCCCTGCAGAAGTCTATTCCTTTGCTGGGCATTGATTCTACCCCTTTGGCGAAGAATAAACCCCCGTTTTCTACTCAGTGATAATGAGGGTTGAACCAGATCATCAGGAGAGTTGCAAATTTTCTGGTGTTGCATAATCTGCATGACATTATTGTACTGGGTTTCCCTTGGTTACAGACTCATAAATCCTGTTTTGGATTGGAAATCTATGTCTGTGACCAGTTGGGGCTGCCAATGTGTTAATACTGACACTCCTTTTTTTCTGCCTCTCCCCAGTCTCAGATGTCCCTGACTTTTTGACAGATTTTTCTGATGTGTTTAGTGAAAGTAAGCTGCATCCTTACCTCCTCACAGGAGCTATGATTGCGCTATTGAATTAGTGCCTGGTGGTAAATTTCCTAAAGGTCGCCTTTTTAATTTATCTGTACCTGAACACGATGCTTTGCGATCTTATATCAAGGAGTCATTGGAGAAGGGTCATATCAGACCATCCTCTTTACCCTTGGGCGCCGGTTTTTTCTTTGTGGCCAAAAAGGATAGTTCATTGAGGCCGTGTATTGATTATCGCCTCCTGAATAAGATCACTGTTAAATATCATATCCTTACCCTTGATTTCTGACCTATATTCCAGAGTAAAAAGTGCTAGTTGGTTTACCAAGCTTGATCTGAGGGGGGCGTATAAACTTATTCGCATTAAGCACGGGGATGAATGGAAGATGGGCGTTTAATTTCCCCAGAGGGGCATTTTGAGTACCTAGTGATGCCTTTTGGGCTCACGAATGCACCTTCCGTCTTCCAATACTTCATGAATGATATTTTCAGGGATTTTGTGGATAAATTTCTGATCGTTTATTTAGATGATATCTTGATTTTTTTTCAACGACTGGGACTTTCATGTGAAACATGTTCGGACTGTGTTCCAGATTTTGAGGGAGAATGCACTGTATGTGAAGGGATCAAAGTGTCTTTTTGGCGTACAGAAGGTCTCATTTCTGGGATTCATTTTGTCTCCGTCTGTTATTGAAATGGACCCGGTGAAGGTTCAGGCCATCTGTGATTGGGCTCAACCTACTTCATTGAAAGCTCTTCAAGATTTTTGGGTTTTGCCAATTTTTATTGTAAATTTATTGGTAATTTCTCCGGTATTGTTAAACCATTGACTGATTTGACCAAAAAGGGTTCTGATGTGGTGAATTGGCCTCCTGAGACAGTTTCTGCGTTTCAGGAACTTAAGCAGAGATTCATTTCTGCTCCTGTTCTACGGCAGCCTGATGTTTCTCTGCAGTTTCAGGTGGGAGGTTGATGCCTCTGAGATTGGGGCAGGTGCCGTTTTATCCAAAAGGGATCCAGAGACCTCTAAGAGTAACCCTTGTGCCTTTTTCTCTCGAAAATTTTCTCCAACTGAACGTATTTATGACGTGGGTAATCGGGAGTTATTGGCCATGAAGTGGGCCTTTGAAGAGTGGAGACATTGGCTGGAAGGAGCCAAACATCAGGTGGTGGTTCTCACGACCATAAGAACCTGGTTTATCTCGAATCACCAAGCGATTTAATCTAGACAGACCAGGTGGGCATTGTTTTTCACACGTTTTAATTTTGTGGTTTCTTTTCTTCTGGTCACTAAGAATGTTAAAGCGGATGCCCTCTCGAGGAGTTTCTTTGCGGATTCTCCTGAGTTATCTGATCCTGTTGTTATTTTGAAAGAGGAGTAGTTCATTTCCGCCATCTCGCCCAATTTGAGACTGGCTCTGGAGGGGTGTCAGGAGGATAAACCTGAGCGCTGCCCTGTTGGGAAATTGTTTTATCCCTGACCAGTGGAAGAAGAGTGTGATGTCTGAGATTCATTGTTCCGCGTTGGCAGGTCATCCCGGGATTTTTGGTACCAGAGACTTGGTGAGTCGGTCCTTTTGGTGGGCTACTTTGTCTCGTGACGTCAGGGAATTTGTGCAGTCCTGCGGGACTTGCTCTCGTTCCAAGCCTTGCTCTCATTCTAGTGGTTTCTTATGAAATTACCTGTACCCAAGAGGCCATGGACCCATATTTTTATGGATTTTATTTCCGACCACCCTGTCTCTCAGAGAATGACCGTTATCTGGGTAATCTGTGATAGGTTTTCCAAGATGATACATCTTGTGCCATTACCTAAGTTGCCTTCCTCCTCTGAATTGGTGCCTTTGTTCTTTCAGCACGTGGTTTGGTTACATGGCATTCCGGAGAACATTGTGTCTGACAGAGGAGTGCAGTTTGTTTCCAGGTTTTGGAGGACATTTTGTTCTAGAATTGGTGTTCAATTATCTTTCTCCTCTGCATTTCATCCTCAGACCAATGGACAAACTGAGAGAACAAACCTGACCTTGGAGACTTATTTGAGATGTTTTGTGTCTGCTGATCAAGATGACTGGTCTCTTTTTTGCCTTTGGCTTAGTTTGCTCTAAATAATAGGGCTAGCTCTGCCACCTTGATGTCTCCATTTTTCTGCAATTCCGGGTTTCACCCTCGATTTTCTTCAGGACAGGCGGAGGCTTCTGGCTGTCCGGCATTGACTCTATTGTGGAGCGCATGCAGCAGATTTGGGACCAGGTAATGGAGAGTTGTCTCTCTCTCAGGAGAAGGCCCAGCGGTTTGCCAACCGGCATAGGACTGATGGTCCTCATTTTAAAGTGGGGGACTTGGTTTAGTTGTCCTCAAGAAATATCCCTGTGAAAGTTGCATCTCCAAAATTTAAGCCAAGGTTCATTGGACCTTATAAGATCATGGAAATTATTAATCCAGTTTCCTTCCGTTTGCTTCTTCAAGGGACATTTAAGATCCATAACCTGTTCCACAAGTCCTTATTGAAGAGTTTGTCGAGCCAGTGGTTCCTATGGCTACGCCTCCCGACCCTGTTTTGGTTGAGGGCCAATTTGGAGTATGTGGTTGAGAAAATATTGGATTCTCATTTTGCTAGACGGAAACTCCAATATTGGGTTAAATGGAGAGGTTATGGTCAGGAGGACAATTCTTGGTGTTTGCTTTGGACATCCATGCTGGGAGACTTATCCGTGCCTATCATCGAGCTCATCCTGATCAGCCTGGTTGCGCAGGTGAGGGTTCGGTGACCCCTCCTCAAGGGGGGGTACTGTTGTGAATACTTTGTTAGGCGACTTCTGAGCTGGAGCTCCCTCCGGTGGTTGCTGAGGGTAATGAAAAATTTTTGAATGGCCTTCAGCTGGCTCTGAACGGTCTGATATAAGTGACCTGAACTCCCTTCAGCCTTGCCCGTAATCAATTGTTCTTCTGGTCTTGCTTGGAGCTCAGCTTGCATTCCTGCTCTCATTCAGATAAGTGATTTGCTGTTTTTTTCCTCTGGTTGGATTTCCTTGCCTGGTTTGCTGCTTGCAGTTGACTTCAGCCTGGTCCCCTATTGGGGGTCAGGGGCTGCAATTGTGCTCATTTTGTATTTGCACTTTTGCTCTTTTTCATTTGTCACCTTTTTGCTGAATTCTGTGTGTTACACCAGAGATCTGATTTAGGTGGTAGAGATGTGTGTCTCAGGTTTTTGTTAATCAGAAGTGTTGGTTTTTTTTGTTAGGGTTTTTTTGGATTGCAGTCAGAATTCTTTCCTATACTTTTCTATCTAGACAGATGGGCCCCAGCGTTTGCTCATTCTATTTTCTGTCTGTGTCCGTATTTTCTTCTTGTCTAACCCCCATTACATGTTTGGGGGGTTCCTATTTCTTTGGGGGTTTCTGCTCCAGCGAAGATAGCTTTCATCTTTCTGCCTTTAGGTGTAGTTAAAACTATCCGCTGTGACGATGCGTCTAAGATCACCGTAGGTACGCTCCATGGCTATTTCTAGTGTTGTGGTTAGTTTAGGGTACTGAAATCCAATAGTTTCCAGCCTCTCTGGTGAATTATACTTTGGCTATTTTTTGCAATTTCTCCTCAGCTACCGAAACATTACAAATAGGGCTAAGTAACAGCACATGTGAAAAAGGCTTGGGTATACTAATTGATCACAGGCTGAACATGAGTCAACAGTGTTATGCAGCAGCAAAAAAGCAAATACAATTCAAGGATGTATCAATAGAAGCATGCAGTCTAGATTACGTGAGGTCAATATTGCCATCTACTCTTCTTTGGTCAGACCTCATCTGGAATACGTGTCCAGTTTTGGGCACCACATTTTAAAAAAGACATCAACAAACTGAGCAAGTTCAGAGAAGAGCGACTAGAATGGTGACCGGTCTGCAAACCATGTCCTATGAGGAAAGGTTGCAGGATTTGGGAATGTTAAGCTTGCAAAAGAGAAGACTGGAAGGAGACTTAATAGCTGTGTACAAATATCTCAAGGGCTGTCACATTGTAGAAGGATCATCTTTATTCTCATTTGCACAAGGAAAGACTAGAAGCAATGGGATGAAACTGAATGGGAGGAGACAGATTAGATATTAGAAAAAACTTTTTGACAGTTAGGGTGATCAGTGAGTGGAACAAGCTGTCATGAGAGGTGGTGAGTTCTCCTTCAATAGATGTCTTCAAACAGAGGCTGGACAGACATTTGTCTGGGATGATTTAGAGAATCCTGCTTTGAGCAGGGGGTTGGACCAGATGGCCCTTCCAACTCTACTATTCTATGATTCTAATGATTTTTAGATGAACCATTAACCTGAAGGAAGAGTGCAACCCAACAATCTCTGTTCCATTATATCGGGACCACAACAGAAGCTAGCAGACTATCTCCTCAGCACTGAAAAACTGTGAATGTGACACCGGTGTTCAACTGCGTTAGCATATAGAGAAGGTTTATTTATTTAGGATGCTGTAACAGCCAGGCCTGATTATCAGAAGACAGGTGGGAATTTAGAAGAGAGTAGTCTGTAGAAATTGTTCATATTGTTTGCATTGAACTTTGTATTGCAACAGCTGGAGTACAGCTTGTGTGAATTGTTCCAGCCAGGCTGGCGTCAGCACGTGGCACACCTGGGCAAGTGCCGGGGCCCTGAGCAGGCTGGGGGACCCACTCGACATCAGGGACATTGGCACACTATTGGGACCCGGTGTCTGTGCCAGTGCCGACTCCCGTGAGTGGGCCCTCCGTTTGCTCAGGGCCCTGTAATTTGTGATACTTACCTCTCCCCGTTCTGTTCCATCACTGCTGCATCCTCTGACTGTGAAGTTCAGGTCAGAGGACGCTATGACGTTACGACTGTGAACAGTTACAGTGCAGAGAACTGAAAGATGCTGACACTGAGGAGTCCAGAGCAGAGCAGCAAGGAGAGGTGAGTATTTCATTTTTTTTTTAATGTTTGGAGCATTATTTATAGGGACCATCATACACTGGTATGAGGCCCATTATACATTGAAGCATCGTATATGGGGCCCATTATACACTGGAGCATCATATATGGAGCCAATTATATATTGATCATTATATGGGCCCATCATATACTGGAGCATTATATGGAGTCCATCATATACTGTATGGAACATTATAGGGCCCTTTTATATATTGAGCAATACATGGGCTCAATAATCTTTATGGAGCAATATATGGGGTCTATTATATACTGTATGGAACAATATATGGGGCTCATTATTCTGTATGGAGCAACATATAGGTCTCATTATTCTGTATGGAGAAAAATATGGGGTCCATGATTCTGTAAGGAGCAATATTTGGTGCCCATAATACTGTATGGAGCACTATATGGGCTCATTATACTGTAAGGAGCATTATATGTGACTCATTCTACTGTATTGAGCATTATATGGGGTCCATTATTCTGTATGGAACAATATATGGGGCTCATTAATCTGTATGGATCACTATGTGGTGCCCATAATACTGTATGGAGGACTATACTGTCCAATTTCTGATCTATTGTAGAATTGACAATAGATATTACTCATGTAATGTAAGAAGTGAAATCTTTGACATTGTACTATACCTATAATTTTGCTGCTGTATCTGTGCATCATGAATTGTGGTATCTGTTACAGGGGCCCATTGAGACTCTTTCGCCCGGGGCCCACGAAAACCTGGAACTTGCCCTGGTTCCAGCTATCTCTCTTTGTATCTTTTATTGTTGTTATTACATGAAACATTAGTCTTAAGGTACTGCCACACTAAACGCTCCCGCTAGCGATCACGATAACGACGCATACTAATGCGATCGCTAGCGGGATCGTTTTAATATCGCTAGTAGCGCACTAATTTAGCGATGTCGTTAAGGACGCTATCGCGGTTAGTGATCTCCTTAACGACTTTGGCGGTACAAAACACACCGCACATCGCTAAAAAAAAGGTGCCACACTCAGCGATATATACTCACCAGCGGGACGCCAACGATAAAAATACGGTCCAGAACGCTGTGAACGATGAACGAGATCACAGCAGGGGCACAGCAGGGGCCACGTCGTTGCTGCATGCCACACACACCGGCGTCACTAACGAGATCGCTAATAGTGACGTATTTTAGCGATCTCGTTAGCGACGCTGTTTAGTGTGGCATACCCTTTACTTCCCGGCATAAAATCATCTGTCTTTCAATAAAGCCGTGTTTTTTTTGGCCTTTTCATCTACTGTACTGTATTTAAGTCCAATCACAGCATCATTAGCACCATCTGAGAGCACACAGTTGAGGTCAGTGATGCAACAATGAAATCAACCTGAACTTTTAATCTTCAGCAGAGCACAACCCGCGGTAAACAGGAAGCCAGGAGACAGAGCAGTGGTGCGCTCCTGAAAAACGATCATACCCTTTTAGTATATGAAATCAGCTGTAGGAAATGTAATAAGTAATAAATTTGTATTCCACTAGAACTCTGCAGAACAAAACTTGTGTGCTCAACCAAGTAACGGTTTATCTGGAATATTGTAACACTTCCTAAAAATACATGCAGGTCACATTTCTATCTTGGAAGTCATTAACCTCTAAAAAAAAACAAGCCTCCATGAGCGGGTAATTGGAAAAAAAATTCTTCTAATGCAAAATGGATATTAGATCTCAATACTATTATTCACTTTATTATTCACTATTATACATATTCAGGGCCATGGGTCTGCACAGACGTAGTCTGCACAGGATGATTTCAAATCCCATATTTCAAATTACAGATTTCTAATTACAACATTCTGAATTTGACTAGAATTCTAGAATGCATTTGGCCACTCATCGCTCCTGCAATATCATCTGTACCACTCTAATCAAGCTGTTTCTCCTCTTCCCACAGGTATGCACTGAATGTCTCCAGCTTTTCCCAGCTCCTGATTGTATTTTGTGAACTGCATTTACTATGCCTGGTATGCACTGAATGTGTCCAGCTTTTTCCAGCTCCTGATTTATTTGTGAACTGCTTTAGCTATCCTTGGGATGCATTGCTTACCTTACCTCTTCCATCCATAATGTACTCCACTCGTACTGCGTCTTCCATGCCTATCGAGTGTGCAGTCCATCCCCCGCTTTTTGTCACCTTTGGGTAACTCTGAACATGTGGTGCAGCTAATCACGCCCACATCCCCTCTCACAGCTGATCCACCTCAGTTCCAGATATATTTAGGGCCATGGGTCTGCACAGGATGATTTCAAATCCCATATTTCAAATTACAGATTTCTAATTACAACATTCTGAATTTGACTAGAATTCTAGAATGCATTTGGCCACTCATCGCTCCTGCAATATCATCTGTACCACTCTAATCAAGCTGTTCCTCCTCTTCCCACAGGTATGCACTGAATGTCTCCAGCTTTTCCCAGCTCCTGATTGTATTTTGTGAACTGCATTTACTATTCCTGGTATGCACTGAATGTGTCCAGCTTTTCCCAGCTCCTGATTGTATTTTGTGAACTGCTTTAGCTATCCTTGGGATGCATTGCTTACCTTACCTCTTCCATCCATAATGTACTCCACTCGTACTGCGTCTTCCATGCCTATCTGAGTGTGCAGTCCATCCCCCGCTTTTTGTCACCTTTGGGTAACTCTGAACATTCACCCCAATACTTCTCTATTTTGCCCGCTCTCTATAATCCCCCCACCTAGTAAGGAACTATTCATTTCTCCCTCCATCCTCCCCAGCCACCTCACCTTCTCCTCAGAACTGTTCCTCTACATACAAGCCTCTCTGTCCAGACACATATGGCCACACCATGGCTTATCCTGCTCCCACCTTCTAACACTCTGTCTGTTACTCCTCATTGCTGGCGACGTTTCCCCAAATCCTGGTCCTCCTCAGCATATCCCCACACTCATTTCTAACACCCTGCCACGATCCTCTATATGTTTCTGCAACCATGATAACCTCATACCCATTCACCCAGCCCCCATCCCCCGGTCCCACTACCTGGAGCACTATGGAACGCACGCTCAGTCTGCAATAAACTGTCATTTATCCATGACCTCTTCATCACCAACAAACTTTTCTTCCTTGCTATCACTGAAACCTGGCTCACTCCCTCTGACACAGCCTCTCCAGCTGCACTCTCTTATGGCGGATTCCATCTCTCTCACACACCCCGCCCCAGCAAGAAACGTGGTGAAGGAGTTGGCTTGCTCATCTCCAATTCCTGCTCCTTTACCCCACTTCCTCTCCCACTCTCTGCTACTCTTCCCTCATTTGAGGTGCACTCCGTCCGCATCTACTCCCCTTCCAACCTCCAGCTAGCCCCCAGAACTAGCCATCTCCACCTTTCTCGATCACTTCACCACCTGGCTGCTTCATTTCCTCTCTGCTGACATCCTCACTATCATCATGGGTGACTTTAACATCCCAATTGACACTTCCATCTCCGCTGCCTCCAAACTTTTATCCCTCACTGCCTCCTTCAGCCTCACTCAATGGTCCTCTGGGGCCACTCACAAAGATGGTCACACACTGGACCTTATTTTCACCCGCCTCTGCTCCCTTACTAATCTCACTAACTCACCCTGCCCCTGTCTGACCACAACCTACTGACATTTTCTTCCCTCTCCTCTTCTAGTATGCAAACCCCTGCTCCACAAACTCGCTCATCATTGCAGAAATCTCAAACACCTCAACCTACAATCGCTCTCTGAGTCCCTCCTCCCTCTTACAGACATAGCCTTACTTCATGACACAGATGCTGCTGCCACCTTTTATAACACGACAATAACAGCAGCACTTGATTCGGCCACCCCCACGCACATAGCAAAACTCGCACAATCAACAAGCAGCCCTGGCTGACCAGCCTTACCAAAGAACTGAGACGGGCTTCCAGAGTTGCTGAGCGGAGATGGAAAAAATCCCGCTCTGCTGAGCACTTAACCGCATACAAGCAGTCCCTCACCAGCTTCAAGTCCACACTCACTGCCACAAAGCAAACTTACTTCTCATCTCTCTTATCCTCCCTGTCTCACAACCCTAAACAGCTCTTCAACACTTTCAATTCTCTACTCCGTCCCCACCCACCTCCCCCCTCTCATCTCATTACTGCTGAAGATTTTGCCTCCTTTTTCAAGCAGAAGATTGATACGATCAGGGAAAGCTTTGGCCCACAGCCCCCACTGCCCCTCTTAGTGCTCAGCCCTGTTCCTCCAAAACCAACTTCTCCACCATGACAGAAGATCATCTCTCCACCCTCCTTTCAAGATCACACCTCACCACTTGCACACTTGACCCGCTCCCGTCCCACCTCATCACTAACCTCGCCACAGTCTTCATCCCTACCCTAACACACCTCGTCAACCTTCACTTACAAATGGTGTGTTCCCCTCATCCTTCAAACATGCCTCAATCACACCATCCTCAAAAAGTCCTCCCTTGACCCATCCTCTGCGTCTAGCTATCGCTCAATATCTCTCCTCCCTTATGCCTCAAAACTACTGGAACAGCATGTCCATCTTGAACTGTCCTCCCACCTCTCCTCTTGCTCGCTCTTTGACAGCTTGCAATCAGGCTTCCGACTGCATCACTCAACTGAAATTGCCCTAACTAAAGTAACCAACGACCTACTAACCGTCAAGAGCAAGCGACACTACTCTGTTCTCCTTCTCCTGGACCTGTCTTTTGCCTTCGACATTGTGGACCACTCCCTCCTGCTCCAGATTCTCTCATCTCTGGGCATCACAGGCTTGGCCCTAACCTGGATCTCATCATATCTAACAGATCGAACATTCAGTGTCTCCCTCTCTCACACCACCTCCTCACCTCGCCCCCTCTCTGTCGGTGTTCCTCAAGGCTCAGTTCTAGGACCCCTACTCTTCTCCATCTACACCTTCGGCCTGGGACAGCTCATAGAATCCCACGTTTGCAGTATCATCTCTATGCCGATGACATGCAGATCTACCTATCTGGACCTGACCTCACCTCCTTACTGACAAAAAATCCCACACTGTCTGTCCGCTATTTCAGCTTTCTTTCTGCTCGCTGTAAAAACTGTACATGTACAAAACAGAATTCATCATCTTCCTCCCATCTCACTCTACCCCTCCACCAGACCTATCTCTCAATGTCAACGGCTGCTCACTTTCCTCAGTCCCGCATGCTCGGTGCCTCGGGGTGATCCTCGATTCTGCCCTTTCTTTCAAGCCACATATCCAAACCCTAGCCTCCTCCTGCCGTCTCAAGCTCAAAAATATTTCCCGGATACGTGCATTCCTTGACCACGACACCACAAAAACACTAGTGCATGCCCTTGTCATCTCCCGCCTTGACTACTGCAACCTCCTGCTCTCTGGCCTCCCCTCTAGCATTCTGGCACCACTCCAATCCATCCTACATTCTGCTGCCCGACTAATCCTCCTGTTTCCCCATTATTCCCCAGCCTTTCCCCTATGCCAAGCCCTTCATTGGCTTCCTATCGTCCAGAGGCACCAGTTCAAAACCCTAACTATGACATACAAAGCCATCCACAACCTGTCTCCTCCATACATCTGTGACATGGTCTCCCGCTACTTACCCTCGCGCAACCTTCGATCTCTCAAGATCTCCTTCTCTACTCTCCCCTTATCTCTTCTTCCCACAACCACATACAAGACTTCTCCCATGCCTCCTCTATACTCTGGAATTCTCTACCCCAACACATCAGACTCACGCCTACCATGGAAATCTTCAAAAAGAACCTGAAGACCTACCTCTTCCGACAAGCCTACAACCAGCAGTGATCCTCAGCCTACTGAACCGCCGCACGACCAGTTCTACCCTCTCCTAGTGTATCCTCACCCATACCCTGTAGACTGTGAGCCTTCACTGGCAGGGTCCTCTCTCCTTCTGTACTTATGTGCATCCTGTATTGGTCTTATATATTGTACTTGCCTATATTCGCCCCCTCTCACATGTAAAGCGCCATGGAATAAATGGCGCTATAAAAATGAATAATAATAATAATAATACACGCTTACCTAAGGGTATAAATTACAAGACCCATCTAAGGTACTTGTACTAATATGCGATGATATAGCTTTTGTATATTTGTCTCTTTTCTTCTTGTCTATGCCCTCTTTTCTCACTTCTCCCATCATTAATTAAATGTCCATCTTCTAGTTTGATTATAGAGTTTAAATGTTTAATACCCATTACCATACCTAAGCTAGCATGAAACATGAATGCAATCATAAGTCTATTTCTTTTGTAGTGCATGCCAGCAATGAGAAATTGTTTTTAAATGATATAATTAAAGTGATTTTTTTCATCGTTATTCTAGCTGGTGTATTACCACCATGTTACCATTTTTATCTCTTGAATAGTGTCTGGATGGAAATACAAAAATTCAAGTGCCCTGTCCCCTTCATTTTTTTAGTATGACACATGTCAAGGCAACTTTTCTACTATGTTATAAAGTCATCTTGTACATTTTAAATCTGTCCACGGGTTACACTGTATTGTGTAAATTTTACAATAGTCAAATGAAATTACAAGTTAGATTTATACTAGTCGTTAACTGAAATCAATTTGAAGTTATTTTACATAGCTGACCAATATGGCTCTTCTGTACACACCGTGACCTTATCTCCATATTTGGGCTTTTCAAAATCAGCATATTATAATGAAAAAAAGGTTTCAAAGTGATCATATATTTTTCTTCAAAATTGGAAAATGACAGATCTAGTAATGTAGTGCTGTTTGATGGAGAGCAAAGTAAGCAATTTATTTCACTTCATGTACCAACTATTTGGATTTCTTTTTTTGCTCAGCACTTTTCTGATCAAATAATTTTATTTTACTAGATGAAACTGTCAGGTTGTTATTTTTTCATCCATTATGTTTCTTCTCAGTTTTCATTTATTATTACATTTAACTTGAAAACTTCAGGAAAGATTGTTACTTCTAAAGAAATATTACAGAAAATGATTTAAACCCCAATTGCCACTTATTATTACTGGTACCCATACATTCAATATGAACTATCCGCAATAAACCGGATTTAATTATACTCTATGAAAATAATATATAGTAAATAGCACATGGGTTTACAGTAATAGTAAATAAGGGATCTGCTCATTATATTGCTAATGGCAGCTATTAGAATAACAGTGACTTGCGAAAATATTCACCCCTATGCATTGTTCGTGTTTTGCTACCTCACAACTTGGATTTTTTTTTAAGGGTTTTCTTCAGTTCATGTAAAGAGCATGTCTACAACTGTGTTTGGTGTTCTTTTCATTGTGAAGCAAACACAAATAGGACAAAATAACTGAAAACTTCAGTGTGCATAATTATTCATCCCCCTAAATTCAGTACGTTATAGAGCCTTGTTTTGCTGCAATTACAGCTGCAAGTCACTTTGGTCTGTATGATATTTCCTCATCTTGCCACTAGGATTTTTTTCCATTCCTCAAGGTAAAACTGCTCCAGCTCCTTCAAGTTAGACGGTTTCCTCTTGTGAACAGCAATCTGCAAGTCTGACCAAAGATTTTCAATTGGAATAAGGTCTGGGCTTTGACTGAGCCTCTCCAAAACATTTCCACATTTCTCCTTAACCCCTTTACGTCCAATGGCGGACATAGCATGTCATGAGCAATGTCAGTTCTCACAGCATGACAGGCTATGCCCATCATGACTTTGATTTGTCACTGCATGTAAACACGCAGTGACAGTTCAGTGCCGACAAATGTCAATGACAAGTGAGCGGCAAGGGAAGAGGTGCGGGGAGCCATGCCATCGGTCCCTTCACTCAGATCATAAAAAATTACATAAATGTGGTATCACTGTAATCGTACTGACCAGAAGAATAAAGCTGCAATATCAATTTTACCACATGTAAAATGGTATAAAAACCCTCAAAAAACAATTCCTGAATTGGTGGTTTTTGTTCATTCTACCTTACAAAAATCGGAATAGAAAGTGATCAAAAAATATTTTGTGCCTGAAAATGGTACCAAGAAAAACGTCAACTCATCACTAGAGATGAGAGACTTTGCCTCCGGGAGGGTCGAGTTGGGTTTCGGACCATCCGACTCTACCAAAAGTCGAGTCGAACGAGATCGGCCGACTAATTCGCGACAAAAGTCTGAGTTTCGACAAAAAACGAAACCAGACCCCAATGCAAGTCAATTGGGAAGAAAAGTCGCCAGTGAGTGGACAGTAAACACACCTACAGTGCCCATTTCAAAGCCAACGACATAAATTCTTATTACTTAAGCTTGTCAACCTTAATTTACTTTATAATAATAGTAACGAATGGAAAACTGGGGGTTATTTGGCTAAAGTTGTGGGGGGGTGCAGGGCTGGCTCCAGGTTTTCGTGGGCCCCAGGCGAAAGTCTCAGGGGCCCCTTTAACACATACCAGAATTCATGATGCTCCGATACAGCAGAGAAATATAGGTATAGTACAATGCCAAACACTTCACTTCTTACATTACATGAGTGATAACTATTGTAAATTCTACAATAGCTCAAAAACCGGACAGTATAGTCCTCCATACAGTATTATGGGCACCACATAGTGCGCCATACAGAATAATGAGCCCCATATATTGCTCCATACATAAATGGTCCCATATAATGTTCCATACAGTATATGATGAGCTCCACATAATGCCCCAGTATATAATGTGCCTCATATGATGCTCCAGTATATGATGTGCCCCATGGATGATGCTCCAGTGTACGATGGGCCTATATAATGCTCCATATATAATGGCCCCCATATGATACTCCTGTGTATACTGGGCCCCGTATATGATGCTCCAGTGTATGATGGGCCCCATTTATAATGCTCCAGTGTATGATGGGCCCCATATATAATGCTCCAGTGTATAATGCGCCCTATCTATGATGCTCAAGTGTATGATGGGCCCCATATATAATTCTCCAGTGTATAATGCTCCCCATATATTGCTCCAAACATTAAAAAAAATGAAATACCTCTACTCGCTGGGCACTGCTCTACTCTGGACTCCTCAGCGTCGCCATCTTCCAGCTCTCTGCACTGTGACTGTACAGGCAGAGGGTGCACAGATGTGACGTCATCGTGCTCTCTGACCTGAATGTCACTGTCAGGAAACGCGGAAGACGTCACAGCAGTGGAGCAGGGAGAGGTAAGTATTGCAAGTGCTGGGTCACTGAGCAAGCAGGGGGGCCCACCCATGGGCGCCGGCACTGGCACAGGGCCCCTCATAGTACGCCGGTGTCTCTGATGGCAAGTGGGCCCCCGGCACTTGCCTGGGTGCGCCAGGTGCTGACGCCAGCCTTGGGGGGGTAAAGCCCAGTTAGGGAGGTGGAAAAACTGGCATATGTTGAGGTGTAGGGTGAACGTTCAGCAGGACAAAATGAATAATGTGAAGTGGATGTCCTGGACCCATTCAGTGCGTGGGTTCAAAGTCTTACTGGGGTGTATATGACTTGCTAACAGGGCAGGCCTTGCAGTCAATGCATCAGTAAACAGAATGGGAGGACAAAATGAATAATGTGAAGTGGATTTTCCTGAGCCCATCTAGTACGTGGGTTCAAAGAATTATTGGGGTGCATATGACTTGGTAGCAGGGCAGGCCTTGCTGTCAATGCATAAGAAAAGGGAATGTGAGTACAAAATGAATAATGTGAAGTGTATTTTCCTGAGCCCATACAATACCTGGGTTCAAAGGCTTATTGGGGTGCATATGACTTCGTAGAAGGGCAGGCCTTGCAGTCAATGCATAAGAAAATAGAATGGAAGGACAAGATGAATAATGTGAAGTGGATTTTCCTGGGCCCATCCAGTACCTGGGTTCAAAGGCTTATTGGGGTGCATTGGACTTGGAAACAGGGCAGGCCTTGCAGTCAATGCAGAAAAATCAAAATGGGAGTTCAAAATGAATAATGTGAAGTGGATTTTCCCTTGGCCCATAAAGCACCTGGGTTCAAAGACTTATTGGGGTGCATATGACTTGGTAGCAGGGCAGGCCTTGCATTCAGTGCAAAAAAACAAACAGAATGGGAGGACAAAATGAATAATGTGAAGCGGATTTTCCTGGGCCCATCCAGTAGCTGGGTTCAAAGGCTTATTGGGGAGCATAGGACTTGGTAGCAGGGCAGGCCTTGCAGTCAATGCAAAAAAAAAAAACAGAATGGAGTACAAAATGAATAATGTGAAGTGGATTTTCCTGTGCCCTTCCAGTAACTGGGTTCAAAGGCTTATTGGGGTTTATATGACTTGGTAGCAGGGCAGGCCTTGCAGTCAATGCATAAGAAAACAGAATGGGAGGACAAAATGAATAATGTGAAGTGGATATTCCTGGGCCCATCCAGTACATGGGTTCAAAGGCTTATTGGGGTGCATATGACTAGGTAGCAGGGCAGGCCTTGCTGTCAATGCATAAGAAAACAGAATGGGAGGAGAAAATGAATAATGTGAAGTGTATTTTCCTGGGCCCATCCAGTAACTGGGTTCAAAGGCTTATTGGGGTTAATTATTTTGCCTTATATACAAGTCATTAAGTCATTAACCTGGAAAGGATGTACCTTTACATATTTCCCTGCTAAATCAGTTTTGGTTTCGTTTTGGTATGTTTTTTGGTTGCACCGGTAAAAATGGCATGAAACTCTGACAACATTGTTTAAAGCTGTGAACTAGGAGTCAGGAATGCTTCCAGGGGTGATCCCCATGATATCTTCATGTCATTTGAGCAGTGTTTCCATCATTTTCAGACGCATGCAGACCTTAGAAGAACCCCCGGGGGGGATAGCGGCAAAATTGCTCAGGTCACCCATAGACTTACATTGGTCTCGTTGTTCTATCCGAGTACCCGAGTATTCCAATCTGCTCGACACGAACGAGCACCCGAGGATTTTATTGCTAGCTCATCACTATTGAGTTTATGTTTCGCTGCCTTTCCCATCACCCTCACGTTCTCAAAATTTTCGGTGACGGGCAATACTGATTAGTGACACTTGTAGACCCACGCTACAGGAGAACTTTCTATCTCTTATTCCAGAGGAAGACAGGTGTACTAAAATACATGGCCTCAATGAACCATCCTTTTTGGCCACAAAGAAAAAAACGGTGCCCAAGGGTGAAGAGGATGGTCTGATATGACCCTTCTCCAATGACTCCTTGATATAAGATCGCATAGCATCGTGTTCAGGTACAGACAAGTTAAAAAGGCGACCTTTAGGAAATTTACCACCAGGCACTAATTCAATAGCGCAATCATAGCTCCTGTGAGGGGGCAAGGATGCAGATTTACTTTCACTAAACAGATCCGAAAAATCAGTCAAAAAGTCAGGAACATCCTGAGACTGGGGAGAGGCAGAAAAAACAGGAGTGTCAGCATTAACACATTGGCAGCCCCAACTGGTCACAGACACAGATTTCCAATCCAAAACAGAATTATGAGACTGTAACCAAGGGAAACCTAGTACAATAATGTCATGCAGATTATGCAACACCAGAAATTTGCAACTCTCCTGATGAGTTTGTGGGTTTCCCATGATACCCCTGCGGAAGTCTATTCCCCTACTGGGCATTGATTCTACCCCTTTGGCGGAGAATAAACCCCAGTTTTCTACTCAGGTGATAATGAGGGTTGAACAAGATCATCAGGAGAGTTGCAAATTTCTGGTGCTGCATAATCTGCATGACATTATTGTACTAGGTTTCCCTTGGTTACAGTCTCATAATTCTGTTTTGGATTGGAAATCTGTGTCTGTGACCAGTTGGGGCTGCCAATGTGTTATTGCTGACACTCCTGTTTTTTCTGCCTCTCCCCAGTCTCAGGATGTTCCTGACTTTTTGACTGATTTTTCGGATCTGTTTAGTGAAAGTAAATCCGCATCCTTGCCCCCTCACAGGAGCTATGGTTGCGCTATTGAATTAGTGCCTGGTGGTAAATTTCCTAAAGGTCGCCTTTTTAACTTGTCTGTACCTGAACACGATGCTATGCGATCTTATATCAAGGAGTCATTGGAGAAGGGTCATATCAGACCATCCTCTTCACCCTTGGGTGCCGTTTTTTTCTTTGTGGCCTAAAAGGATGGTTCATTGAGGCCGTGTATTGATTATCGTCTCTTGAATAAGATCACTGTGAAGTATCAATATCCGTTACCCTTGATTTCTGACCTGTTTTCCAGAGTGAAACGTGCTAGTTGGTTAACCAAGCTTTACCTGAGGGGGGCGTATAACCTTATTCGCATTAAGCATGGGGATGAATGGAAGACGGCGTTTAATACCCCAGAGGGGCATTTTGAGTACCTAGTGATGCCCTTTGGGCTCACTAATGCTCCTTCCGTCTTCCAATCCTTCATGAATGATATTTTCAGGGATTTTGTGGATAAATTTCTGATTGTTTATTTGGATGATATCTTGATTTTTTCCAATGACTGGGACTCTCATGTGAAACATGTTCGGACTGTGTTCCAGATTTTGAGAGAGAATGCACTGTATGTGAAGGGATCAAAGTGTCTTTTTGGTGTACAGAAGGTCTCTTTTCTGGGATTCATTTTGTCTCCGTCTGTTATTGAAATGGACCCAGTCAAGGTTCAGGCCATCTGTGATTGGGTCCAACCTACTTCATTAAAGGCTCTTCAGAGATTTTTGAGTTTTGCCAATTTTTATCGTAAATATATTGGTAATTTCTCCGGTATTGATAAACCATTGACTGATTTGACCAGAAAGGGTTCTGATGTGGTGAATTGGCTTCCTGAGGCAGTTTCTGCGTTTCAGGAACTAAAGCAGAGATTCACTTCTGCTCCTGTTCTACGGCAGCCTGATGTTTCTCTACCGTTTCAGGTGGAGGTTGATGCCTCTGAAATTGGGGCAGGTGCCGTTTTGTCCCAAAGAGATCCATAGACCTCTAAAAGTAACCCTTGTGCCTTTTTCTCTCGAAAATTTTCGCCAACTGAACGTAATTATGACGTGGGTGATCGGGAGCTATTGGCCATGAAGTGGGCCTTTGAAGATTGGAGACATTGGCTGGAAGGAGCCAAACATCAGGTGGTGGTCCTCAAGGACCATAAGAACCTGGTTTATCTCGAATCAGCCAAGCGACTTAATCCTAGACAGGCCAGGTGGGCCTTCTTTTTCACTCGTTTTAATTTTGTGGTTTCTTTTCTTCCTGGCACTTAGAATGTTAAAGCGGATGCCCTCTCGAGGAGTTTCTTTGAGGACTCTCCTGAGTTATCTGATCCTACTGTTATTTTGATAGAGGATGCAGTTCTTTCCGCCATCTCACCCAATTTGAGACTGGCTCTGGAAGGGTGTCAGGAGGATAAACCTGAGCGTTGCCCAATTGGGAAATTGTTTGTCCCAGACCAGTGGAAGAAGAGTGTGATGTCTGAGATTCATTATTCCGCGTTGGCTGGTCATCCCGGGATTTTTGGTACCAGAGACTTGGTGAGTCGGTCCCTTTGGTGGCCTACTTTGTCTCGTGACGTCAGGTAATTTGTTCAGTCTTGTGGGACTTGCTCTCGCTCCAAGCCTTGCTTACGCTCTAGTGGTTTGTTAATGCCATTACCTGTGCCCAAGAGGCCATGGACCCATATCTCTATGGATTTTATTTCCGACCTCCCTGTTTCTCAGAGAATGACCGTTATCTGGGTAATCTGTGATAGGTTTTCCAAGATGATACATCTTGTGCCATTACCTAAATTACCTTCCTCCTCCCAATTGGTGCCCTTGTTCCTTCAGCACGTGGTTCGGTTACATGGCATTCCAGAGAACATTGTGTCTGACAGAGGAGTCCAGTTTGTTTCCAGATTTTGTGGGACATTTTGTTCTAAACTTGGTGTTCAATTATCTTTCTCCTCTGCTTTTCATCCTCAGACCAATGGACAAACCGAGAGAACAAACCAGACCTTGGAGACTTATTTGAGATGTTTTGCATCTGCTGATCAAGATGACTGGGTCTCTTTTTTGCCTTTGGCTGAGTTTGCTCTTAATAATAGGGCTAGCTCTGCCACCTTGATGTCTCCATTTTCCTGCAATTCTGGGTTTCACCCTCGATTTTCTTCGGGACAGGCGAAGGCTTCTTCCTGTCCGGGTGTTGACTGTGTTGTGGAGCGAATGCAGCAGATTTGGGACCAGGTAGTGGAGAGGTTGTCTCTCTCTCAGGAGAAGGCCCAACGGTTTACCAACCGGCATAGAACTGATGGTCCTCGGTTTAAAGTGGGGGACTTGGTTTGGTTGTCCTCAAGAAATATCCCTATGAGGGTTGCATCTCCAAAATTTAAGCCTAGGTTCATTGGACCTTATAAGATCATGTAGATTCTTAATCCTGTTTCCTTCCGTTTGCTTCTTCCAGGGACATTTAAGATCCATAATGTGTTCCACAAGTCCTTATTGAAGAGGTTTGTCGAGCCAGTGGTTCCTATGGCTGTGCCTCCTGACCCTGTTTTGGCTGAGGGCAATCTGGAGTATGTGGTTGAGAAAATATTGGATTCTCGTTTTTCTAGACAGAAACTCCAGTATTTGGTTAAGTGGAGAAGTTATGGTCAGGAGGACCATTCTTGGGTGTTTGCTTCGGACATCCATGCTAGGAGACTGATCCGTGCCTATCACTGAGCTCATCCTGATCGGCCTGGTTGCACAAGTGAGAGTTCGGTGACCCCCCCTCAAGGGGGGGTACTGTTATGAATGTGCTAGAGATGGTTTCTGAGCAGAGGCTCCCTCTGGTGGTTACAGACAGTACTGAACCTTTCAGCGAGGAATGGCAATCTGGGATCACTGACTGGTCTGATATAAGGGAGGTTCCCTCACATGATGGTTGCAGTGATCAATTGTTCTTGTCTCAATTGTGGTTCCTGATTCATTTGGAAGTTTGCAGAGTCTTGCCTGAAGAGTTGGTATTTTTTAGGGGTTTTTTTGGATTGCAGTAAGAATCCTTTCCTGTCCTTTTCTGTCTAGACAGATAGGGCCCCAGCGTTTGCTCATTCTATTTTCTGTCTGTGTCCGTGCTTCTTCTTGTCTAACAGCCATTACATGTTTCCTATTTTCTTTGGGGATCTTCTCCGGGGCAGATAGCTTTCCTCTTTCTCCCTTTAGGTGTAGTTATCTCTCAGGCTGTGACGAGGCGTCTAGGATCAACGTAGGAACGCTCCACGGCTACCTCTAGTTGTGTGGTTAGTTCAGGTTACTGCAATCCAATAGGTTCCTGTTATGTTTTGGTAGCTGAGGAGAGCAGGCAAAAACGGCAATACACCAGAGAGGTTGGAATCTACTGGATTGCAGTACCCTGACTAACCACCACAACTAAAGGCAGCCGTGGAGCGTTCCTACGTTGGTCCTAGACGCCTCGTCACAGCCTGAGAGGTTAACTACACCTAAAGATAGAAAGAGGAAAACTATCTGCCCCGGAGCAGATCCCCAAAGAACATAGGAAGCCCCCAAACATGTAATGGCGGTTAGACAAGAGGAAATACAGACACAGACAGAAAATAGTATGAGCAAACGTTGGGGCCCAATCTACCTGGACAGAAAAGGATAGGAAGGACACTTACTGCAATCCAAAAAACTCTAAAAATACCAACTCTACTAATTGCAAAAACACCTGAGATCACACGTCCTCTATCACCAAAATTAGTTCTCTGGTGTCACAAAACTAAGCCGCAGCCACTGAAAAAACTGGAAAAGGCAAATGAACAAATAACAGTGGCTCAGATAAACTGAGAGGAGCACAAGCCCCCGGAGGGGACCTGGCTGACCTCCACAGAAGAGCAGGGAACAATGTAAAAAGCAAGCACAAAAATAAAAGCAGAAAATATCTTATCTGATAGCAGAAGATGCAGGCAAGACTCATCAAGCTTCCAAGTGAACCAGGAACCACAGTTTAGACAAGAACAATTGATCACCGGCAACCATGATGGGAGGGAACCTCCCTTATATAAGAACAGTCAGTAACTCCTGATTGCCAATCTTCATTGAATGGTTCAGTACTGTTTGTAACCACCAGAGGGAGCTTCTGCTCAGAATTCATTTCCAACACATTCACAATAGGTTCCAGCCTCTCTGGTGTATTGCCGTTTTTGCTTTTTCTCCTCAGCTATCTAAACATAACACAACCCACAGTCAGACAGTCGATGAGGTCAGCAGAGGAGGTGGAGGAGGATTTGAGTGACGACGAGGTCAGGGTGCGCCTTCCTGGACAGAGACGTTGTTGTGAATGTGTTAGAAATGAATTCTGAGCAGAAGCTCCCTCTGGTGGTTACAAACAGTACTGAACTATTCAATGAAGATTGTGAAGATTGGCAATCAGGTGTTACAGACTGGTCTTATATAAGGGAGGTTCCCTCCCATCAGGGTTGCCGGTGATCAATTGTTCTTGTCTCAACTTTGGTTCCTGGTTCACTTGGAAGCTTGCTGTGTCTTGCCTGCATCTTCTGCTATCAGATAAGATATTTTCTGCTTTTATTTTTGTGCTTGCTTTTTGCATTTTGTCCTGCACTTCTGTGGAGGTCAGCCAGGTCCCCTCCGGGGGCTTGTGCTCCTCTCAGTTTATCTGAGCCACCGGCCAAACTGAAGATTATATGGTACTCACAGAAGAGAAAGATAGTGTAAAAAAAAAAAAAAAGTTGTCAGAGTTGTCAGAGATATATATATTTTTTTTCTTTCCCTCTTTTTCTCTGGGTGCTGAGGATTTTTTTTTTTCTCTCAATGGAGTTTGCACAGTTGTCTGGCCGTGTGGATCAGCTTGCCACTGAAGTTCGGAGTATTGCTACCTATCTTGCAGGGTTGCCGGTTGTGGAACATAGGATCCCCATGCCAGATTTGTTTTTAGGGGATCGAGCTAAATTTCTGAATTTTAAAAATAACTGTAAGTTGTTTTTTGCCTTTTTGCTCCCTGTCCACATTTTCTGCTCAGGCTTTTGTTGATTCGGGAGCAGCTATTAACCTGATGGATTTTGATTTTACTAAACATTGTGGGTTTCCCTTGATACCCCTACCGAAGTCTATTCCCCTACTGGGGATTGATTCTATCCCTTTGGCTGAGAATAAACCCCAGTTCTCTACTCAGGTAATAATGAGGTTTGAACCTGATCATCAGGAGAGTTGCAAATTTTTGGTGCTGTATAATCTGCATGACATTGTTGTACTGGGTTTCCCTTAGTTACAGTCTCATAATCCTGTTTTGGATTGGAAATCTGTGTCTGTAACCAGTTGGGGCTGCCAATGTGTTAATGCCAACACTCCTGTTTTTTCTGCCTCTCCCCAGGCTCAGGATGTTCCTGACTTTTTGACTGATTTTTCTGATGTGTTTAGCGAAAGTAAATCTGCATCCTTGCCCCCCCATAGGAGCTATGACTGCGCTATTGAATTAGTGCCTGGTAGTAAATTCCCTAAAGGTCGCCTTTTTAACTTGTCTGTACCTGAACATGACGCTATGCGGTCTTATATCAAGGAGTCATTGGAGAAGGGTCATATCAGACCATCCTCTTCACCCTTGGGTGCCGTTTTTTTCTTTGTGGCCAAAAAGGATGGTTCATTAAGGCCGTGTATTGATTATCGTCTCTTGAACAATATCACTGTGAAATATCAATATCCGTTACCCTTGATTTCTGACCTGTTTTCTAGGGTGAAAAGTGCTACTTGGTTTACCAAGCTTGACCTCAGGGGGGCGTACAACCTTATTCGCATTAAGCACGGGGATGAATGGAAGACGGCATTTAATACCCCAGAGGGGCATTTTGAGTACCTAGTGATGCCCTTTGGGCTCACTAATGCTCCTTCCGTCTTCCAGTCCTTCATGAATGACATTTTCAGGGATTTTGTGGATAAATTTCTGATTGTTTATTTGGATGATATCTTGATTTTTTCCAATGACTGGGACTCTCATGTGAAACATGTTCGGACTGTGTTCCAGATTTTGAGAGAGAATGCTCTGTATGTGAAGGGATCAAAGTGTCTTTTTGGCGTACAGAGGATCTCATTTCTGGGATTCATTTTGTCCCCATCTGTTATTGAAATGGACCCGGTCAAGGTTCAGGCCATCTGTGATTGGGTCCAACCTACTTCATTAAAGGCTCTTCAGAGATTCTTGGGTTTTGCCAATTTTTATCGTAAATTTATTGGTAATTTCTCTGTTATTGTTAAACCATTGACTAATTTGACCAAGAAGGGTTCTGATGTGGTGAATTGGCCTCCTGAGGCAGTCTCTGCGTTTCAGGAACTTAAGCAGAGATTCACTTCTGCTCCTGTTCTACGGCAGCCTGATGTTTCTCTGCCATTTCAGGTGGAGGTTGATGCCTCTGAAATTGGGGCAGGTGCCGTTTTGTCCCAAAGAGATCCAGAGACCTCTAAAAGTAACCCTTGTGCCTTTTTCTCTCAAAAATTTTCTCCAACTGAAAGTAATTATGACGTGGGTAATTGGGAGTTATTGGCCATGAAGTGGGCTTTTGAAGAGTGGAGACATTGGCTGGAGGGAGCCAAACATCAGGTGGTGGTCCTCACGGACCATAAGAATCTGGTTTACCTGGAATAAGCCAAGCGACTTAATCCTAGACAGGCCAGGTGGGCCTTGTTATTCACACGTTTTAATTTTGTGGTTTCCTTTCTTCCTGGCACTAAGAATGTTAAAGCGGATGCCCTCTCGAGGAGTTTCCTTGCGGACTCTCCTGAGTTATCTGATCCTGCTGTTATTTTGAAAGAGGGTGTAGTTCTTTCCGCCATCTCGCCCAATTTGAGACTGGCTCTGGAAGGGTGTCAGGAGGATAAACCCGAGCGCTGCCCTATTGGGAAATTGTTTGTCCCAGACCGGTGGAAAAAGAGTGTGATGTCTGAGATTCATTGTTCCGCGTTGGCCCGTCATCCCGGAATTTTTGGTACCAGAGACTTGGTTAGTCGGTCCTTTTGGTGGCCTACTTTGTCTCGTGACGTCAGGGAATTTGTGCAGTCCTGCGGGACTTGCTCTCGCTCCAAGCCTTGCTCTCGCTCTAGTGGTTTGTTGATGCCATTGCCTGTGCCTAAGAGACCATGGACCCATATCTCTATGGATTTCATTTCCGACCTAACAGTTTCTCAGAGAATGACCGTTATCTGCGTGATTTGTGATAGGTTTTCCAAAATGATACATCTTGTGCCATTACCTAAGTTGCCTTCCTCCTCCGAATTGGTGCCTTTGTTCCTTCAGCACTTGGTTCGGTTACACGGCATTCCTGAGAACATTGTGTCTGACAGAGGAGTCCAGTTTGTTTCCAGATTTTGGAGGACTTTTTGTTCTAAACTGGGTGTTCAATTGTCTTTCTCCTCGGCTTTTCATCCTCAGACCAATGGACTAACTGAGAGAACAAACCAGACATTGGAGACTTATCTGAGATGCTTTGTGTCTGCTGATCAGGATGACTGGGTCTCTTTTTTGCCTTTGGCTGAGTTTGCTCTTAATAATAGGGCTAGCTCTGCCACTTGGATGTCTCCATTTTTCTGCAATTTTGGGTTTCACCCTCTATTTACTTCGGGACAGACGGAGGCTTCTGACTGTCCAGGTGTTGACTCTGTTGTGGAGCGTATGCAGCAGATTTGGGACCAGGTAGTGGAGAGGTTGTCCCTCTCTCAGGAGAGGGCCCAGCGGTTTGCCAACCGGCATAGGACTGATGGTCCTCGGTTTGAAGTGGGGGACTTGGTCTGGTTGTCCTCAAGAAATATCCCTATGAGAGTTGCATCTCCTAAGTTTAAGCCTAGGTTCATTGAACCTTATAAGATCATGGAGATTCTTAATCCTGTTTCCTTTCGTTTACTTCTTCCAGGGACATTTAAGATCCATAACGTGTTCCACAAGTCCTTATTGAAGAGGTTTGTCGAGCCAGTGGTTCCTATGGCTGCGCCTCCTGACCCTGTTTTGGTTGAGGGCAATCTGGAGTATGTGGTTGAGAAAATATTGGATTCTCGTTTTTCTAGATGGAAACTCCAGTATTTGTTTAAGTGGAGAGGTTATGGTCAGGAGGACGATTCTTGGGTGTTTGCTTCGGACATCCATGCTAGGAGACTGATCCGTGCGTATCACAGAGCTCATCCTGACCAACCTGGTTGCCCAAATGAGGGTTCGGTGACCCTCCTCAAGGGGGGGGTACTGTTGTGAATGTGTTAGAAATTAATTCTGAGCAGAAGCTCCCTCTGGTGGTTACAAACAGTACTGAACTATTCAATGAAGATTGTGAAGATTGGCAATCAGGTGTTACAGACTGGTCTTATATAAGGGAGGTTCCCTCCCATCAGGGTTGCCGGTGATCAATCGTTCTTGTCTCAACTTTGGTTCCTGGTTCACTTGGAAGCTTGCTGTGTCTTGCCTGCATCTTCTGCTATCAGATAAGATATTTTATGCTTTTATTTTTGTGCTTGCTTTTTGCATTTTGTCCTGCACTTCTGTGGAGGTCAGCCAGGTCCCCTCCGGGGGCTTGTGCTCCTCTCAGTTTATCTGAGCCACTGTTATTTGTTCATTTGCCTTTTCCAGTTTTTTCAGTGGCTTCTGCTTAGTTTTGTTACACCAGAGAACTAATTTAGGTGGTAGAGGTCGTGTGATCTCAGGTGTTTTTGAAATTAGTAGAGTTGGTATTTTTTTTAGGGTTTTTTGGATTGCAGTAAGTGTCCTTCCTATCCTTTTCTTTCTAGGAAGATTGGGCCCCAACGTTTGCTCATACTATTTTCTGTCTGTGTCTGTATTTCCTCTTGTCTAACCGCCATTACATGTTTGGGGGCTTCCTATGTTCTTTGGGGATCTGCTCCGGGGCAGATAGTTTTCCTCTTTCTATCTTTAGGTGTAGTTAGCTTCTCAGGCTGTGACAAGGCATCTAAGACCAATGTAGGTACGCTCCACGGCTGCCTTTAGTTGTGGTGGTTAGTCAGGATACTGCAATCCAGTAGATTCCAACATCTCTGGTGTATTGCCTTTTTTGCCTGCTCTCCTCAGCTACCAAATCATAACAGACGTAGTACTGGAAGCACGTCACCAACTGCATCCTCAACCACAACTCTGCCTCTGACCACAAGTCAAGGTGGCTCTTCAGGTCGCATGGGTTCTAAGACTTGCATAGCCTGGGCATTTTTTAACATTGATAAGGATGACCCAATCTGTAACATTTATCTGTATCATTTGTGACCAAAAGCTAAGTAGAGGCCAAAAAATCCATAGTTTGAGTACTTCATGCATGAACCGTCACATGGATATGAAGCATAGGTTGCAATGGCAAGCTCACTGTGCTACAATGCGGCCTAGCGGGCCGACTCAACCTCCGTCTGCCCCATCTTTTGCATCCGCGACCGCGGCCTCTTCATCCTCTGTGACTGGGGGGACAGCAGTCAGACCTGTTTTGAGACTCAGACCTGGCACCTCTTTACCTGCAACAGCCAGTCTGATTGGCAGGACATCATTTAATTTGGAAGTGGAAACACCAGCTGGTGTGGAGCGCTCTGCGACATCGAGAGCACCACCTTTGGATTAAGGCAACCTAACTTTTGCGCCTGCATCTTATTCACAGACTGTCAGTTATCCGGGGACACCCTACTCAACCCCATCTATGCACAGTAGCCAGCCCTCGGTCCCTCAGATGGAAAAGGGATTTACATGTCGCTGACTGGGCACTGGGTAACTATGGTGACAGCAGGACAAGGGGCTGCTGTCCAAGTCTCGCCGTCCCCACGAGTTGTGCATCAATCCTCTTTATCTCGAAGTTCCTCCACTGCTTCTGCCTACTCAACCTCCTCTCAGTCCTCCACCTGCACCCAAAGCCTGTCTGGTCATGCCACTGGCTTTCTAACTGCGCAGAAGGGATCCTGCACACCTCCTTGCTATGCTGGCAGGAGGGCTCAACGTAAACAGTTGGTTTTTACGTTGAAATGTCTGGGAAATGTAAGTCACACAGCTGAAGAGTTGTGGTCAGCTCTGGAGAACCAGTTTCATGAATGGTTGTCTCCACTGGACCTGCAACCAGGGAAGGCCGTGTGCGACAATGCCGCAAACCTGGTGCGGCCCTTCGCCGGGGCAATGTCACACACGTGCCTTGTATGGCTCACGTGTTGAACCTGGTTGTCCAGCAATTTTTAGCCCACTATCCCGGACTACATGGACTTCTGCAGAGGGCACGGTCGCTGTGTGCGCACTTCTGCCGTTCGCATCCCTCAGCTCAGTGACTTACATCTCTACAGAAGTCGTTGGACTTGCCACTTCACCAGCTAAAATGAGATGTGCCAACAAGGTGGAATTCAACTCTGAACATGTTGCAGTGACTGTGTCAGCACCGACAAGCCCTGGTGCAATACGTTCTGAATTATAGCCTGGGCCAATGAGATCCAGAGGTGGGGCAAATCACGCTGGAGGAGTGGTCTCAGATCAGGGACCTATGCACCCTTCTGCAAAGTTTTGAAATGGCCACGAAGATGTTTAGTGCTGACGATGCCATTATCAGCATGACTATTCCGGTGATTTACATGCTGGAGCAGATGTTAAACAGAATTCGGAGTCAGGTGGTGGAACAAGAGGAGGTGGAGGAAGTAGAGGAGGAGGAGTTGTATGCGGAAGAGCTAATATCTGCAAGGTCCAGACGGTCGGCAGAACCAAGGCGGCTGGCATGGGAGGGTGGGGGAGAGGGATTAACCGGGCGCATGGTAGCAGCCAAACTAGTGAGGAAGATGCAGGAGCCTAGGAAGAAGTGGAGGATGAACTGGCGATGGGCATGGAAGACTCATCAGATGAGGGAGGCCTTGATCACATTTCTGTTGTGCGAGGTTTGGTGGAGAGGGCAGAGGAAGGAAGCATGATTCGTACCTCGCCACCAACACAACAGGGACTTGGTGCTCCTTTATGCGCAAGACACATGAGTGTCTTCTTGCTGCACTACCTGCAATATAACCCTCGACTTCTCAGAATTCGAAATAATCTTGACTACTGGGTAGCCACACTCTTAGACCTCCGGTACAAAAGTAAATTTGCCGAAATAATTCCTGCCATAGAAAGGGATTCACGCATGCAGGAGTATCAGCAGAGACTGTTGTAGAATCTTACATGTGCTTTTCCACAAAACACCAGTGGTGCACGTAGTGAATCTCACAGTTCTAACTTGCCAACCGTGGGACTGTCGAGTCTTCAGCACTCAAACCGTAACAGAAACACAATATCTGTTGGTGTTAACAGCAATTTTGTGGAATCCTTTCACAAGTTTTTTAGCCCATCCTTTGCAAGGCCACAGGAGACAAGAAGTCAGACACATAGTCAACGCCTAGAGACGATGGTACTGGAGTATCTCCAACTGAACATCGAAGACATGACTGTGTCACTGGATCCTTGCTCTTTTTGGGCATCCAATCTGGATAAATGGCCGGAGCTCGCCACTCACGCCTTGGAGATCTTGTTATGCCCCGCAGCCAGCGTTCTCTCTGAACGTGTGTTCAGCGCTGCTGGTGGTGTGCTGACAGATAAGCGCACGCGGCTGTCCACTGAGAATGTAGACACAGGATTTGGTAAAATCACCTCACCAACCGTTTTAAGCTTTCAAATGGCTAATTATTTTTAGCTGCATCTAGGCCGGAAAATAATTTTGGGCCTGAAGCAGTGTGTGTTACTCATTTTAATAGGCCATCTATACTAAGCTCCACAAGCTTTCAAATTAATAATAATTTTTAGCTGCATCTTGCCTGTAGAACAATTTTGGGCCTGTAGCAGTGTGTGGTACTCATTCTATTAGGCCATCTATTCTAAGCTCCACCAGCTTTCAAATTAATACAAATTTTTATCTGCATCTTGCCTGTAGAATAATTTTGGGCCTGTAGCAGTGTGTGGCATTCATTGTATTAGGCCATCTATACTAAGCTCCACCAGCTCTCAAATTAATAATAATTTTTATCTGCATCTTGCCTGGAAAATAATTTTGGGCCTGTAGCAGTATGTGGTACTCATTCTATTAGGCCATCTATACTAAGCTCCACCAGCTTTCAAATTAATAATAATTTTTGTTCTCTCTGAACTTGTGTTCAGCGCTGATGGTGGTGTGCTGAGTCTGACAGATAAGCGCACGCGGCTGTCCACTAAGAATGCAGACAGACTCGTGTTCATAAAGATGAACAAATCAAGGTTCCACAAGGACTTTTCTACCCCTGTGTCATTCTGGGGAGAGTAAAAGCTTGAGGATTTGGTAAAATCACCTCACCAACCGTTTAAAGCAACTCTGGGGCAATTGATGCTACTTAAGTGGTGTCTGTGCCCCAAATTTTTGGAAAAAATGGAGACTCTTTTTGGAGTCCCCTTGCTGTGTTTTACGTGACGTTTGCATCGTCAATTACAGGTGGGTTCGGTCTTTCCCGACCCCCCTTTTAACCGTAAGAATCTACATACACTATGGCTTGGGGTAACACAGATGGTTGAGTGTGAAGACTAGAGCTGTTTACTCATACTATAGCCTGGGAATCAGAGGTCTGCTCCAAAGCTGAGTGTCTGCTAGTCAGCGGAGTTGCCACCGGCTGTAGATCTAATTACAAATTTTAACTGCATCTAATCCAGACAATAATTTTGGGCCTAGTAGCAGTGTCTGCTAGTCAGCGGACTAACCCAGCTGTTAAGCAAGCTACACCACCTGTAGTTTGGACACTTAATTTTTTTCAAATGAAAGGCTTCGGGCCCCCGGGACAATCAGTGAAGAGCATCGGGGAGGCACCCCAAGGCACAGGAGCTGTGACTGGCGGTAGGACACCTTGCGGTGGACTGCCAAGCTCGATCCTTATAAAAGCTTTTTAACTGGAGCAGGTTTACTGGACGCTACTGGAGCTGGCATTACCGCGGCTGCTGGCATGAGACTTGCCCTCCAATAGATCCTTGTAAAAGGATTTAAAGTGTACTCATTCAAATTGGAGAGACAATTTAAATTAAAAAGATTAGACCTGCCTCCACCGCAGGGGGGCTCGCTCGACCCACTAGCGGACAGGCACCAGTATTGGGAGAGGGGGGGCTGGCCATCAGGGTCCACCGCAGCTCTGGCACAAACCCGGCAACACGCAGGTCGCACGGGCAGGAACGGATTGGCCGTGTCGGCTTCGCACTTTTTTGGTTTTAGAAGGGCATGACATACCTATATCTGTGTCTCCCCCTCCTTTTACTCCTCCACCTCTTTTCTTTTCGCATGACTATATGTACTTGTCATTTTCCATGTGTTAGTTGTGTCTTCTGAGCAATTTGTCAGCTTTTGGACACCTTTGAAGTGTTTTCTATGTGTTTTCTATGTGTTTCTATGTGTTTTGGTTTGCCTGCCATTGGTTTTAACGGTGTTCGACGGTGTTCGGCGAACTGTTCGTTGAACAGTTCGTCGAACACACGGATGTTCAACGAACTGAACCGAACTCGAGCATTACGGGGGTGGCTCATCACTAGTTACAAAGATTTTTTTGCTTAGCCAATTGTTGCCACAAAATACCTTAACAGACAGCAAAACCACTAGAATACCCAGGCCTACAATGCCCACATTTTTAGCACACGGATATATGATACGTGTCACAGATACCACACTGTAAAATATCTGGCCTGTTTTCTTTTAACAAAGCAACATAGTGCTGTATATTACTAGAGTGACAGACAGCAGGAAAAACTGTATACTGGCCTAAAAGGCACAAACTTAAAGCACGCAGATATACGAGCTGGCACGGAGATACCACACTGACAATTCTGTGGCCTGTATTTTTGGCTTTTTTATTCTCAATAGTGCTGTATATAACTGACACCTAGGCGAAAAAAAGAAAACTGGCTTAACCCCTTAATGACAACCAATGCGTCTTTTGACTGACCTGAGATATAAGAGAATATCATCCCCATACAGGTGACAATCCAGCAGCTGTCAACTGTACACTATAGCTGACAACTTGCTGTATCACAAACGATAACTGTTGGCACCGTCCATATCTATTTAATACCTTACTTGCTGCTGTCAAAAGTGACTACATCAAATAAATAGTTAATAGATTGTGGGGGCTTCCGCTTAAATCTAGTTGACACACCGAGATCATGATTGTGTGGTCCTGATGTTTGCTATAGCAGTTCATGGCCAAATAGCGGCCCTTGAGTCTCCCGGCTATAGCGTTCAGTTCAGAAGTTAGCGACATTTAGGTGGTAAACAAACACTTTTTCATTCCTGTTATGCCCACTTTGCATTAATTCCTGAAAATCGCCTGAAGGGTTAATAAACTACCTGACATCAGTTTTCAATATGGCAGGGGTGCTGTTTTTAAAATGGTGTCATATTTGGGGTTTTCCATTATATAGGACCCCCAAAGTCACTTCAAACCTGGATAGGGTCCTAAAAAAAATACATTTTGTAAATTTCCTTGAAAAAATGAAAAATTACTGCTACATTTTTAAATCTCCTAAAAGGCTAACAAAATAAATTAGCATTTTAGGAGGGTGTCAGTACAGGGGAAGCACTGCTGCAGCCAGGCACGTCCTCTGAAAGCCGGAGGAGTGTCTGCTCCAGTAAGGGGGGAATTAGGAGAGCAGGGCAGGCCAGACAGGTGCTGGTAGTGGGGGACTCAATTATTAGGCGAACAGATAGGGCAATCTGTCACAAAGACAGGGATTGTCGAACAGTGTGCTGCCTACCTGGTGCTCGAGTCGGCACATCGCTGATCGGGTTGACAGATTACTGGAGGGGCTGGTGAGGACCCAGCGGTCATGGTGCACATTGGCACAAATGACAAAGTTAGAGGTAGGTGGAAGGTCCTTAAAGACGATTTCAGGGAATTAGGCTGCAAGCTTAAATCATGGACCTCCAAAGTGGTATTTTCTGAAATACTGCCTGTATCACGTGCCACACCAGAGAGGCAACAGGAGATTAGGGAGGTTAATACGTGGCTCAAGTATTGGTGTAGGAAGGAGGGGTTTGGGTTCCTGGAGAACTGGGCCGACTTCTCAGTTGGCTACAGGTTCTATGCTAGGGACGGGCTGCACCTCAATGGGGCGGGTGCAGCTGTGCTGGGGGAGAAAATGGCTAGAAGGTTGGAGGAGTCTTTAAACTAGGGACCAGGGGGAGGGTATTAATTTTATAGGAGGTGAAGACAGTGCAGATAGAGACCTGGGCACAAATAATAAAATTGGGGGTGGAGGTGGCATGGGGGGTGGGGTTAGAACAGTTAATAATTTAAGAAAGAATAGAGGTACAGAGAGATACATAAAGTGCATGTATACTAATGCCAGAAGCCTCACCAACAAAATGGCGGAATTAGAATTAATTTTGTTGGAACATAATTATGACATGGTGGGGATATCTGAGACTTGGCTGGACGAGAGCCACGACTGGGCGGTTAATTTACAGGGCTATAGTCTGTTTAGAAATGACCGTAAAAATAAGCGAGGTGGGGGGGTGTTTATATGTAAAATCATCCTTAAAACCCATCCTGCGTGATATCTGTGAATCTAATGAAGATGTAGAGTCTCTGTGGGTGGAGATTAGGGGAGGGGGGAAAAATAATAAATTACTGACAGGGGTTTGTTATAAGTCTCCTAAAATAATGGAAGCAACAGAGAATATACTCGTAAAGCAAATAGATGAAGCAGCGACTCAAGGAGAAGTCATTATTATGGGGGGATATCAACTACCCTGAAATACATTGGGGAACAGAAACCTGCAGTTCCAGCAAAGGTAATAGGTTTTTGACAACTATGAGAAACAATTACCTTTCACAACTAGTTCAGGACCCAACAAGAGGGGGGCACTGCTAGACCTAATATTAACCAAAAGGCCAGACCACATATCAAATATAAGGGTTGGGGGTCATTTGGGTAACAGTGATCACAAAATAATAAGCTTTCATGTATCCTTTAATAAGATGTGTAGTTGAGGGGTTACAAGGCCACTAAACTTCAGGAAGGCAAATTTCCAACGGATGAGAGATGATCTTAGTGCAATAAACTGGGATGATATCCTGAGACATAAAAATACACAAAGAAAATGGGAGACGTTTATTAGCATCCTGAATAGGACCTGTGCACAGTATATACCCTATGGGAATAAACATGCTAGAATTAGGAGGAAACCACTATGGCTAAATAGAGCTGTAAGGGGCGCAATAAGTGACAAAAAGAAAGCGTTTAGGGAATTAAAGCAAGTAGGTAGTGATGAGGCATTAAATAAATACAGAAGATTGAATAAATTATGTAAAAAGCAAATCAAGACAGCAAAGATTGAGGAAGAGAGACTCATTGCCAGAGAAAGTAAAAATAATCCCAAAATATTCTTTAACTACATAAATAGCAAGAAACTAAAAAATGATGGTGTTGGTCCATTTATAAATAGTCTGGGTGAAATGGTGGATGAGGATGAGGAAAAAGCCAATATGCTAAATGACTTTTTTTCAACTGTATTTACACAAGAAAATCCCATGACAGATAACATGATCAGTGATAAAAAAAATTTCTCCATTAAATGTCACCTGCTTAACCCAGCAGGAAGTACGGCGGCGTCTAAAAAACACTAAAATTGACAAATCCCCGGGCCCGGATGGGATACACCCCCGAGTACTGCAGGAATTAAGTACAGTCATAGATAGACCATTATTTTTAATCTTTAAAGGTTCCATAATAATGGGGTCTGTACCACAGGACTGGCGTATAGCAAATGTGGTGCCAATATTCAAAAAGGGGGCAAAAACTGAACCTGGAAATTATAGGTCAGTGAGCTTAACATCTACTGTGGGTATAATCCTGGAGGGTTTTTAAGGGATACTATATTGGAGTATCTGAGGCTGAATTTCCTCATGACACAGTATCAGTATGTGTGTACGAGGGACCGTTCTTGTCAGACTAATCTGATAAGCTTTTATGAAGAGGTAAGTTCCAGACTGGACCAAGGGAACACAGTGGACGTGGTTTACATGAACTTCTCAAAAGCTTTTGATACGGTGCCACACAAAAGGTTAATACATAAAATGAGAACAATGGAGCACACTCGGACTGGGTCACGGTTAGCAGTGGGGTACCACAGGGGTCAGTATTGGGGCCGCTTCTCTTTCACATATTTATTAATGACCTTGTAGGGCGCATACAGAGTAGCATTTCAATATTTGCAGATGACACTAAACTCTGCAGGGTAATAAATACAGAGGAGGATAATTTTATATTACAAGAGGATTTATGTAAACTAGAAGCTTGGGCTGATAAATGGCAAATGAGCTTTAATGGGATAAATGTAAGGTCATGCACTTGGGTAGAACAAACAGATGTATAATTATGTGCTTAATTGTAAAACACTGGGCAAAACTGTCACTGAAAAAGACCTGGTTGTATGGGTGGACGACAAACTCACATTTAGTGGCCAATGTCAGGCAGCTGCTGCCAAGGCAAATAAAATAATGGGATGCATTAAAAGAGGCATAGATGCTCATGAGGAGAATATAATTTTACCTCTATACAAGTCACTGGTGCGACCACACTTAGAATACTGTGTACAATTCTTGTCTCCGGTGTATAAGAAAGACATAGCTGAACTGGAGCGGGTGTAGAGAAGAGCAACCAAGGTTATTAGAGAACTGGGGGGTCTGCAATACCAAGACAAGTTATTACACTTGGGGTTATTTGGTTGGGAGAAACGAAGGCTTAGGGGTGATCTTATTACAATGTATAAATATATGAGGGGACAGTACAAAGACCTTTCTAATGATCTTTTGACTCTTAGACCTGTGACGCGGATAAGGGGGCATCCTCTACGTCTGGAGGAAAGAAGGTTTAGTCATAATCACAGACGCAGATTCTTTACTGTAAGAGCAGTGAGACTATGGACCTCTGCCGTCTAATGTTGTAATGAGTGATTCCCTACTAAAATTTAAGAAGGGACTGGATGCCTTTCTTGAAAAGTATAATATTACAGGCTATATTCACTAGTTTCCTAGATATTGCGTTGATCCAGGGAGCTATTCTGATTGCCGTATGTGGAGTCGGGAAGGAATTTTTTTCCCCAATGTGTAGCTTACTGTTTGCCACTTGGGTTTTTTTGCCTTCCTCTGGATCAACATGTTAGGGCAGGTTAGGATAGGATATGGGTTGAACTAGATGGACTTAAAGTCTTCCTTCAACCTTAATAACTATGTTACTATGTTACTATTTTAAAAATGGTGCTGATGTAGGGCAGACATGTGGGAAATGTTATTTATTAATGTTTTTGTGTGGTATGACTATCTGGATTAAAGGGATAATCATTCAAAGTTTGAAAATTGCAATTTTTTTTACATTTTTGTCAAGTTTCTGATTTTTTTTTATATATAAACACAAAACTTATCAACCTAAATTTACCATTATCATAAATTATAATGTGCCACGAAAAAAACAATCTCAAATTCAAAGGGATTTGTTGAAGCGTTCCAGAATTATCACCACATAAAGTGATATTGGTCAGAATTTAAAAAATTGGCCCCGTCACTAAGGGGTTAAACTGGCCAAACTTTGAGCACACACAGATATAAGCTGGCACGGAGATACCACACCGAAACATGTGAGGCCTGTTTTTTTTATTTTTGGCTAAATATTGGTGTACATAAGTACAGTCACAACCAGGCCACACCCACACCCACACCCAGGCCACCCAAAACACCCACCCTTGTTAGGATTTTGACACTGGTTGTAGTAGCATAGAACATGTTAACCCTGGTGATGTAGTGGCGGTAAATGACGAGACGTGGAGGAAGGCCTGATTAAAAGCTAGGCCCAATTTAAAGGAGTGAGTCTCCAAGACTTGGAATGCCGTATGGTCTGGAAAGCATTTTCCCTTGTGAGGTACACCTCAACCTTTTCCATAACAAGTATTTAACACCCAGCAAAAACACCCACCCTTGTTAGGATTTTGACAAAGGCTGTAGCAGCACGGAAAACGTTAACCCTGGTGATATAGTGGCGGTGGATGATGAGACGTGGAGGAAGGCCTGATTAAAAACTAGGCACAATTTAAAGGAGCGAGTCTCTTAGACTCATAGTGCCCATACACTAAGCAAACATTATCCCCTGGGGGAGTAAAATTGTTAAAAACATTTTATGGGTATCATAGTGTTAGAGGTCGAGTTCCCACTTCTGCACAAGGGGAATCTCAAGCCATCCATCTTCGGCCGCAGTGGACTCTGCTCAGCTTAGACGTCGGTCCCAGCTTCTCGCCCAGTCTAAGGCTGTGGTTCCACGGTCCGGAACCACAGCGCTTTGGACGGAGCGGAAATTCCACACCGCCCAAAGCCCCGCCCCTTTCTGACGCGCACTCTTTCCGGATGTGTTCCGGACACCTCCGGAACACATCCGGAAAGAATGCAGGGCTGCATAGCCCTGTGTTATTTACCTTGCGGCGACGCAGCGTCGCTGCAAGACGCTAGGACATGCTGCGGTCTGAAAAGACGCGCCGCATGTCCGTAAACGCAGGTCTTCCGCCTGCGTATTTTTACGCATAGTGGAGACGGGATTTCTTGAAATCCCCTCCGCTATGCTGTAACATCTGGACGCTGCGTGTTTGGCGCTGCGCCAACGCACAGCGCCAAACACGCAGCAAATCCAGAGTGTTTCCTTATCATGGAAACATACCCTTACAGTGTGCAGAAGGTTACTGCTGCTTCTCCAGGCTCTGCTATTGTGGCCAGTACTGGTTAGCGGAGAGCAGATGTCTTTAGGACAAAGTCCTTGTTTTACCCTTCTAAGCATGCCCAGGGTGAGATCTCTCATTGGAGATCAGGGGTCACATGCTCAGATACTGCAGCAGCTCCTATTGGTCCACCAGGAAGGTCCTGTGACTACTGGTGTTCTGGAACAGTTTCATTGGTCTTTGTTTCTGGCAGGTCCTGTAGCTGTTACTATAAAAGGGTGGCATGGCTGGGCCGCCATGCGCTAACATCAATTGTTATATGCTTTGCACCAGTGTGGTCATGCGTGTGTGTGGTTAGGGTCCGGCAGAAATAAGCCCCTAGAATACCGACTTATGGTATGCTAGCTGGTCAGGGTCGGTGTCCTAGATGCCCTAGATTACCGGCATAACCGGTGAGGAGTTTGATTGCCGTATTCAGGGTCTGGCGTTCAGACGCCATAGATTGCGGGTGACTCCCGCAAGGACATTAGCACATGATCACGTTCTATGTTCACTTAGCAATGAACTGTGTACCTGGGTGCCTGACAGGACACAGAAGTTTGTCTCAGCGGCTCTGTGACATAACAGGGTTCGCTTTCAATGCTAGACAGCGCCATAGCGTGTTTATTTTGCGACTCAGTGGTGTTAAGTGAGTTCACACATATCACCATATATATCGCTGTGGCACTCTATCTAGCGGCTCTGTGGAATCACAGAGTTCGCACATATTGCCACAGCGCGTTACGGCGTTTATTTTGGCGACTCTGCGGGATAACAGAGTTCGCTTCTTACGCCATTTTACTAGCAGCAGGCTCCGCCTGCACGGTGGACTCCGGGCTGCGAACGCACCTCTCTACATCATATATTTGGTGCGTTCCGCAGACCCTAACATAATATTAGCACCAGGGTCTGGCTAGTAAAATAGCGGACGACCAGCGTCTACGGCAGTTCATCCAACAGCTGGAGGGTAGATTGGCGGCTCCTAAGCACACAACCTCAGCTGTGGATGTGACCGTAGTTGCTGTTCAGGCTGCTAGCACGGCAGCAGCCAGTTTGTCCTCCAACACCTCTGCTCCGACCTTGTCCCATCTCCCGCTTCCATACAAGTTTTCTGGTGACAGCAAACATTGTCGGGGACTCGTGAGTCAGTGCTCTATACAGCTCGAGCTTCTGGCTGCACGTTTTCCTACAGAGCGGGCACAAGTGGGTTTCATAGTGTCACTACTGTCGGGCAGAGCTTTGGAATGGGCAACGCCGCTGTGGGAGCGTGACGATCGCGTGGTGCGGCGTGCTCCTCGGTTTCTGGAGGCTCTTAAAAAGGTATTTTTAGGCCCTCAGGTCACCCACGATTCGGCGCTCCAACTGCTGGCAATGTCACAGGGTTCGAGCTTGGTCAGTCAGTTTTCAGTTCAATTTCGAACCCTGGCCTCCGAGTTAGAGTGGCCAGATAAGGTCCTTATACCGGTATACTGGAGAGGTCTGGCTGACCATGTAAAGGACGCCTTGGCCACCAGGGAGATTCCTGCCTCACTGGAGAAGCTTATCTCCATATCTACCCGCATCGACCTTCGCTTTCACGAGCGGAGGTTGGAGCGGGCCCAGTGTAGACGGAGGTTTCGGCTTGCTCCCACCTTTGCCAAACCTGTAGAATCTCCCATTCAGGCGTCCAACTCCCCGGAGGTCATGGAGGTTGTTTGAGTGGGACCTGATTCTCGGCACGTTCGAGTCTCTGTGCTTTGTAACAATTGTCAGCAGTTAGGATATTATGCCAATAGATGTACCCAGCGATCGGGAACACCATCGCGTCTAGTGACCATGGGAGGAGGTTCACTAGAATCAGCAGCATTTGCCTCCAAACTGTCCTTTAAAGGGACAATCTCTTTTGGTCCATCCATTCTGACGGTTGAGCTTTGTGTGGATTCTGGAGCAGAGGGAAACTTTATGTCCTCTGCTTTTGCTCTCCGTCACACAATACCTCTGGTGATGCTCGCCAAACCGGTGACGGTTCGAGTGGTGAATGGATCCATACTGCCCTCACAGATCACACATCAGACAATCCCTCTCACATTAGCTATGTCTCCTTCCCATCAGTAGATTATCTCTTTCCTTGTCCTTCCTGAGGGTATAGATGAGGTCCTACTGGGAGTACCATGGCTTCGTCTTCACTCCCCACATATTGAGTGGTCCTCTGGGAAGATACGGGGTTGGAGTGAGTCTTGTAAAGGTAGATGTGTGAAGGAGAGTGTTCAGGTTACTACTACAGAGATACCCGCAGATCTCACTTCCCTTCCCACCAGTTATTGATCCTATGTAGACGTGTTCTCCAAAAAGGCTGCAGAGACTCTTCCACCTCACCACTCCTATGACTGTCCTATTGACCTCTTGCCTGGAGCAGAACCGCCTCGGGGTAGGGTTTATCCTCTCTCTCTCCCGGAGACGGAGGCTATGTCCCAATACATCCAGGAGAATCTAGCAAGAGGGTTCATTAGTAAGTCAGTGTCACCTGCTTGGGCGGGGTTCTTTTTCATTCAGAAGAAGAACGGAGAATTACGTCCCTGCATAGATTACAGGGGTCTTAACGCCATCACCGTTAAGAATAAATACCCGTTGCCCCTGATTTCTGAGCTTTTTGATAGGCTCTGGGGAGCAAGGGTATTTACTAAATTAGATCTGCGGGGTGCTTATAACCTGAATCGCATCCGTGAGGGGGACGAATGGAAGACGGCTTTTAATACCAGGGATGGGCACTATGAATATCTGGTGATGCCCTTCGGGCTCTGTAATGCCCCAGCCGTTTTCCAAGACTTTGTTAATGACATCTTCCGGGACATGCTTTCCACCTCGGTCGTAGTCTATCTGGATGATATTCTCATCTTCTCTCCAGATATTGACTCCCACCGGAGAGATGTCTGCAGAGTCTTCGACCTCCTGCGGGCAAATTCCCTTTATGCAAAGTTGGAGAAATGTGTGTTTGAGCAGGAGTCTTTACCATTCCTGGGCTATATCATCTCTGCCCAGGGATTGGCTATGGATCCTGCCAAACTGCAGGCGGTAATGGACTGGCAAGAACCCCATTCCCTTAAAGCGGTGCAGTGCTTTATGGGGTTCATTAATTATTATCGCCAGTTCATTCCCCATTTCTCAACTTTGGTAGCTCCCTTGGTAGCCCTCACCAAGAAGGGAGAAAATCCCAAATTGTGGTCTGAGGAAGTCTCCAAGGCTTTCATCTCAATTAAGTCTCAGTTTGCTAGCGCTCCCATTCTACACTGCCCTGATGTTGATAAGCCATTCATATTGGAGGTGGATGCCTCATCCGTTGGTGCTGGAGCAGTCCTCTTTTAAAAGGATGCTCAAGGTCAGAAGCATCCTTGCTTCTTCTTCTCCAAGACCTTCACACCAGCGGAGAGGAATTATTCCATCGGGGACAAGGAGTTGCTAGCAATGAAGTTGGCTTTCTCTGAGTGGAGACATCTGTTGGAGGGGGCTCGCTTTCCCTTCCAAGTCTTCACCGACCACAAGAATCTGGTATATCTTCAGACAGCTCAGCAGCTTAATTCTCGCCATGCCAGATGGTCCTTGTTCTTCTCCCGGTTTCATTTTACACTCCATTTCCTCTTGGGAGAGAAGAACATTCGTGCCGACGCTCTCTCTCGCTCTGTGGTGTCCTCTGAGGAGGAGGAGAAGCCTCGGATTATTGTCCCCACAGAGAGCCTGAGAACTGTGGCCCCGCTTTTGCTAGAGTCTCTGCCCCCGGGCAAGACTTTTGTGCCTACCAATTTGCGACCGGAGGTACTCTCTTGGGCACATTCGTCCAGGGTGGGTGGACACTTTGGGCAAAGAGGATATCTTAATTGCTGGCGAGGACATACTGGTGGCCGCATATGGTCTGTGACGTTGGGGACTATGTTCAGGCATGTGTCTCCTGCGCCAAGAATAAGTCTCCATGACAATGGCCAGCTGGGTTACTTCACCCTTTGCCGGTGGCAGACAGGCCCTGGGAGATGGTTGGGATGGACTTTGTGGTGGGCTTGACCAAGTCTCGGGGTTGCACCATCATTTGGGTCATCACCGACCATTTTTCCAAAGTGGTGCATCTGGTGCCGCTACAACGGTTACCTTCTGCACGGGCTCTGGTAGCGTTGTTCGTTAGGCACATCTTCCGTCTACACGGCATGCCGGACAAAATTGTCAGTGATCGAGGTCCCCAGTTTGCATCTCGGTTCTGGGAGAGAGCTTTGTCGTCTACTCAGTATTGAGTTAAATCTCTCTTCAGCGTACCATCCTGAGACGAATGGATTGGTAGAGAGGGCTAACCAGACCTTGGTCACCTATCTACGACATTTTGTCTCAGCCAGGCAGGATGACTGGGCATCTTTGATACCATGGGCTGAGTTTGCACTAAACAATGCTGTGGCTGACTCCACCGGACAGACTCCATTCCTCCTAAACTACGGTCAGCATCCACGGGTTCCAGTGCCCATGCCCGTGTCTTCCGCCGACTCCAGCATGGCAGACTGGGCTGTGGAGGCACGGGACATTTGGGACCGTACCCAGGATGCCATTCAGGCATCCAAGGAGAGGACGAGGTCTTCCGCCGACGCACATCGGCGTCCCGCTCCGACATTTGCCCCTGGGGACTTGGTGTGGCTCTCCGCCCGTAACATTAGGCTGCGAGTTGAGTCCACTAAGTTGGCACCCCGCTATCTGGGTCCTTTCAAAGTCCTCTAACAGGTTAATCCTGTGGTATACCGTTTGGCTCTTCCACCCCGCCTGGGAATCTCCGACACCTTTCACGTATCCCTTCTGAAACCCGTGCTCATGTCCCGGTTTTCCGAGTCATCTGCCGGGACATTGGGTTCATCTACGGACGACCAGGAGGTGAACGCCATCGTAGGGTGTAAGGTGGTACGGGGTAAAAAATTTTATTTGGTGGATTGGAGGGGTTATGGGCCTGAGGATAGGTCCTGGGAGCCTGCCGAGCACGTTCATGCTCCGCAGCTCATCGCTGCCTTTGAGCGCAGCGAGGCCCAAAGAAGGGGGGGCCCTAGGAGGGGGGGTAATGTTAGAGGTCGAGTTCCCGCTTCTGCACAAGGGGAATCTCGAGCCATCCCTGCTGCGGTCTCCCATCAGTCTCAGGCCGCAGTGGACTCTGCTCAGCTTAGACGTCGGTCCCAGCATCTCGCCCAGTCTAACAGTGTGCAGAGGGTTACTGCTGCTTCTCCAGGCTCTGCTATTGTGGCCAGTACTGGTTAGCGCCGAGCAGACTTCTTTAGGACAAAGTCCTTGTTTTCCCCTTCTGAGCATGCCCAGGGTGAGATCTCTCATTGGAGATCAGGGGTCACATGCTCAGGTACTGCAGCAGCTCCTATTGGTCCGCCAGGAAGGTCCTGTGACTACTGGTGTTCTGAAACAGTTTCATTGGTCTTTGTTTCTGGCAGGTCCTGAAGCTGTTACTATAAAAGGGTGGCGTGGCTGGGCCGCCATGCACTAATATCAATCGTTATATGCTTTGCGCCAGTGTGGTCATGCGTGTGTGTGGTTAGGGTCTGGCTGAAATAAGCCCCTAGAATACCGACTTAATCAGTGAGGAGTTTGGTATGCTAGCTGGTCAGGGTTGGTGTCCTAGATGCCCTAGATTACCGGCATAACCGGTGAGGAGTTTGATTGCCGTATTCAGGGTCTGGCGTTCAGACGCCATAGATTGCGGGTGACTCCCGCGATGACATTAGCGCATCATCACGTTCTATGTTCGCTTAGCAATCAACTGTGTACCTGGGTGCCTGACAGGACACAGAAGTTTGTCTCAGCGGCTCTGTGACGTAACAGGGCTCGCTTTCAACGCTAGACAGCGCCCTAGCGTGTTTATTTTGCGACTCAGTGGTGTTAAGTGAGTTCGCACACATCGCCATATAGCGCTGCGGCACTCTTTCTAGCGGCTCTGTGGAATAACAGAGTTCACACATATTGCCACAGCGCGTTACGGCGTTTATTTTGGCGACTCTGCGGGATAACAGAGTTTGCTTCTTGCGCCATTTTACTAGCAGCAGGCTCCGCCTGCACGGTGGACCCCAGGTTTCGAACGCACCTCTCTACATCATATATTTGGTGCGTTCCGCAGACCCTAACACAAAGACACCCTTGCCAAAAATTGGACTGCCTGTAGCAACACAGAACCTTATAACCCTGGTAATCTATTGGTGGAGAATGAGAACACATAATGATAAATCATACTGAAATCAAACAAATAAATAAAATATGTGAATCTACCTATGAAAGAAAATAACAAAAGGGAGGGGTGAACATAGGTTCATACATATGAAGCCATAATGTGTCCAACGAGATATGTTTGTCCCTAGCAACAGCTCAGAGACAGTGATATAAATAAAAATATAATATAATAGGATTTCACTTTTTTTATATTGGAGAGTAGGTCATAAGAGGTAGTTCCACAGATACGAAAAATGGAAAATATAAGAATAAATGGGAAGAATATACGTACATCTCATTTTTATGAGATTTACCCCTGAGGGAGTAACATTTGTTTTTATTTCAAATTAGTAACTGGCATCATAAAAACACCCTTGCAAAAAATAGGACTGGCTGTAGCAGCACGGAACATGTAAACCCTTTTGATTTAGTGGCGGTGGATGATCAGACGTGGAGGAAGGCCTGATTAAAATCTAGACCCAACTTAAAGTAGTGGGTCTCCTAGACTCGTAATGCCCATACACTAAGTGCATGGGCTGACAAACATTTCTCCTGTGGGGTACACCTCAACCTTTTTCAGAACAAGTCTTTAACGCACAACCTACCCACCCACCCTTGATGATAATGCAACACTGGCTGTAGCTGCACAGAACATGTACACCCCTTTGATCTAGTGGCAGAGGTTGATCAGATGTGGAGGAAGGACTCATTAAAAACTAGGCCCAATGTAAAGGAGAGCGTCTTCTAGACTTGTAACGCCCATACACGCAGTGCATGGGCTGAAAAACATTTCCCCCTGGGGGATACATTTTTAAAAAATATACTCTGGGCATCATAGACGCCCTTGCCAAAAACTGGACTGCCTGTAGCAGCACAGAACACATTAACCCTGGTCATCTAGCAGTGGAGAATGAAGAGGCATTGATGAAGGCCTGATTAAAAACAAGGCCCAATGTTAAGGAGAGGGTCTCCTAGAGTTGTAACGCCCATACAAGAAGTGCATGGGCTGACAAACATTTCCCCATGGGGGCACATTTTTTAAAAATATACTATGGGCATCATAGACACCCTTGCCAAAAATTGGACTGACTGTAGCAGCACAGAACACATTAACCCTGGTCATCTAGTAGTGGAGAATGAAGAGGCATTGATGAAGGCCTGATTAAAAACAAGGCCCAATGTTAAGGAGAGGGTCTCCTAGACTTGTAACGCCCATGCACAAAGTGCATGGGCTGACAAATATTTCAGCATGGGGACACATTTTTAAAAAATATACTATGGGCATCATAGACACCCTTGCCAAAAATTGGACTGACTGTAGCAGCACAGAACACATTAACGCTGGTCATCTAGTGGCGGAGAATGAGGAGAAACTGATGAAGGCCTGATTAAAAACTAGGCCCAATGTTAAGGAGCGGGTCTCCTAGGGTTGTAACGCCCATACACGTAGTGCATGGGCTGACAAACATTTCCCACGGGGGAGTAAAATTGATAAAAATATTTTATGGGCATCAGACACCCTTGCCAAAAATTGGACTGCCTGTAGCAACACAGAACCCGTTAACTCTGGTGATCTTTTGATGGAGAATGAGACCTAATGATAAATCATACTGAAATCAAACAAATAAATAAAAAATGTGAATCCACCTATGAAAGAAAATAACAAAAGGGATTTCCTCCTGGGGGAGTAACATTTCTTTTGGTTTCAAATTAGTAACGGCATCATAACAAACACTCTTGCCAAAAATTGAGTGACTTTCGCATAACGGAATACATTCACCCTGGTGTTCTACTGCTTGTGGATGATGCAGATGAGTTTAAGGAGGAGGATAACACTTAACAGACCAAATCAGGAAGCGGATACCCATGTGTGGTTGTGAAGAGGTGAATCAGAATACAACTCCAAAAAAAAGACAATGTATTTGAAGTTATGTTTCGCTGTTTGCATACGGTGGTGTACAGAAGTCTTGCCCAATCCATCCCTTGTTCATTTTAATAAGAGTCAGCCTGTCAGCATTGTCAGTTGACAGGTGGATGCGCTTATCTGTTATAATTCCACCAGCGGTACCAAAATCCTGCTCTGACAGAATGCTAGCAGCAGGGCAGGCCAGGACCTCCAAGGCGTAGAGAGCCAGTTCATTCCACGTGTTCAGCTTGGATATCCAACAAATACAAGGCACAGAGGAATCCCGAAGGACGTTTGTATGATCTGCAAGGTATTCCTCAACATCTTCTAAACATTGCACTTCTTGTGCCAGCATCCCTTGCCTCTGTGGCGGCACAATGGGAGGGTCTGAGAAGACTCTTTGGCTGTACAACAAACTCTAACATCTGCTGCCAGCATTCTCACATGGGAATTTTTTTCAGTAATGCCGCTACAAGGGCCCGGTGGTACAGCAACATTTTTGTACACCTGTCTGCCTCTGCAAAAAAATATTGAAAGTTTTCCTTGTAGCATGGGTCTAGAAGTGTCACCAACCAGTAATGAGTGTCACCAAAAATTTTTATAATATGAGGGTCACGGGAAGCGCAGCGCAGCATAAAGTCAGCCATGCATGCCAGACTACTAACAGTCAAGACTTCGGTGTCCTTACCAACAGTACGACTGACCATGCTGTCCTTCTCATCCTCATCCTTATCTTCCTCTTCCCTGTCCTCAGGCCATCCACACTGAACAGAGGGTATGACAGTTCTGCTTATAGTACCGTCTATAGCGCATGAAAGTAGCTCCTGTTCTTCCTCCTCCTCCTCATTGTCTACCAATCCACCTTGCGACGACATGAGGTGGGCTGAGTGTAATCACCCTGTATGGTTCCATGCTCCATGTCCTCATGCTCTGCCTGCAATGCATCATCTTTAATTGTGAGCAGAGAGGTTTTCAGAATGCTGAGAAGTGGGATAGTGACGCTAATTATGGCATCATCGTCGCTCACCATCTTGGTGCAGTCCTCAAAGTTCTGGAGGATGGTACATATGTCTGACATGAAGTCCACTCCCGAGGTCTTATGTGTGGAGTCTGAACTGAATATTGACGGCCTTGTTGATGCTGGTAGTCAACAACTTCTGCTCACAAATCCTTTCCAACATATGCAGTGAAGAGTTCCAACGCGTGGGGACATCACACACCAGTCGGTGAGCCGGGAGCTGCAAACGCTGATGAAGCACGGCAAGAGCGGCTGAAGCTTTAGCTGACTTTCTAAAATGGGCAGACAGCGTACTTTCACTAGCAGATCCGGCAGCTCCGGGTAGATTTTGAAAAAACGTTGAACCACGAGGTTAAGCACATGGGCCAGGCAAGGTACGTGTGTGAGCTCACCTTGCCTCAGAGCCGCCGCCTGATTCCGGCCATTGTCACACACGACCATGTCTGTCTGTAGATTCAGCTGTGTCATCCAAATATCTGACTGCTCTTTCAGCACTGTCCACAACTCTTCTGCATTGTGCGGTTTGTCACCTATGCAGATTAGCTTCAGCACAGCCTGTTGCCGCTTGGCTGAGGCGGTGCTGCAGTGCTTCCAGCTTCTGACTGATGTGTTCATTTCAGAGATGGAGGCTGAAGAAGAGGAGGAGGAGGAGTTGCAGGAGCTGTTGACTGTGGGGGCAACCATAATTGACGTAGTGCCCGCAATCCTCGGCGTGGGGAGGATGTGTTCCATCGCAAGGTCCGACTGGGTCCTGGCTTCCACTATGTAAACCCAGTGTGCTGTCAGTGAGATGTACCGTCCCTGCCCAGAGGCACTTGTCCACGTGTCCGTGGTTACGTGGACTTACCCAGTAACAGCATTGTTGAGGGCACGAGTAATGTTGTGGGACACATGCTGGTGTAATGCCGATACAGCACAATGGTAGAAATAGAGGCGACTAGGGACCGAGTACCTTGGGACAACTGCCGCCATAAGGTTGCTGAAAGCTTCAGTCTCAATGAGCCTAAAAGGCAACATTTCGAGCGCAAGCAGATGAGAAATGTGCGCATTAAGTACTGTGGCCTGTGGGGCTGGGTATTTCCGCTTGTGTTACATTGACTGGGGTATAGACAACTGAAGGCTGGGCTGGGACAAGGACGTGGACGGGCTTGATGATGGTACTGGTTGACTGTGGGCAACAACAGGTGCAGGGCCCGAGGCATCTTCACATGCACGGTGAACTGGGGATTGGCTTGTATGCAAAACAGTGGAAGTAGCAGTGTTGTCACCTGCAGACAGTGTTCCTGGAGCCTGGGTTCGGCCCACAAAGTCGGGTGCTTTGCTGCCATGAGCCTAATCATATTGGTGGTGGTCAGGCTGATAGTTTTGCTACCCCTGCTGATGCGGGCATGGCAAGTGCTGCAAATGGCCTGTTTGGGGTTATCGGCAGAGTCTTTAAAAAATAACCAGACTCGGGAAGATCTAAAAGTCGGAATGGCAACTTCCGTCCTGTTGATGTTTCGGGGAACGGATGCACACCTTCTGTCTGCGGACAACACACTACTTCTTCCTGCCTGTTGGGGTGATATGCCTCCTTCTCCGAAGATGTGGGTCTTTGCTGTGGCCGACTTTCAGCTTGGCCACGGCCTCGTCCTCTGCATGCACCATCAGCATCACGTCCACTTCCCCGTACCTTGCCCCTTGCCTTGCCCATTTTAAATGTACTACTGAAATATTTGAAAAGCTCTATACAAATGGATTTATTTGGAGAAAAATTATATGTGATCAGTATGCCTGCAAAGCGAAGATTTTTCCAGCACAGATACACCAGGCCTCAGCCTGAGATAACACACTGTATTAATTTTTTGGGTTATGTTCTTTGTTACTTTTTGAAAACAATAAAAAATGCGTAGAACAAGGCTAACAGACAGAACTATGAAATGTATGCCTGCGAAGAAAAGATTTTTCCACCACAGATACACCAGGCCTCAGCCTGAGATAACACACTATCAACAAAAAAAGCCCAAATAGATATATGCAAAAACTAGGCAATATCGATCACACAAGAATGAATAGTATAAATTGCAAATGTAAAAAGAGAATTTTATTACAATTTTAATTAAAAACACATATGTAGTACAATGTAAGCACAATAATTAGGGAAATCTGCTGAATCCAAATAACGGGGAGCGAAAATAGCATGTGGTCCCTTTAAAAATCTGTGCAATTAATGCGTATTGATTACATATGGGAGTAAAAGACTTCCCATAATGCACATAAGATTCAATAGCAATGAAACATATATATAATATCAGCGGTCCATGAAGGAACCAAAAAATCAATTAGCATTGCTAATACATAGTGACTGAAATGGAGTACTGAGGACACTTACATGACATGTGTTGTTCACTGGCTGCCCCGTCGCCCCAACGCACGTTTCACTTCTTCGTCAGGAGGCCAGTGAACAACACATGTCATGTAAGTGTCCTCAGTACTCCATTTCAGTCACTATGTATTAGCAATGCTAATTGATTTTTTGGTTCCTTCATGGACCGCTGATATTATATATATGTTTCATTGCTATTGAATCTTATGTGCATTACGGGAAGTCTTTTACTCCCATATGTAATCAATACGCATTAATTGCACAGATTTTTAAAGGGACCACATGCTATTTTCGCTCCCCGTTATTTGGATTCAGCAGATTTCCCTAATTATTGTGCTTACATTGTACTACATATGTGTTTTTAATTAAAATTGTAATAAAATTCTCTTTTTACATTTGCAATTTATACTAAAATATTTAGACTTGAGAGTCCTCAGTGGTTGATACCTTTTAATGGCTAACTGGAAAGATGGTAACAAATTGCAAGCTTTCGAGACTACTCAGGTCTCTTCATCAGGCATAGACTAATACAACATCTGAAGAATTTGTTACCATCTTTCCAGTTAGCCATTAAAAGGTATCAACCACTGAGGACTCTCAAGTCTAAATATTTTTCTATCTACTGGCTAACACGGTACGAAGATACACATCTTTCCTATATCAATTTATACTATTCATTCTTGTGTGATTGAGGTAACACACTGTATTAATTTTTTGGGTTATGTTTTTTGTTACTTTTTGAAAACAATAAAAAATGCGTAGAAGAAGGCTAGCAGACTTAACTATGCAACGTATGCCTGCGAAGAAAACATTTTTAAACTACAGATAGACCAGGCCTCAGCCTGAGAAAACAGACAGTATTAATTTTTTGGGTTATGCTTTTTGTTACTTTTTGAAAACAATAAGAAATGCGTAGAACAAGGCTAGCAGACAGAATTATGCAAAGTATGCCTGCGAAGAATAGATCTTTCCAGCATAGATACACCAGGCCTCAGCCTGAGATAACAGACTGAATAAAAAATTTTTTATTTTTTGGATAAAAAAGAGTGCTGGATATAACGAGAGTGACAGACTACCCAAAAAAAGCGAAGTTAGGCCTAAATTGCCTCAATTTTTGGCACATGGATGTATGAGGCGTGTCACAGATAGACCTCACAGTAAAATGTGGCCTGTTTTTAAAAATAATGCAATATAGTGCTGTATATAAGCACAGTCACACCCAGGGAAAAAAAAACTGGCAAACACTGACCAAGCATTGAGCACGCACAGAAATAAGCTGGCACGGAGATACCACTATGACAAATGTGTGCCCTGTTTAGTTTTTGGCTAAATACTGGTGTATATAACTACAATCACACCTGGGGAAAATAAAAACTGGCATACACTAGCCAAACTTTGAGCACGCGCAGATATAATCTGGCACGGAGATACCACTATGACAAATGTGTGCCCTGTCTTTTTTGGCTAAATACTGGTGTATATAAGTACAGTCACACCCAGGGCAAAAAAATGAAACTGGCGTACACTGACCAAACTTTGAGCATGCACAGATATGAGCTGGCATGGAGATGACAGTATGACAAATGTGTGGCCTGTTTTTTTTTTGGGGCTAAACACTGGTGTTTTTAAGTGCAGTCACACCCAGGGCAAAAAAAAAAAATTGCGTACACTGGCCAAATTTTGAGCACGCACAGATATGAGCTGGCACGGAGATACCAGTATGACAAATGTGTGCCCTGATTTTTTTTTTTGCAAAATACTGGTGTTTTTAAGTGCAGTCACACCCAGGGCAAAAATAAATATTTGCTACATTGGCCACACTTTGAGCATGCACAGATATGAGCTAGCACAGATATACCACACTGAAAAATGTGTGGCCTGTATTCCAATTATACCTGGGGCTAGATAGATACAGCCAATATATCTTACAGGTAGCAGCAGCACCAGAACACAGGAAGGGAATGGACCCTCTTGATGTATACAATGATCTTTATACACACATACAGTGCCTGCAGGCCTTGCACTGATGTGTATAGAGCGATGTACACTACCCTGCCTACCTAACAATGGAACCTATATACTCTCAAATTAGTCCTTAGAGAACTGTTGGTTTATCAGGATTTGAGTAGCTTGGGATGGTAGGCCCCACACTGACTTAGAAATCACCAAATCTGACTCTATCTCGGCAGCAGCTCTCACCAAAAATATCTCAATCCAGAGCTGAATGTGTCGAGCAGGGCGGCATCCGGTCTCTTATACCCTGATGATGCTGTGCGGCAAGCCAATCACTGCACGACCACAACAAAGATGGCTACAGCATTTCATTGCCTGGCAGACAATCCCTGCATTGTGATTGGGTCTGTAAAGTCCACCAAAAATGCTGGGTGGAGACCAGAATTCCCGCTGAGTAATCCAGTAAATGCTTGGTGCTCGCTGAGTACACCAAGTACCATTATACTCGAGCGAGTAACGAGTAGTGGCGAGCACGTTCGCTCATCAGTAACTATTAGAGATGAGTGACTTTGCCTCCGGGAGGGTCGAGTCGGGTTTCGGACCATCCGACTTTCCCAAAAGTCGAGTCGAACAAAATCAGCCGACTATCGGCAAAAGTCGAAGGTCCGACTGAAACTCGAAACGACCCAAATGCAAGACAATGGGGAAAAAAAGTCGTCAGGGAGTGGTGGGACAGTAAACACACCTACAGTGCCCATTTCAATGCCAACGACATCAATTCTTATTACTTAAGCTTGTCAACCTTAATTTACTTTATAATAATAGTTACGCATTGAAAACTGGGGGTTATTTGGCTAAAGTTGTGGGGGGGTAGGGCTGGCTCCAGGTTTTCGTGGGCCCCGGGCCAAAGAGTGTCAGTGGGCCCCTTTAACACATACCACAATTCATGATGCTCCGATACGGCAGAAAAATATAGGTATAGTACAATGCCAAATACTTCACTTCTTACATTACATGAGTGATATCTATTGTAAATTCTACAATAGCTCAAAAACTGGACAGTATAGTCCTCCATACAGTATTATGGGCACCACATAGTGCGCCATACAGAATGGGCTTCATATAATGCTCCATACAGAATAGGCCCCATATGTGCTCCATATGATGCTCCACCAAACCGCTGCACGACCAGCTCTACCCTCACCTACTGTATCCTCACCCATTACTTGAAGATTGTGAGCCCTATGAAAGACATAGCTGAACTGGAGCGGTGCAGAGAAGAGCGACCAAGGTTATTAGAGAACTGGGGGGTCTGCAATACCAAGACAGGTTATTACACTTGGGGTTATTCAGTTTGGAAAAACGAAGGCTTAGGGGTGATCTTATTACAATGTATAAATATATGAGGGGACAGTACAAAGACCTTTCTAATGATCTTTTTACTCTTAGACCTGTGACGGGGACAAGGGGGCATCCTCTACGTCTGGAGGAAGGAAGGTTTAGCCATAATCACAGACGCAGATTTTTTACTGTAAGAGCAGTGAGACTATGGAACTCTCTGCCGTCTAATGTTGTAATGAGTGATTCCTTACTAAAATTTAAGAAGGGACTGGATGCCTTTCTTGAAAAGTATAATATTACAGGCTATATTCACTAGTTTCCTAGATACAGCGTTGATCCAGGGAGCTAGTCTGATTGCCGTATGTGGAATCGGGAAGGAATTTTTTTCCCCAATGTGAAGCTTACTGTTTGCCACTTGGGTTTTTTTTGCCTTCCTCTGGATCAACATGTTAGGGCAGGTTAGGATAGGATATGGGTTGAACTAGATGGACTTAAAGTCTTCCTTCAACCTTAATAACTATGTTACCTGATACCCCTCACGGGCAGGGTCCTCTCTCCTCCTGTACCAGTCGTAACTTGTATTTTCTAAGATTACTGTACTTGTATTTATTATGTATACCCCACCTCACATGTAAAGCGCCATGGAATAAATGGCGTTATAATAATAAATAAATAATAATAATAATAATATATAATGGGCTCCATATTATGCCCCATAAATAATGAACCCCATATGATGCTCTAGTATATGATGGGCCCCATATGATCCTCCAGTATATGATGGGCACCATGGATGATGCTCCAGTGTATGATGGGCCTATATAATGCTCCATATATAATGGGCCCCATATGATGCTCCAGTGTATAATGGGCCCCGTATATGATGCTCCAGTGTATGATGGGCCCCATTTATAATGCTCCAGTGTATGATGGGCCCCATGGATGATGCTCCAGTGTATAATGGGCCTATATAATGCTCCATATATAATGGGCCCCATATGATGAAGCAGTGTATAATGGGCCCTGTATATGATGCTCCAGTGTATGATGGGCCCCATTTAAAATGCTCCAGTGTTTGATGAGCACCATATAATGCTCCAAATATAATGGTCAACCATATATAATGCTCCATATATAATGGGCTCCATATGATGCCTCATAAATAATGAACCCCATATGATGCTCTAGTATATGATGGGCCCCATGGATTATGCTCCAGTATATGATGGGCCTATATAATGCTCCATACATAATGGGCCCCATATGATGCTCCATTATATTATGGGTCCCATGGATAATGCTCCAGTGTATGATGGGCCTATATAATGCTCCATATATATTGGGTCCCATATGATGCTTCAGTATATTATGGGCCCCATGGATGATGCTCCAGTGTATGATGGGCCTATATAATGCTCCATATATAATGGGCCCCATATGATGCTCCAGTGTATAATGGGCCCTATCTATGATGCTCCAGTGTATGATGGGCCCCATTTATAATGCTCCAGTGTATATTGAGCACCATATAATGCTCCAAATATAATGGTCCCCATATATAATGCTCCATATATAATAGGCTCCATGTGATGTCCCATAAATAATGAACACCATATGATGCTCTAGTATATGATGGGACCCATGGATGATGCTCCAGTGTATGATGAGCCTATGTAATGCTCCATATATAATGGGCTCCATGTGATGCCCCATAAATAATGAACCCCATATGATGCTCTATTATATGATGGGCCCCATGGATGATGCTCCAGTGTATTATGGGCATATATAATGCTCCATATATAATAGGCCCCATATGATGCTCCAGTTTATTATGGGCCCCATGGATGATGCTCCAGTGTATGATGGGCCTATATAATGCTCCAAATATAATGGGCCCCATATATAATGCTCTATATATAATGGGCTCCATGTGATGCCCCATAAATAATAAACCCCATATGATGCTCTAGTATATCATGGGCCCCATATGATGCTCCAGTATATGATGGGCCCCTTGGATGATGCTCCAGTGTATGATGGGCCTATATAATGCTCCATATATAATGGGCCCCATATGATGCTCCAGTGTATAATGGGCCCTATCTATGATGCTCAAGTGTATTATGGGCCCCATATATAATTCTCCAGTGTATAATGCTCCCCATATATTGCTACAAACATTACAAAAAATGAAATACCTCTCCTCATTGGGCAGTACTCTACTCTGGACTCCTCAGCGTTGCCATCTTCCAGCTCTCTCACTGTGACTGTTCAGGCAGAGGGTGCACAGACGTGATGTCATCGAGTTGTCTGACCTGAATGTCACTGTCAGGAAACGCGGAAGATGTCACAGCGGTGGAGCAGGGAGAGGTAAGTATTGCAAGTGCTGGGGCCCTGAGCAAGCAGGGGACCCCCACTCGTGGGAGCCAGCACTGGCACAGGGCCCCTCAGAGTAAGCCGGTGTCTCTGACGGCGAGAGAGGGGTACAGCCCAGTTAGGGAGGTGGAAAAACTGGCATATGTTGAGGTGTAGACTGGAAGTTCAACTGCTGCAAAAGGAGGAATTGGAAAAGTCGGAGGAAGAGCAGGAACAAGCGAGCCATTTTGCTGGCAACCTACAGTCAGGGCCAGAAATATTTGGACAGTGACACAATTTTCGCGAGTTGGGCTCTGCATGCCACCACATTGGATTTGAAATGAAACCTCTACAACAGAATTCAAGTGCAGATTGTAACGTTTAATTTGAAGGGTTGAACAAAAATATGTGTTAGAAAATGCAGGAATTGTACACATTTCTTTACAAACACTCCACATTTTAGGAGGTCAAAAGTAATTGGACAAATAAACATAACCCAAACAAAATATTTTTATTTTCAATATTTTGTGGCGAATCCTTTGGAGGTAATCACTGCCTTAAGTCTGGAACCCATGGACATCACCAAATGCTGGATTTCCTCCTTCTTAATGCTTTGCCAGGCCTTTACAGCCGCAGCCTTCAGGTCTTGCTTGTTTGTGGGTCTTTCCCTCTTAAGTCTGGATTTGAGCAAGTGAAATGCATGCTCAATTGGGTTAAGATCTGGTGATTGACTTGGCCATTGAAGAATGTTCCACTTTTTTGCACTCATGAACTCCTGTGTAGCTTTGGCTGTATGCTTGGGGTCATTATCCATCTGTACTATGAAGCGCCGTCCAATCAAGTTTGCAGCATTTGGCTGAATCTGGGCTGAAAGTATATCCCGGTACACTTCAGAATTCATCCGGCTACTCTTGTCTGCTGTTATGTCATCAATAAACACAAGTGACCCAGTGCCATTGAAAGCCATGCATGCCCATGCCATCACGTTGCCTCCACCATGTTTTACAGAGGATGTGGTGTGCCTTGGATCATGTGCCATTCCCTTTCTTCTCCAAACTTTTGGCTTCCCATCATTCTGGTACAGGTTGATCTTTGTCTCATCTGTCCATAGAATACTTTTCCAGAACTGAGCTGGCTTCTGGAGGTGTTTTTCAGCAAATTTAACTCTGGCCTGTCTATTTTTGGAATTGATGAATGGTTTGCATCTAGATGTGAACCCTTTGTATTGACTTTCATGGAGTCTTCTCTTTACTGTTGACTTAGAGACAGATACACCTACTTCACTGAGAGTGTTCTGGACTTCAGTTGATGTTGTGAACGGGTTCTTCTTCACCAAAGACAGTATGCGGCGATCATCCACCACTGTTGTCTTCCGTGGGCTCCCAGGTCTTTTTGGATTGATGAGTTCACCAGTGCTTTCTTTCTTTCTCAGGATGTACCAAATTGTAGATTTTGCCACTTCTAATGTTGTAGCAATTTCTTGGATGGGTTTTTTTCTGTTCTTGCAGCTTAAGGATGGCTTGTTTCACCTGCATGGAGAGCTCCTGTGACCGCATGTTTCCTTCACAGCAAAACCTTCCAAATGCAAACACCACACCTCAAATCAACTCCAGCCCTTTCATCTGCTTAATTGAGAATGACATAACAAAGGGATTGCCCACACCTGTCCATGAAATAGCCTTGGAGTCATTTGTCCAATTACTTTTGGTCCCTTTAAAAACAGGGTGGCACATGTTAAGGAGCTGAAACTCCTAAACCCTTCATCCAATTTTAATGTGGATACCCTCAAATGAAAGCTGAAAGTCTGGACTTCAACTGCATCTGAATTGTTTTGTTTCAAATTCATTGTGGTAATGTCTAGAACCAAAATTAGATAAATGTTGTCTCTGTCCAAATATATATGGACCTAACTGTATATGTCATCAGGGGAAGGTGGTACAAAATCCTTTTAAACCCAGGCATGGTTCATTTTAATGAAGGTGAGATCACCAACATTTTAGGTCGACAGCCGGGTCCTTCTTTCTGTCAGGATTGATCCAGCAGCACTGAAGACTCTTTCTAATAGCACACTACCAGCAGGGCAAGCGAGCTCCCGTAAGGCATATTGTGCCAATTCAGGCCAGGTGTCCAGTTTACAGGCCCAGTAGTCAAAGGGGAATGAACTGTGAGGGAACATCGATAGGGGAGGAGAGGTAATTTTGAACCATAGTTGACAACTGCTGTCTCCTGTCTGTTGCAATCGATTCAGTATTAACAGTTGTGTGAGCAGCACTCGAGAAATCAGTCCACAACATGCTCATGAAACGTCTGTCTCCAATGCCACTTCAGCTATGTGCACCACGAACACCTCTTCCATGTTGCCCAGTACGGCTTGTGGTAGAAACTGCACCCCTGCTGTGTGCTGGGAATGCCTCTAACAAACGGTTTACCAGAGTTGCTTGTTTGTTCGCCAATATTAGCTCTAGCTTCTCCTGTGGCATGATGTTCTGTAATTTGCCTTTATAGCGGGGATCGAGGATGCTGACCAACCAGTAGTCATCATTCTTCATAATTTTGGCAGTGCGGGGATCCCTTTTTAGGATCTGCAAGACATAATCACACATGTGGGCCAATGTTCCAGGTGTCAATGATGCACTGTCAGTGGTGGGTGGAGGAGCACTTTCTGCCAAATCCACATCCCTCCAGTCACGCACAAGCCCTGTACCTGACCCTTGGCAAGCCAACATTTTTTCTTGCCCCCTGAGAAGCATCCTCTTCCCCAAAATAATCCTCCCCCTCATCCTCCTCCTCTTCCTCTTCTTCCTCCACCTAGTCCAGGACAGTTCCCTGAGCAGACAATGGCTGACTGTCATCAAGGCTTCCCTCCTCCTTCCTCCTCCTCTTCCTCCTCCTGCTTTGACCTTGTGACGACACCTCAACAATTCTTGCTGGTGGTGTGCTAACCGGTGGGCTTACAGTGGTGGAAGCGATGTAGCATTGCTGGCTACCTTCAGTCGGAGCAGGTGCACAAGTGCTACCTGAGGTTTTGTAGTCCGTCCACGCTTGCAAGTGCATGGTGTTTAATTGTCTACGCATGCAACTGGTATTCAAATTTTGGAGAATTTTCCCTCGCCTGAAGGTCCTTCCGCACTTCTTACAGATAACCTTTGCCTCATCAATAGGATTTTGGTCAAAAAAGTGCCACAGTGCACTCTTACTACAATGGGATAAATTTTCAGGGTTTGCACGCCGTGCTAATTTGACCGTCTGGCCAAGCTGTCCTGAAACTCTTTTTGTTTTTTTAACACGTTTTTTGACTGCTGCGAGCCTGCCAGATAACCGCAGCTGCGATGTCGATGCCTGCTGCGGATCATCCTCCTCTTCTGAGCTATTGCCAGCGGCACCCTCTTCCCCCAATGGATGCCAATCCGGGTCAACAACTAGGTCATCCATCACCTCTTCATCAATTTCATCTGCATCTTCCTCTGTGTCACCTTGTAAGGTGGTATAGTATGCGGGAAGGGGCACCTGAGTTTCATCAGGGTCAGATTCTGGCTCAGTAGACTGCGAGGGCAATGTAGTGCTCTGAGTGAATGTACCAGCAGAATCATATAGCAGTGGCTGTGCATCAGTGCACTCCATGTCAGATTAATCTTGGACTGGGGAATTCAGGATTTGACTTGATAACCCAGGCATGGTATGTGAAAACAGCTCCATGGAGTACTCTGAAGTGTGGCCTGCCGCATCCTTTACTTTTGGTGGGGGTGAAGGACACAAGGAAAGTTTTTGTTCCTGACCAGGAGCCTGCACTGACGACTCAGTGCTTGCATTTTTTGAAACTTCACAAGAGGAGACGATAGAGCTGGAGGCTGTTTCGGCAATGTAAGTCAAAACCTGTTCCTGATGTTCCGGCTTTAAAAGCGGTTAACCTACTCCCAGAAAAGGGAGCCTTCCAGGCCTTCGGGAGCCAGACGATGACGCAGGCTCAACACCTCCTGCCTTAGGTGCTATTGTGCTTTTGGCAATACCAGCAGATGCACCACCACCACCATCAGTACCAGCCATGTCTGCGGCCTCTTCCACCATACTTCCTCATGTTTGGGAAAATGTACCAAAAATACCAGCAGATATATGGTATTGTATCAGAAGCGTACAGCTGTATACGGTGAAGGGGAAATTTTAAATCTCCGTATATATTTCCGGAGTCACACACAGATGCTCACAGGCTCAGCTTGGATTAGACCAGAATATAAAAAGCAGAAAAAGGGTACTGTATCAGAAGCGTACAGCTGCATACAGTGTAGGGGAAATTGTAAATCTGCGTATATATTTCCGGAGTCAGACACAGACGCTCACAGGCTCAGTATGGATTAGACCAGAATATGAAAAGCAGAAAAAGGGTACTGTATCAGAAGCGTACAGCTGTATACAGTGTAGGGGAAATTGTAAATCTCTGTATATATTTCCAGAGTGACACACAGGCTCAGTTTGGATTATACCAGAATATAAAAAGCAGAAAAAGGGTACTGTATCAGAAGAGTACAGCTGTAAACATTGTAGGGGTAATTGTAAATCACTGTATATATTTCCGGAGTCACACACAAACGCTCTCTCAGTATGGATTTGACCGTAAAACAAAAGGCAGAAAAAAGGTACTGTATCAGAAGATACCAGGTGTATATAGCATAGGGTAAAATTTTAAATCTCTGTATATATTTCCGGAGTCACACACAGACGCTCAAAGTCTCAGTATGGATTATACCAGAATACAAAAAGCAGATAAAGGGTACTGTATCAGAAGCGTACAGCTGTATACAGTGTAGGGGAAATTTTAAATCTCCATATATATTTCTGGAGTCACACACAGATGCTCACAGGCTCAGTATAGATTAGACCAGAATATAAAAAGCAGAAAAAGGGTACTGTATCAGAAGCATACAGCTGTATACAGTGTAGGGGAAATTGTAAATCTCCGTATATATTTCCGGAGTCACACACAGACGCTCACAGGCTCAGTATGGATTAGACCAGAATACAAAAAGCAGAAAAAGAGAACTGTATCAGAAGCGTACAGCTGTATACAGTGTAGGGGTAATTGTAAATCTCCATATATAGTTCCGAAGTCACACACAAACGCTCTCTCAGTATGGATTTGACCGCAAAAAAAAAGGCAGAAAAAAAGTACTGTATCAGAAGATACCCCTTGTATATAGTAGAGGGTGTAATTGTAAATCTCCGTATATATTTCCGGAGTCACACACAAACGTTCTCTCAGTATGGATTTGACCGTAATACAAAAGGCAGAAAAAAGATACTGTATTAGAAAACACCAGGTGTATATAGTATAGGGTAAAATTTAAATCTCCACATTAGAGATGTGCGACTTTGCCTTTTTTAGGGTCAAGTCGGGTTTCGTGAAACTCGACTTTCTCAAAAGTTGAGTCGAACGAAATCGGCCGACTATCGGGAAAAGTCGGAGGTCCGACTGAAACACGAAACCCAATGCAAGTCAATGGGGAAGCAAAGTCTGCAGGGAGTGGAGGACAGTAAACACACCTACAGTGCCCATTTCAATGCCAATGACATCAATTCTTATTACTTAAGCTTGTCAACCTTAATTTACTTCATAATAATAGTTACGCATTGAAAACTGGAGGTGATTTGGCTAAAGTTGTGGAGGGGGCAGGGCTGGCTTCAGGGTTTCGTGTGCCCCGGGCGAAAGAGTGTCAGTGGGCCCCTTTAACACATACCTGTTGTGAATGTGTTAGAAATGAATTCTGAGCAGAAGCTCCCTCTGGTGGTTGCAGACAGTGCTGAACCATTCAATGAGGATTGGCAATCAGGAATTACAGACTGGCTGGATATAAGGGAGGTTCCCTCCCATCATGGTTGCCGGTGATCAATTGTTCTTGTCTCAACGTTGTTTCCTGGTTCACTTGGAAGCTTGCTGAGTCTTGCCTCTTCTCCTGCTCTCAGATAAGATATTTTCTGTTTTTTGTTTTGTTTTCTCTGCATTTCTGTGAGGTTAGCCAGGTTTCCCCCCCCCCCAGGGGCTTGGGCTCCTCTCAGTTCCTCTGGAGCCACTATTATTTGTTCATTTGCCTTTTCCAGTTTTTTCAGTGGCTGCGGCTTTGTTTTGTTACACCAGAGAATTAATTTAGGTGGTAGAGGTCGTGTGATCTCAGGTGTTTTTGCAATTAGTAGCGTTGGCTTTTTTTTTTTAGGGTTTTTTGGATTGCAGTAAGTGTCCTTCCTATCCTTTTCTGTCCAGGTAGATTGGGCCCCAACGTTTGCTCATACTATTTTCTGTCTGTGTCTGTATTTCCTCTTGTCTAACCGCCATTACATGTTTGGGGGCTTCCTATGTTCTTTGGGGATCTGCTCCGGGGCAGATAGCTTTCCTCTTTCTATCTTTAGGTGTAGTTAACCTCTCAGGCTGTGACGAGGCATCTAGGACCAACGTAGGAACGCTCCATGGCTGCCTTTAGTTGTGGTGGTTAGTCAGGGTACTGCAATCCAGTAGATTCCAACCTCTCTGGTGTATTGCCGCTTTTGCCTGCTCTCCTCAGCTACCAAATCATAACACATACCACAATTCATGATGCTCCGATACGGCAGAGAAATATAGGTATAGTACAATGCCAAATACTTCACTTCTTACATTATATGAGTGATAACTATTGTATATTCTACAATAGCTCAAAAACGGAACAGCATAGTCCTCCATACAGTATTATGGGCACCACATAGTGCGCCATACAGAATAATGAGCCCCATATATTGCTCCATACATAATTGGTCCCATATAATGTTTCATACAGTATATGATGAGCTCCACATAATGGTACAGTATATGATGGTCCCCATATAATGTGCCATACAGTATAGGACGGTCCCCATAGAGCAGAAGTCTCAAACTGCATTCCTCAATGGCCACAAACAGGTCATGTTTTCAGGTTTTCCTTGTATTGCACAGGTGATAATTTAATCACCTGCACAAATAATGATTCCAGCACCTAGTGCAATGCTAAGGAAATCTTGAAAACACACACGGTTTGCGCCCTCGAGGAATGCAGTTTGAGACCCCTGTCATAGAGTATAATGAGCCCCACATATTGCTCCATACAGTATAATGAGTCGCATGTAAAGCTCCATACAGTATATGTTGGGCCCCATATATTGCTCCATACAGAATGGACTCTATATAATGCTCCATACAGAATAGGCCCCATATATACACCATATGATGCTCCATACCCTCTATGATGCCCCATAAATAATGAACCCCATATGATGCTCTAGTATATGATGGGCCCCATGGATGATGCTCCAGTGTATGATGGACCTATATAATGTGCCATATATAATGGGCCCCATATGATGCTCCAGTATATGATGGGCCCCATTGCTGATGCTCCAGTGTATGATGGGCCCCATTTATAATACTACAGTGTATGATGGGCCCTATATGATGCTCCAGTATATGATGGGCCCCATGGATGATGCTCCAGTGTATGATGGGCACATTTATAATGCTACAGTGTATGATGGGCCCCATATATAATGCTACAGTTTCTAAAGGGCCATATCTATGATGCTCAAGTGTATGATGGACCCCATATATAATTCTCCAGTATATAATGCTCCCCATATATTGCTTCAATCATTTAAAAAAATGAAATACCACCATCCAAACTATTTATTTGATTGATGGGGCGGTCAAGAAAGAGGAACCCATGTGCATTCTGTCGATTGATGCAGAAAAGGTTTTTGACAGGGTGCACTGTGATTTTATATTTCAAACGTTAGAAGGAATTGACTTAAAAGAAAGTATGCTCCGTAGAATTTCTGCTCTGTTCTCATCTCCCTGTGCTCAAGTTAAAATGAATGGCGCACTTTCAAACACATTTTTAATTAGAAATTAGGCAAGGCTGTCCTCTTTCACCCTTGCTGTATATACTCACTATGGAACATCTAGCAACTGCGATACGGAATAATCCCTCCATTAGAGGCATAAAAGCCCAATCAGCAGAGCACAAAGTGGCACTTTTTGCAGATGATGTACTATTTTATGCCTCTTCCCCAACTATAAGTCTCCCAAATATTATCTCAGAATTACATAGATTTGGTCGTCTGAGCAATTTCAAAATTAATACCCACAAATCGGAGATTCTCAATATCTCAATCCAACCAAGTGAGGTGGAGAGAGTTTGGCAGCTTCATTTCCCTTTAAGTGGTGTTCAGATTCTCTTACATATCTAGGAATAAAAATTACCGCCAAAGTATCTAATTTTTGTGAAGCAAACTTTAAGACAGCTTTACATAAAGCTGAGTTCAAATTAGAAAAATGACATGAACTACCTTAATCTTGGTTTGGAAGAGTGAGTGCTATTAAAATGGATCTGTTACCCCGTCTCCTATATTATTTCCAAACAATCCCCTTGTATTTACCTGCCTCCTTTTTCTCACGTCTTAAAAAAGCGATTACTTGTTTAATTTGGTCAAAAAACGAGCACGTATTTCATACTTTTTGTGAAGTAGATCAAAGTAAGAAGGGGGAATAGGTCTGCCAGATTTTGCTATGTATAGTCAAGCAGCAATTGGTACATGTATTTTAGAGCTGTTTCATAATAAAAACCAAAAAAAATGGGTTACATTAGAAAATTATCTTAATGGACATGACTCCTGTATAGTTATTTGGTCCCCGACGGAATAACGGGATATACCTTTACCCTTTCTCACCAAAAACATGATATCATTTATCAAAAGAGGGAGTCGAGAGCTGGGAGTCTCTTCATCTCCTGGCCCCCTAACTCATATATATGACAATCCATCCTTTCCTGCAGGATTAAAAAGAGACACTTATCTACATAAAAATAGAGCTTCATGCCCCATAGTCCATGATTAAGTTACAAGGACAGGGATGAGGTCTCTCCAGGACATTTTTCGGGACAAGGAGCCGCCAACAGGTGCATGGTTCTTTTATGAACTAATAAAGAGGTTTATTATTAAACTAGCCAAACAATCTGATCCATACTGAATATTATCTTCGTTTGAGACTCTTTGTTTATCAACAAACTCTATAGATCACACTATCTCTTTATTATATAAAACCTTCCAAGAAGGGCAGAACCCATTGAGAGATTTCCCAGCATTTTTTTTCAAAATGGGAGATTGATTTGGGTAGACCCTTATCAGTTGAAGAAAGAACAAAGATTCGCTTATGCACATTCAGGTCATCGCTCTGTTCGACATCACAGGAGAGGAGCTACAAAATCTTGTCGAGGTGGTACAGATGCCCATCAGATTTAAACGTAATTTATCCAACAACACCAGATACATGCTGGAGATGCTTAAAAGATAGAGGTTCATTTGTACACATTTGGAGGCACTGCCCACTCATACAGAAACTGTGGTTAACATCCTTTGATCTCTGCAACAAGCTGTCTCTAACCAAAATTACACCCACAATGGAGGTGGCCTTGATGTCCTTGTGTAGCTCCTCAATTTCTAGATTTAAGAAAGGTCTTCTTAGACATATTCTCACTGCTGCCAGGAACCTGATTACTAGATTTTGGAAACAGGAAAAGGTTCCCTTGTGTTCTGATTTGGTGTTGGAACTCAATGACATATATAGAATGGAACAGCTGATAGGACAACTGAATGGTACCACAGGAAAGGTATATAACACTTGTTTAGAGAATAATCAGAATTGAACTCTTGGTTGATAGACCCATAGATGATGGGTCATATGAGTTTACCTACTGGATGGAGCCACATTTCCTACCCCACTCCTTAAAAACCTTCCCCTCCCCCTTTTCTTTTTCTTTTCTTTTCCCTTCTTTCCCCTTGTTTCTTCTCTATCTTCTTTTCTTTTGTAGACCTAGAGTCTTAGTCTAGGTACCTTCTTCTTTAAAATTTAAAAAACAAAGTAATAATGATGATAATTGCCTACATGAGCAAACACCTCAGGCGCTCATCCAACATTTGTTTTATATATATGACTTTCTGGGGAAAAGTTATAGTTGCTATTAGAGATGAGCGATTTTCCTGTTTTTCGGGTCGAGTTGGGTTTCACGGAACCCGACTTTCGCAAAAGTCGGATCGAGTGAAATCGGCCGACTATCGCGAAAAATCGGAGGGTCGATCGAAACGCGAAACCCAATGCAAGTCAATGGGGAAGCAAAGTCGGTAGGGAGTGGAGGACAGAAAACACACCTACAGTGCCCATTTCAATGGCAACAACATAAATCATTATTACTTAAGCTTGGCAACCTTAATTGACTTTATAATAATTTTTACGCATTGAAAAATGGGGGTTATTTGTCTCAACTTGTGGGGGGGATGGCTCCCGGTTTTCTTGGGCCCCGGGCCAAAGAGTGTCAGTGGGCCCCTTTAACACATACCACAATTGATGATGCTCCGTTACAGCACAGAAATATCAGTATAGTACAATGAAAAATACTTCACTTCTTACATGACATGACTGATATCTATGTTAAAATCTACAATAGCTCATAAAACAGACACAATATTCCTCCATACAGTATTATGGCCACCACATACAGTCATGGCCAAAAGTTTTGAGAATGACACAAGTATTATATTTTCACATGATCTGCTGCCCTCTGGTTTTTATGTGTGTTTGACAGATGTTTTTATCACAGACAGAAATATAATTGCAAACATATGAGTAACAAAAGCTTATATTGACAGTTAGAATGAGTTAATCAAGAAAGTCAATATTTGCAGTGTTGACCCTTCTTCTTCAGGACCTCTGCAATTCTCCCTGGCATGCTCTCAATCAACTTCTGGACCAAATCCTGACTGATAGCAGTCCATTCTTGCACAATCAATGCTTTCATTTTGTCAGAATTTTTAGGTTTTTGTTTGTCCACCCGTTTCTTGATGATTGACCACAAGTTCTCAATAGGATTAAGATCTGTGGAGTTTCCAAGCCATGGACCCAAAATCTCTATGTTTTGTTCCCTGAGCCATTTAGTTATCACCTTTGCTTTATGGCAAGGTGCTCCATCATGCTGGAAAAGGCATTGTTGATCGCCAAACTGCTCTTGGAGGGTTGGGAGAAGTTACTCTTGGAGGACATTCTGGTACCATTCTTTATTCATGGCTGTGTTTTTAGGCAAGACTGTGAGAGAGCCAATTTCCTTGGCTGAGAAGCAACCCCACACATGAATGGTTTCAGGATGCTTAACAGTTGGCATGAGACAAGACTGGTGGTAGCGCTCACCTTGTCTTCTCCGAATGAGGTGTTTTCCTGATGTCCCAAACAATCGAAAAGGGGATTCATCAGAGAAAATAACTTTACCCCAGTCCTCAGCAGTCCACTGCCTGTACCTTTTGCAGAATATCAGTCTGTCCATGATGTTTTTTCTGGAGAGAAGTGGCTTCTTTGCTGCCCTCCTTGAGACCAGGCCTTGCTCCAAGTGTCTCTGCCTCACAGTGCGTGCAGATGCACTCACACCTGCCTGCTGCCATTCCTGAGCAAGCTCTGCACTGCTGGTAGCCCGATTCCGCAGCTGAAATGCTTTTAAGAGATGGTCCTGGCGCTTGCTGGTCTTTCTTGGGCACCCTGGAGCCTTTTTGGCAACAATGGAACCTCTCTCCTTGAAGTTCTTGATGATGCGATAGATTGTTGACTGAGGTGCAATCTTTCTAGCTGCGATACTCTTCCCTGTTAGGCCATTTTTGTGCATTGCAATGATGACTGCACGTGTTTCTTTAGAGATAACCATGGTTAACAGAAGAGAAACAATGATGCCAAGCACCAGCCTCCTTTTAAAGTGTCCAGTGGTGTCATTCTTACTTAATCATGACAGATTGATCTCCAGCCATGTCCTCATCAACACCCACACCTGTGTTAATGGAGCAATCACTGAAAAGAGGTTAGCGGGTCCTTTTAAGGCAGGGCTGCAATGATGTTGAAATGTGTTTTGGGGGATAAAGTTCATTTTCTAGCCAAATATTGACTTTGCAAGTAATTGCTGTTAAGCTGATCACTCTTTATAACATTCTGGAGTATATGCAAATTGCCATTAGAAAAAGTGAAGCAGTAGACTTTGAAAAAATTAATATTTGTGTCATTCTCAAAACTTTTGGCCATGACTGTAGTGTGCCATACAGAATAATGAGCCCCATATAATGCTCCATACAGAATAGGCCCCATATGATGCTCCATACCCTATATGATGCCCCATAAATAATGAATCCCATATAATTCTCCAGCATATGATGGTCCACATGGATGATGCTCCAGTGTACAGTATGATGGGCCAAATCAAGCTCCATATATGTTGGGCCCCATTATTAATGTTCCAGCGTGTAATGGGCCATGTAAATGCTGCTCCAGTGTCCGCTGTCCCCCATTTACAATGCTCCAGTATATGATGGGCCCCATGGCTGCTGCTCCAGTCTCTGATCTGCCCCATTGACAATGCTCCTGTATATGTTGGGCCCCATGGATGATGCTCCAGTCTCTGATCTGCCCCATTGACAATGCTCCTGTATATGTTGGGCCCCATGGATGATGCTCCAGTCTCTGATTTGCCCCATTGACAATGCTCCTGTATATGTTGGTCCCCATGGATGATGCTCCAGTCTCTGATTTGCCCCATTGACAATGCTCCTGTATATGTTGGGCCCCATGGATGATGCTGCAGTGTGTTATGGGCCAAAATCATGGTCCATATTATTAATGATCCAGTGTATAATGGGCCCCGTAAATGCTGCTCCATTGTCTGCTGTCCCCAATTTACAATGCTCCAGTATATGATAGGCCCCATGTTTGCTGCTCCAGTCTCTGTTCTGACCCATTGACATTGCTCCTGTATATTTTTGGCCCCATGGATGATGCTCCAGTGTGTTATGGGCCAAAATCATGGTCCATATTATTAATGATCCAGTGTATAATGGGCCCCGTAAATGCTGCTCCAGTCTCTGTTGTCCCCCATTTACAATGGTCCAGTATACGATGGGCCCCATTGCTGCTGCTCCAGTCTCTGATCTGCCCCATTGACAATGCTCCTGTATATGTTGGGCCCCATGGATGATGCTCCAATGTGTTATGGGCCAAAAGAAAGCTCCATTTATGATGGTTCACATTATTAATGATCCAGTGTGAAATGCTACCCATATATTCGTGAAAACATTTAAAAGTATTTAATAACTCTCCTCGCTGTGCAGTGGTCTACTCTGCCCTCCTCAGCGTCGCCATCTCATAGGTCTCTGCACTTGGACTGTTTAGGCAGAGGGAGTACAGACGTGAGGTAATTTCCCTCTGTAACCTGAATTTTACTGTCAGGAAACGCGGAAGACATCACAGCGGTGGAGCATGGAGAGGTAAGTATTGCAAGTGCTGTGGCCCTTAGCAAGCAGGGGTGGCAGACTAGTGGGCGACGGCACTGGCACAGGGCCCCTCATAGTACACCGGTGCGTCTGATGGCGAGAGGGCCCATCCCACAGTCAGAGGCAAATTTTTGTACTATGAGGGGTACTTGTGCCAGTGCTGTTGCACACGAGTCGCCCCCCCACCTGCTCAGTGAGCCTGCAGTTGCCTGTGTGCGCCAGGTGCTGACGCCGGACCCGTTGGGGGCTATTTTTATGTTTTGTGGTCCTGCCACACTTGCAAGTGTGTGGCACACCTGGATTTAGGTTGCCACAGTGACCTTGACTCCCTCCAGGGGGGAGTGATGTCATGCCTGAAATCAAGGAAGGATCCCTTTAACAGGTTACACAGCATATACCTTTCATACTCCGGACCAGAAGGGGAGATCCAACACCTTATTTCAGGAGAGCTCCTTGTGAACATTCTGGCTGAGGGAGGAGTTAGTGAGTGTGGCTGGAGGGACACGAGAGGAGAGACGTGTGGATACAAATTGGTGAAAAGAGGGGCTATAGAGAGCTCACGCCAAGGTTGGAGTGCCGAAACCGGACCCACGGAGTCCGAGGCTGAGTGGGTAAACTAAAGTCCCAGCTGCAGATCCGGAGGACAGTAGACAGCAGATTCTCTGCCCAAACTAATACTCTACTGCACAGCAGCAGCACACGTGAGCAGGAGACTCCATAAGTGAGTGATTCCTGAAGCATGTTACACCTGTCTGCTATGAGAGTGAATTTATACCTACACAACAGACAGAGAGAGGAACTTGGATGGAGCTTCTAGCAGGCAGTGCCTCAGAAAATAGCGCTACAAAGGAGAACTCACATCCCACCTCAAGTAAGGGGATTCAAAATTGTTTTTCAGGCGACTGACTCCAGCAGCATCTGTATTCAGTGCCCTGGACAATTTGTCAGCAAAAAAATGTGAGTAAGGCTTTGGAAAGTGCATCTGACTGTGTTTCCTCAAGTCCTTCCTGCCAAACACACTCCACTGTGCCCAATCTTTCAGCACCATTACTTTCTATCCCATCTCTCTGCCCTGGGACAAGCGTCACTTGTGGGAAGCTATTGAGTCGCACGTAACAGGGCTATGGGGTAATCGGCACCGAGCCCGTTAACTTCACTGGGGATGTCACGGGTAGCGCAGCTCGGTCCGTTGCCCTGGGCGCTCACTAAAAGGGGATATTTACAGGGGATTGTAGAAATGTTCGTGATGCCACCTGTGGTTTCTGATCAGAGTGACCAGCGCTGCAGGGTGAATCCTCTGAGGGGTTGTTACTGGGCAGCAAGGTGTTAAGTCTTCCACAGGTAAGACTGATCCCTCGAGGTATATGGCGGTGTAGGGGTGAAGGAGCAATAATGCAGACACACACAAGACAGTCTCTTTCTGTACCTTTACTGGTGATTAAGTTGCAGGCACGTCCCGGGAGGCCGTCAGGGTGGAGGATGCACGTCCAGCAATCCACTGAGTAGGTGTAAGGCCACCTTACGTCCTTATGTGTGTGAGTTTCTAACTTGCATAAAACAGAGTTTAACTCCTTCTCTTTGCTACGCCCGGCTGATCTTGTGATGAGGTCTTTTTGTGGACAGAACAGTGTCTCTATGGCGGTACCTGCCAGACCCCCGTCTTCCTAACCTCGGTTACGTATCAGCACTGCTGGGCCCCTGCGACTTGAAGTCCAGGATCTCTGGTGTCTCCTACCAGTCGTGCAGATGCTGGTAAGCACGGACCCGGTGTCCGGTGGTGCAGAGTGGAGGTAAGTTATCGTCGCTATTTCTCCTCAGTCACTCTCTTTCCTTTTTCCACTTGCCTGTCGTCCTACTCACACCTTTGACATAAGCACAGGCAGCAGTAGATATCAGCTATCTCGTTCAGACTTCCTCAGCCCTCAGGCTAATCTGACAGGAGTCTCTCCCCGGTGTTCTGAGGAGATCTTATCTCTCCCTCACAGCTCGTCTGAGGTAACACCAACTACTAACTAACTCGCAGCTAGACTGCCTTCATTTCACTACTGTCTCAAGGGCTCCCTCTGGTGGAACCAGGAAAAATGTGAAGTGTTGTGTGCTTATCAGGTGATTGTGAATTACCTTTCATGCATCCTCCTGGGTACATGTGGCACCAAGCGCAGCTGGGCTACACATCCCACCCTAGTTAATATCAGCACTCCCGGGCTGAAAAAGAAAACAATTTTTATAACATCAACAAATAACATAACTCATCCCTTGCGGGAGGTAAGGACACTTTAACGTTTCAATGTATACAAATTAGCAATAGAAAATATCAAATACTTTCACGGTGCAAATAAATACAGGATACTTGTGGATGACCCGTACCAAACCTCCCACGGTGGTCCTGGGTGGGCTGCAGGACTTCTTTGCTGCAGACCTCACTCAAGTCCACACCATACGGGTTTTTCTTCTGAGGTAGAATGGCTTACGTAAAACCAAGATGGGGCACTGAGTGGCAACTATTTACAACACAGTTTTTGGGCTGGCAAAGTCCTCAGCCACGCAGTCCTTCAAATAGCATTTCACTTATCACATTACCCAACTGGGGTATACTACTTCAGCATGTAAACATTATCATCATATAAAATTCTCAATAAAGTGCAATTCTCTTCATAACTTTGTACAGTTCAGTAAACCCTGTCTGGGTCCTACTGGATTAATTTGCTAGGACTACTCTTGGTACCTAAAAGGTAACCTTCCTTTCGTTGTGCGTACTGACCTACGTGGTGTGGTGTCAGGTATAGTAGCCTCTGGCCTATCTGTCCTGCGTGCTGGCAAACTGTAATACTGCCTTAACCTCTCTAGGGATCTGGCAAGCATACTTGTGGCTGGGCGATGCGGTTCTGTTTCGCCAGGGGATTCTTCTGGTATTTCCACGTCTTGAGGTTCCATTTTTTGAGACTCTACTTCTAGAGGTGCTACAGGAGCAGGTTCCTCCTGAACTATTTCTTCTGCTGCGGCAACTGGCTCAACTGGACGTTGAAGCGCTTCTTGTGGTTGGTAAAATTGAAGTACTGGAATAATCACAGCATCCCCGATACAAGGCCAATCTGCAGGAAAATCTCCTAGGTCCGTGTGTATGACTTCACCTGGTTTCTCTTTTTCCATAACAAGTTCTTCCTCGT
>JARQOD010000006.1:155009755-155148785 GCA_033576555.1 Oophaga sylvatica | reverse complement strand
CATTGGAAAAAATCAAGATATCATCCAAATAAACAATCAGAAATTTATCCACAAAATCCCTGAAATGTCATTCATGAAGGACTGGAAGACAGAAGGAGCATTAGTGAGCCCAAAGGGCATCACAAGGTACTCAAAATGCCCTCAGGGGTGTTAATGCCGTCTTCCATTCATCCCCGTGCTTAATGCGAATAAGGTTATATGCCCCCTGAGGTCAAGCTTGGTAAACCAAGTAGCGTTTTTCACCCTGGAAAACAGGTCAGAAATCAAGGGTAACGGGTATTGATATTTCACAGTAATATTGTTCAAAAGACGATAATCAATACACGGCCTTAATGAACCATCCTTTTTGGCCACAAAGAAAAACCGGCACCTAAGGGTGAAGAGGGTGGTCTGATATGACCTTTCTCCAAAGACTCCTTGATATAAGACCGCATAGCGTCATGTTCAGGTACAGACAAGTTAAAAAGGCGACCTTTAGGGAATTTACTACCAGGCACTAATTCAATAGCGCAGTCATAGCTCCTATGGGGAGGCAAGGATGCAGATTTACTTTCGCTAAACACATCAGAAAAATCAATCAAAAAGTCAGGAACATCCTGAGCCTGAGGGGAGGCAGAAAAAACAGGAGTGTTGGTATTAACACATTGGCAGCCCCAACTGGTTACAGACACAGATTTCCAATCCAAAACAGGATTATGAGACTGTAACCAAGGGAAACCCAGCAGATAATGTCATGCAGATTATACAGAACCAAAAATTTGCAGCTCTCCTGATGATCAGGTTCAACCCTCATTATCACCTGAGTAGAGAACTGAGGTTTATTCTCAGCCAAAGGGTAGAATCGATCCCCATAGGGGAATAGACTTCTGTAGGGTATCAAGGGAAACCCACAACGTTTAGCGAAATCAAAATCCATCAGGTTAATAGCTGCTCCCGAATCAACGAAAGCCTGAGCAGAAAATGAGGAAAGAGAGCATATCAGATTTAAACAGTTAATAAAAACTTAGTCTGAACACTACCCAAGACAACTGAGCGTGCAAAACGTCTTCCCCGCTTAGGCAGACTGAGATAGCATGAGAAGCATCACCACAGTAGAAACATAACCCATTGCGCTTTCGAAACTCATGACGCTGTGCCCCAGAAACCACTCTATCACACTGCATGGGTTCAGAAGCAGGTTCACAAGGCAACACTATTCCACGCATACTTCTCCGCTCACGCAAACGTCTGTCAATTTGAATCGCTAATGACATAGAATCATTGAGACCAGAGGGGACAGGAATCCCACCATAACATCCTTAACATTATCTGACAGACCCTTCCCAAAAAAGGCTGCCAAAGCATCGTCATTCCATTTGGTCAGGACTGCCCACCTACGGAATCTCTGACAGTATAACTCAGCGTCATCAAGCCCCTGATTTACTGCCAACAAGGCTTTTTCAGCTTGATCAGTGACATTAGGCTCATCGTACAATAACCCCAAGGCCTGAAAAAAATGTATCAACATCACTCAAAACAGGATCCCAGGTGTCAGGGAAAAAGCCCAATCCTGAGGATCGCCGCGCAGGAGAGAGATGACAATTTGAACCTGCTGCGCTGCGTTCCCTGAGGACTTAGATTTTAAGGCAAAAAACAATTTACAATTATTTTTGAAATTCAGAAACTTGGATCGATCCCCAAAAATAAATCTGGGATGAGAATCCTAGGTTCCACAACAGGCAACCTAGCAAGATAGGTAGCAATATTCTGAACCTCAGTGGCAAGCTGATCCACACTGCCAGACAACTGTGCAAACTCCATTGAGAGAAAAAATCCTCCCCAGCACCCAGAGATACAGAGGGAAAAAAAAAATGCAACAAACAGAAAAATATCTCTGACAACTCTGACAACCTTTTTTTTTTTTCTTTCAAAATATTTTTTCCCTTCTGTGAGTACCAATAAATTCAGTTTAGGCCGGTGATACTGTTATGATTTGGTAGCTGAGGAGTGCAGGTAAAAAAGGCAATACACCAGAGCAGTTGGAATCTATGAGATTGCAGTACCCTGACTAACCACCACAACTAGAGGCAGCCGTGGAGCGTTCCTACGTTGGTCCTAGACGCCTCGTCACAGCCCGAGAAACTAACTATACCCAAAGATAGAAAGATGAAAGCCATCTGCCCCGGAGCAGATCCCCAAAGAACATAGAAATCCCCCAAACATGTAATGCGAAATTAGACAAGAAGAAATACTGACACAGACAGAAAATAGTATGAGCAAACGTTGGGGCCCAAACTATCTAAATAGAAAAGGATAGGAAGGGCACTTACTGCAATTCCAAAAAACCCTGAAAAGCACCAACTTTACTAATTTCAAAAACACCTGAGATCACACGACCTCTACCACCTAAATTAGTTCTCTGGTGTAACAAAATCAAAACAGCAGCCACTGAAAAAACTGGAAAAAGCAAATGTACAAACACAAGTGGCTGAACAAAACTGAGAGGCAAAAGCCCCCGAGGGGACCCTGAAGGCCCCCACAGAAGAGCAGGACAAAATGCAAAAATCAAGCACAAAAGCAAAAAGAAGAAAATGTCTTATCTGTTAGCAGGAGATGCAGACACGACACAGCAGGCTACAAAGGAAACAGGAATCAAGGATTGAGACCAGAACAATTGATCACCGGCAACCCTGATGGGAAGGTGACTCCCTTATATAAGACCAGTCAGTAACACCTGATTCCCAATCCTCACAATCTTCACTGGACAGTCCAGTACCGCTTGTAACCACCAGAGGGAGCCTCTGCTCAGAACTCATCTCAAGTCCATTCACAACACTAAAACCTCAGGGAACGCAGAACGGCAGGTTCAAATTGTCAACTCTCTCCTGTGCGGCGATCCTCAGGATTGGGCTTTTTCCCTGATACCTGGGAATCCTGTTTTGAATGATATTGATGCATTTTTTCTGGCTCTGGGGTTATTGTACGATGAACCTAATGTCACTGATCAAGCTGAAAAAACCTTGTTGGCATTAAATCAGGGTCTTGAAGACGCTGAGTTGTACTGTCAGAAATTCCGAAAGTGGGCAGTCCTGACCAAATGGAATGATGATGCTTTGGCAGCCCTTTTTCGGAAGGGGCTGTCAGAGAATGTAAAGGATGTTATGGTGGGATTCCCTGCTCCCTCTGGTCTCAATGATTCTATGTCATTGGCTATTCAAATTGACAGATGTTTGCGTGAGCGCAGAGGTATGCGTGAGATAGTGTTGCCTTGTGTGCCAGCTTCTGAGCCCATGCAGTGTGATAGAGTGACTTCTGGGGCACAGCGTCATGAGTTTCGAAAGCGCAATGGGTTATGTTTCTACTGTGGTGACGCCTCTCATGCTATTTCAGTCTGCCCTAAACGGGGAAGACGTTTGCACGCTCAGTTGTCTTGGGTAGTCTTTAGACTAAATTTCTGTTGACTGTTACCCTGATTTGCTCCCTGTCCACATTTTCTGCTCAGGCTTTTGTTGATTCAGGAGCAGCTATTAACCTGATGGATTTTGACTTGCCAAACGTTTGGGTTTCCCATGATAACCCTGCGGAAGTCTATTCCCTACTGGGCATTGATTCTACCCTTTGGCGGAGAATAAACCCCAGTTTTTCTACTCAGGTGATAATGAGGGTTGAACCAGATCATCAGGAGAGTTGCAAATTTCTGGTGCTGTATAATCTGCATGACATTATTGTACTAGGTTTCCCTTGGTTACAGTCTCATAATCCTGTTTTGGATTGGAAATCTGTGTCTGTGACCAGTTGGGGCTGCCAATGTGTTAATGCCTGAACACGATGCTATGCGATCTTATATCAAGGAGTCATTGGAGAAGGGTTATATCAGACCATCCTCTTCACCCTTGGGTGCCGGTTTTTTCTTTGTGGCCAAAAAGGATGGTTCATTGAGGTTGTGTATTGATTAACGTCTCTTGAATAAGATCACTGTTAAGTATCAATATCCGTTACCCTTGATTTCTGACCTGTTTTCCAGGGTGAAAAGTGCTAGTTGGTTTACCAAGCTTGACCTCAGGGGGGCGTATAACCTTATTCGCATTAAGCACGGAGATGAATGGAAGATGGCGTTTAATACCCAGAGGGGCATTTCGAGTACCTAGTGATGCCCTTTGGGCTCACTAATGCTCCTTCCGTCTTCCAATCCTTCATGAATGATATTTTCAGGGATTTTGTGGATAAATTTCTGATTGTTTATTTGGATGATATCTTGATTTTTTCCAATGACTGGGACTCTCATGTGAAACATGTTCGGACTGTGTTCCATATTTTGAGAGAGAATGCACTGTATGTGAAGGGATCAAAGTGTCTTTTTGCATACAGAAGGTCTCATTTCTGGGATTCAGTTTGTCTCCGTCTGTTATTGAAAGGACCCGGTCAAGGTTCAGGCCATCTGTGATTGGGTCCAACCTACTTCATTAAAGGCTCTTCAGAGATTTTTGGGTTTTGCCAATTTTTATCGTAAATTTATTGCTAATTTCTCCGGTATTGTTAAACCATTGACTGATTTGACCAAAAGGTTCTGATGTGGTGAATTGGCCTCCTGAGGCAGTCTCTGCATTTCAGGAACTTAAGCAGAGATTCACTTCTGCTCCTGTTCTATGGCAGCCTGATGTTTCTCTACCCGTTTCAGATGGAGGTTGATGCCTCTGAAATTGGGGCAGGTGCCGTTTTGTCCCAAAGAGATCCAGAGACCTCTAAGAGTAACCCTTGTGGCTTTTTCTCTCGAAAATTTTCTCCAACTGAACGTAATTATGACGTGGGTAATCGGGAGTTTTTGGCCATGAAGTGGGCTTTTGAAGAGTGGAGACATTGGCTGGAGGGAGCCAAACATCAGGTGGTGGTCCTCACGGACCATAAGAATCTGGTTTATCTCGAATCAGCCAAGCGACTTAATCCTAATTCTCTATACCTAGCAGGGGTTTGTCCTCTGGTATTACGTACTGATATACGTGGTGCTGGGGTCGGTGAGGTATCGATGTTCGTATTTTCAGTTACCCAGACTGGTCTACGTACTAGTGAGTTATAAGTCGCCTTAACCTCCCCACGGGACTGGCATGTATACCATTGGCTGGGCCATCTGGCTCTGTTTCTGCAGGGATCCTTCTTCCTGGGATTCTTCTGGAACAGGTTCTTCTGCGGCACTAGCTCTTCTGCAGCACTAGCTCTTCTGCGGCACTAGGCTCTTCTGCAGCACTTACAGGTTCAACTTGCTGTAGAGGTTCTTCTGGCTGTAGAGGTTCTTCTTGCTGTTGAAAGAATTGGAGTACTGGATTATAACTGCTTCTCCAATTCGGGGCCAATCTGCTGAAAAATCTCCTAATTCAATATGTATGACTGCTCCATCAGGTTCCTCCGGAGTGACGAAAGGCTCTTCTTCTTGGAGCTTTAACAGATCTGGACACAACTTAAAGTGGTCACTGGGTACATTTGGAGTCGTTTCTCCCTCCATCTTTACTGATTAAACACGTTTTCCTGTTATCAAACATGGAATTCAACACAGTGTAGGGCTCCATTTCCCACTGATTGCCAAGTTAGTGAATTCTCCTCTTTCTTTTCAGCACGACTTCACCAGGTGTGAAGGGTTCTGCTGGCGCACACTTGTTGTAGCGAGTCTCTTGCTTGTCTCTCACCCGAGTGAGACTATCTTCAAAGCAGGCCTGTACTTTTCTGTACTGTTCCTGTCTGGTCGTGTCCCAGTCCTCAGTGGTCACATCTGCTTCTGGTTCTACAACACCAAGCTCCAGATCCATGGGCAGCTTTCCAGGTCTTTCCTAGAGATAGGCTAGGGTGCAATTGGTGGAACTCACAGGTATGTGATTGTACAGATCTACCAGGTCAGGTAGTAGTCTGCCCATTGATTTCTCTTCTCAAGGGTAAGGTCTTCAGCAGGTCAATGACGATGTGGTTCATCTTTTCACAGAGACCATTGGTTTGTGGGTGGTATGGTGGTACTTATCTTTTTACATCCGTACAGATGGCAGAACTCTTTGAACAATTCGGCCTCAAAGGCTGGGCCTTGGTCAGTTAGCACCTGCTCAGGATATCCATGTGGTCTGCAGAATTACGCTTGGAACATCTTTGCTGCTGTCTCTGCCTTCAGATCTTTGACAGGGGCGACCACCAGGAACCTGGAGTAGTGATCCACCATGGTCAGGGCATAGGAGTATCCTGACCAGCTGGGTGACAACTTGACATGGTCCAGGGCCACGATCACCAAGGGTCGAGTCTTCTTGATGGTTGCAGGGGTGCCTTCTGGCTGCTGTAGTCTTTTCTTCTAAGGCCACAGGGTCCACAGTCTTTGCACCACCTCTCAATGGAGCTGCGCATTCCCACCCAGTAGAAACGACACTTCAACAGGGTCTCTAGCTTCTTCCAGCCAAAGTGCCCCGTCTGATTGTGGTAGGCTTCCAACACCATCTGGATATCCGTCCTGGGGACTACTATCTGCCATACCATCTCATGGGTTTTTGGATTGACGTACCTCCAGCACAGCTTCTCACGGTAGATGAACAGCCGGCTTCTCTCATTCCACAGCCGCCTTGCTTGTGGAGACGCATCCTTCTCCAAGGAGGAACCTTCTTGAGTTATTAGCTCCTTGATACGGCTGACAACTGGATCACTGTCCTGGGTCTCCTTCCAGCTGTGGTGAGGTAAAGGATTTAACGTCTTACCACGCTGCCTCCTGAAGGTTCGCTGCTCGTGGATCATCCCATTCCTGTGAAAGGCAGGTAGTTCAATCTCTTCCAGGTCATCCACTTCTTCTTCTGTGTCTGACTGGTAAGGCATCCTGGACAGGGCATCAGCGTTGGCGTTTTTGCGGTACTTGATGGTGAATTGATAGTTTGACAGCAGAGCCATCCATCGTAGCTCCATGGCTCCCAGTCTGGCTGTTTCCAGATGCGTTAAGGGGTTATTGTCAGTGTAGGCCGTGAACTTGCTGGAGGCTAGGTAGTGCTTAAACCTTTCAGTAATGGCCCAGACCAGCGCCAGGAACTCCAACTTGAACCTGCTATAGTTCTCTGGGTTCCTCTCGGTCGGGTGGAGCTTCCTGCTTGCATATGCGATGACTTTCTCTAGGCCATTTTGCTTCCGACTTAGGACAGCTCCCAATCCTTCGTTGCTGGCATCCGTATACAGCAGGAACGGTTGGCTGTAGTCAGGTAGGCTAGGATCTCATCACCTGTCAGGATCTCCTTCATTTCTTTGAATGCTTCAGCCTGTTCTTTACCCCAGTGGAACAGAGAATTTTTGCTCTAGAGGGACTGTCCCACGAGGAGGTCTTGCAGAGGCGCTGCTTTCTTAGTGTAGTCCTTTACAAACCTCTGGTAGTATCCTGTCAGTCCCAGGAACTGACACACCTCTTTGAGGTTCTTCGGCTCCGGACATTTCTGGATGGCGGTGCCCTTCTCGGGGTCGGGCGCTACTCCCTCTGAGCTGACAATATGTCCCAGGTACTGTACCTTTTGTTTGAGCAGGTGGCACTTTGAAGGCTTCAGTTTCATCACATACTGGGACAGTGACTCGAATACCTCCGCCAGGTGGTTCAAGTGATCTTCATACGTTTTGGAGTGCACAATTACGTCGTCCAGGTATAATAACACGGTCTCGAAGTTGAGGTGTCCCAGGCAGCATTCCATCACTCTCTGGAACGTTCCAGGGGCACTGCTGAGTCCAAACGGCATTCTGTCGAACTCACAGAGTCCCATCGGGTGGTGAAGGCCGTTTTCTCCCGATCCTCCTCAACCACAGCTACTTGCCAGTACCCACTAGTGAGGTCAAGGTGGAAAAGTAATTAGCAGACTTTAGGGCAGCCAGAGATAAGTGGTAAAGGTTATGCATCTTTATGTGTAATGTGATTTACTTGTCTGTAATCTACACACATTCTCATGCTTCCATCCTTTTTACTGACTAGAACTAGGGGAGCTGCCCAGGGACTACAACTATCCCTTATCACCCCTGCCTCTTTCATGTCCTGCAACATTTCCTTGGCTTTCTGGTAGTGTGCTGGAGGTATGGGCCTGTACCGTTCCTTAATGTGAGGATGGTTGCCTGTGGGGATATGATGTTGCACTCCCTTAATCTTCCCAAAGTCAAGTGGGTGTTTGCTGAATACCTGTGCATATTCCTGGACCACCCGATGTACCCCCTATTTCTGGTGAGCTGGAGTGGCGTCTGTCCCAACATGGATCTGCTGCCACCAATCTGCCACCTTGGTTGCCGGGTTATTATCCTCTACTGGTTTTGAGGAGGCTAAGGACTCCTTTGTGTGAATGGAGTTATTATCTACAGCATGTAACTTGTCAACAGTGGCATAACGTGGCATAACGTGGTAATTTGACTTCATCTTCCCCCCAGTTGAGAAGATGGACGGGCACCCTCCCATTGCGTACATTCACTACCCCTCTGGCAGTTAAGAGTGTAGGTCTGTGCTCTGAACAAAGGGTTCTACTACTGCTTGGTAGCTCTGTCCTCTCAGACCTATTGCTGCTCTACACCAAATAGGCATTTCACTCATTGGGGGTATCACAATGGGGTTCGGGTCTGTTACCCGTACATTACCAATCTCACCACTGGTCAGTTCTACTTGCTGCTGGCACATCAGGGCCCGGATCTCCTTCTGGATCACTTTCTTTTGCCCTGGTCTGGCAGAATCGGCGACCTGTTGGAGTAAAAACACAGTTACCAATAATGTTAGTGCCTAGAACCACATTCAGTCCATTTTCCTCATTAACAGTTTTTACTACAATAAGTCCCTGGTCCTTTAATTCCACCCTTCCCACTTTTACGTCTACGTTTTTAGTCCCCAGTAAGTCAAGAGGGAGGCCGTTAGAGGCGTATACTGCAAAATCAGGGTTTAAGGATTGGAGGTTGTCCATAGACCAGTAACGGTTAAGGATATCAGGTATGATGGTTACCTGGTATCCGGTGTCCAGCAGGGCAGTATTGCGATCCCATACAGTATGATGGACAGGAAAGGTCTTATTCCCACAAACCTGCGGTGCCAGTCTGAGGGGCCTGATGAGTCTATTCCTGGGTGCTGGCCCTCGGACCCAGGTTTGCTCGTTTAAAGGGCACGTACGTACGGTGTGACCTTCTTTCTGGCAGCGGTAGCAGATGATCTCTCCATGCGAAGGGCGTTGATCGTTGGTCCTTCCTGGGGTGGCGTTGTCCTCCTCCGAGGTGGCGTTGTCCTCCTCCGAGGGGGCGACGTCCTCCATCTCCTCCGGTTCATTCAGGGGACATCCTCAGGATCTTTCCTTCTGTCTACGGTTCCGTCCGCAGTTTCAGGGCACTCATTACAGTGGCCAGGTTTTTGGTCAACTGGCGCACTTCTGAGCATAGACAGTCCAGCTCAGTAGGGGGCGCTGCCTGCGTTTTGGCTTCACCAGCAGGGAAAAGGTGGGTGCTGCTGGCATTAGAGTGGCCTCACCCTGGTAACGTTGAGTTGCCATGATTGCTGTTTCCAGGGGTTGCAGTCCCTTTATAGCCATATCCTTAAGGGCATCAAAGGTAGCATCGGGATGATCCAAGGACCACCAACGCACAGTCCTGCTTTCCGCTTGGGACCTTAGTCCCCATACAAATTGTTCCTTTAGCATTTTATTCTCATTGGTGACGCTCATGGGATTAGCCTGTTTGAGAGCTCGCAGGGCCCCTTGTAAACGGCAGGCATAATCCCGCACGCTGTCCTCTGATTTCTGGGAGCATTGGTAGAACCTCATTCGGAGGTCTGTTTCGGTGCGGTCCTCAAAGGCGGTCTGTAACTTCAGGAAAATTGCGGGCACTGATTCCTGGTCTGCAGCCGACCACGTTTCCGCTTCTCTCTCCGCAGCACCAGTCAATTGTCCCACTACCACTGCAGCCGTTTGCTTATCTGACATAGAGTACATGACCAGTATGCTACATATTTTGTGCTTGAATCCCGACAGGGTGTCTGGCTTGCCGCGGTACTGGGGAAGCCACTTTACTCCAGGCATGTACGGCAGCGACAGCGGTACTGAGGGGGCGGCTGCTGCGGCCGGCATGGTAGCGGTCGAGGGCTGATCATCAGGGTTGTCAGCTTGGGCCGTGCCGTTGGACAGGGCTGTGACATCCTGGCGCCCCCCTAGTGAACCGTGGCCTACCTTCCTCTGTAGGCCGCAGCTCCGCAGGGCACAGTTGCTTGAAGAACCTGCGTCACCTGCGCTCCGACTTCAGAGAGTTCACTGGAGCTCCCTGTCAGGACCTGCCTCCGCGTCAGCGCGTGGGGGCGTGTCCAGAACTCAGCGTGCTTTTTACAGGTACGCCTCCTAGTTTTCCCGCGGTGACACGATAATGGCGGACAATGGTGGGAAATCTTCACCACTATACGAGATACAGTCTTTTGGTAAAGCGCACAGTACCCGGTGGCAACGGGCACAACTTATTCTGTTGCACGTAATCCTGTTCGTGACGCCAGTCAGGCTAAGCCGCCCTGGGACTGTTGGGGTACTCGGACCCGAGCCCGTTGATCTCAATGGGGAATATCACGGCGGCCACGGCTATGTCCGTGGCCCTGGGAACTCACCTTCAAAAAGGGGAATATTTACAAGGGAAAATGTCAGTAGATCGTGACGCCACCTGTGGGGTCTGGTGAGGATCACCAGTGCTGCAGCAGTCCACTGAGGCCGGTGTTATGGCAGCTAGGGTGGTATCGCTCCCCACAGGTGGAGAAGGCCTCAGGGTAGCATAAGGTGTAGGGATGCAGGACGGAGGGAATTCGACAGGGTAGGAGCAAGAAGGTGGACACACACAAGTCGCTTTGATACCTTTACTGGAGATGGTGCAGGTACATCCCGGAGCACTGTAGGGTGAAGGGTGCACATCCAGATTCTCCCACTGAGCAGGTATAAGGCCTCCTGTTCCTTGCCTTTCTGTAATGAGTTTCTGGCCTGCCCTGTAGCTGGGCCTAACTTAGTCTCTGTCCTGCACCAGCTGACCTTGTGGTAGGACCTTCTCCTGGAGTTAACTTTCCCTGCTTATCGTATCTCCGTGTCCCCTGGCCCTGTTACGTATCAGCTCTGTGGTGCTCCTGGGACCTGTAGTCCTCGGAATTCCGGTTGTTTCCTACTGGGTCGTGGAGATCCCTGTAGGCTCGGACTCGGCGTCCGGTATGTACTTGCTGGGGTGAGCTGGTAAGGCTCCTCTGCCCCTTTGCTACTCTCCTCTTGCCTTCAGCCTACTCGGGCCCTCACAAGGTTATACACACTGGCAGTTGGTGGGATGCCTCTTCTGCCGCTCTCCAGAGCGTTGGCAAGCTCTTAGCTCTCTAGCCTGATCTGCTAGACTCCTCAGCTAGACTGAACAGAACTCCTCTGCTGTCCTCTGCAGACTCAGAACTGAACTGAACTGGCTTCCTGACTTCACCCCCTTTTATATCCCAATCAGGGCTCCCTCTGGTGGACTGAGGACGGGTGAAGGTGTGTGAATGTAGTGAGACCTCTAGTGGATGAATCCTTCTTGCACCCTTCTAGGATATGTGGATCTGAGCGCAGCTGGGCTCCACAAGTGCAGCTCACGCTGTAGTGTGTTCTGCATCCACTCTGGTTGTAGTCCGCTCAGCGTGCGTCACTGCCTCATACATTGTCCTTTTTTGCTGTAGTGCTGCTTATTTTTCCTGAATTTCTCCTATTAGTGTGCTTCCATCCATATCCAGTTAGATTGGTTGCAAACACTATATAGGAGTAGATAGAGGAGCCTTTCTGCTGGCTTGTGCCCTGCAGCCCCAGCCAGATTAGTATTAGCCTATTGTTTGTAGCCTCATCTATTGCATTGTAGGTTACCTTCCTGCATTGTAATAGCTACAAAAAGTTTGTGATACTATCGCTTTTACATCTTTTGTCACGACCTTTTTTTTTGTGATAAACAAAAAAAATAAAGTTCACCAAGCACTCCACTTTACAGTTGTGTAGGCCACATTAGTTCATATTAAAGTGTAGTCCACACTTTATAAAATTAGTGTTTCTTATACCTGTTAGCAGCTGTTCAGGAATAAGCTCACTAAGCCCTTAGTACTTTTCTGCCTATCTTTATCAGTCTACCAAGATGAAGAAGGCAGGGAGTAAGGCACTTGGTCGTGAGCGTGGAGTTTCAGCAGGGAGAGGACGTGGGGATTCTGTGCCTGCTGCAGGCACCAGTGACTCAGCATCCCCCAGTTTTACCAGGGAACGGTCCTTTATGCGCAGCTTTGCTGTAGCTCGCCGTACCCCACTGCTGCGGGACAAACAAATTGAAGCCGTTGTCAGATGGATGGCAGCTAACGCATCGACTTCAATTACGTCCACATCCTCTCAGGCCCAGAGCACTGAAGAGAAACCTTCTGTCTCTTCACCACCTGCCAAATTGCCCAGGCAGTCAGAGAGCTCTGGACAGGAGCCATCTCTACTTCTGCTCTCTGAATCTCTTAACTTGGAAATAGGGGGCCAGCCAAGCAGCATTCTAGAATGTGAAGAAGAGGGAGTATGCAGTGATGCGCAACTGCTTTGTCTCTCTGAATCTGAAGAGGCGGGTGGGCCAGTGCCTATGGTCAGCACACCTCAGTACGAATCTGATGATGTGACTCAGGTGCCACTTTCTGGTGCGTACTGTGTTGGCGAGACTACCCAGGAGAAGCAGGTGTTTGAAGAGGGTAGTGTAGATGATGATGTCCTTGACCCATGATGGCATGAGGAACAGGAAGGTGGTGGGAGCAGCTCTGAGGAAGAGATTCCCCGAATCGCCAAAACAGGAGGAAGAGGGAGGGGGCAAACTCGGTTGCCTGTAGCCTCCACTTCGCCACCCATTAGGAGCATTCCTCTTCCAAAACCAAAAACGGGTGCTCCCAGGACTTGCAGTGCGTGGTCCTTTTTTGACACAGTTGCAGATGACATTTGCTTTCTCAAATGCAAGCTGTGTAATCAGAAAGTCAGTCAAAAGAGGTAAAAGTGTCAGCAACCTCAATACCACAAATATATGGAAACATGTGCGGACCAAGCACGTGGTGGAGTTACAAAGACACACTGAAGACGTAGGCCAACCTACAGCACCACCTACCACCTCTTCAACTCGTGTTGTAGCCTCTTCCTCCAGCTCACACACAGCTGGTTCGGCTTCCTCACAGGATTGTCATGGAGGAACCTCTGGCACTGTTGTACAGAGACCCAATGTAATTCCACCCACAGCACCACGTTCCCTGACATCCTCACACTCCCAAGCCACTCTACTGCCATCGGTAGCACAGGCATGGGAGAAAAGGCGGCCATACTCAGCAAATCATCCCCGAGCACAGGTTCTGAATGCTGGCATTGCAAAATGACTGTCCCTTGAAATGCTCTCATCCAGGCTAGTGGAGACTGACACCTTCCGTAACTTCATGGCATTGGCAGTCCCACAATACAACGTGCCCAGCCACTTTTATTTCAGCAGGCAAGCTGTCCCTGCCCTGCAAAAGCATGTGGAGGGAAAAATTAAACATGCGCTACTAAACGCCGTCAGTAGCAAGGTCCACCTGACCACCGATGCGTGGACCAGTAACCATGGACAGGGAAGATACCTTTCCCTCACTGCCCATTGGGTAAATATTGTGGAGCCGGGCATAGATCTTGAGAGTGGCGCTGTACGTGTTCTGCCAACTCCAAGGATTGCAGGAATCCAGTCTGTACACATTGACTCCTCCTCCTACTCCAGTTCCTCTGAATCATCGCTGCAGGAGCCATCACGGTCTACCTCCACATGGACCCGTGAACGCTTACCTGTTACGACCGATATGAGCACAGCCGTGGCCAAACGTCAACAGGCCGTATTGAAATTAATTTCTATGGGGAATCGAAACCACACAGCGCAGGAGCTCTGGAATGCCATCAAGCAGGAGAGCGATGTGTGGTTTGTGCCAGCGAATCTCCAGCCAGGCATGGTAGTGTGTGACAATGGCCGAAATCTCGTGGCAGCTCTGGGCCTAGGCAACTTCACTCACATCCCATGTCTGGCAAATGCGCTCAACTTGGTCATGAAGTCTTTTTTGAGGGACTATCCGGATCTTGATGAACTGCTGCACAAGGTCCTCATAGAGTGCGCTCACTTGCGGCGTTCCAACATGGCAAAATCACGCATTGCAGCTCTGCAGCGCCGATTCCGCCTTCTGGAACATCGCATCATATGTGACCTACCCACCAGGTGGAATTCAACGTTACATTTGTTGGAGTGGTTGTGTGAGCAGCAGGCAGCAGTAATAGAGTACCAGCTGCATCAGGCGCAAACAAGTCGCACTGCGCGCCATTCACACTTCACCACCACTGAGTGGGCCTCTATGAAGGACAACTGCCATGTTTTGCGTGCCCTTGATGATTCCATGCAGATGGCGAGTGCAGATGATGCATTAGTCAGCATGACTGTCCCCCTTATCTGCCTGCTTCAAAAAACACTGCAAGCACTAAGGGAGGAGGTTTTGGAACAGGTGGAGGATGAGGAGTCACAAATGCAATCTGCTTCTTGACAGTCTGCGCAATGTGGTTCCTCACAAAGGCCTAGGCAGGGGACACTTTGTGAGGAGGATGAGGAGTAGTCAATGGAGGAGAAAGACATCTGTCCAGAGGAGGGAGGTACACAATGCTCTAGCATTCAGTATGTAGAGCGAGGGTGGGGTGATGCAGAGCAGGCAGAGATGATACCTCAAGCATGGAACAGCATTTCTTGGCCAGTTGGGAGTCTGCAGCAAATGGTTGATTTCATTCTGCTGTGATTGAGAAACGACCGCCGCATTGCCCACAATCTCAACACGGCAGATTATTGGGTGTACACCCTTCTATATCCTCGCTACCGGGACAATTTACAAAGCCTCATAACACCGTTGAACCGGGAGCGTAAAATGCGGGAGTACCAAGACACACTGGTGCATTCCATCATGTTCTCCATTCCACCCGAGAGCAGTGCTGATAGTGCTTTACAAAGCAGCTCTGTGAGTCAAGTCAGTGGAGGAAGCTCTGCACATAGAGGGAGCAGAAGCAGCACCTCTGCACAAGGCAAGACCAGTATGGCCAAATTGTGGTAAAGTTTTGTGTCCCCGCCACAAATGTCTACACCATCACAGATGGCTCTAGTCAGCAGTAGGTAACGTTTCCATCAGATGGTGACAGACTACATGTCTTGTCCTCTCAGTGTTCTCCCATACGGCTCTTCCCCCTTCAAGTTTTGGGTCTCTAAGCTGGATACATGGCCAGAGCTTAGCCAGTATGCATTGGAGGTGCTGGCTTGCCCTGTTGCTAGTGTATTATCGGAACGCGTCTGTCAGGAGTCGAACCCAGTACCTCTTGTCCACTGGCCAGCAGCTCTACCATCTGAGCTATTCTGCTGGCTGCAAAGTTCCTTGCTGAACCCAGATACCATTGACTGTTCTTCCTGATTGGCTACACCTAGTGCTCTCTTGATTGGGCCTCTGATTGCCAATTACACACCCTATATAAACCTGGCCCTGTGGGTGTGTCATTGCGAGATTATTGTGCTTCCAGCCTTTAGTCAAGCTCTTTCTCCTGCTGTTCCTGCTGTTACAAACACTGCTCTCCTGTGTACCGACCTCCTGCTGCCACCTGACTACGTTATCTGCCTGCTCCTCTGCTACCGAACTGCCTTTCCTGTGTACCGACCTCCGGCTGCCACCTGACTACGTTATTTGCCTGCTTCCCTGCTACAAACACTGCTTTCCTGTGTACCGACCTCGGCCTGCCTTCTGACTACGCTACCTGCCTCTGCTTTCCCTAGTGTTTGCAGTAACATCGGCTCCAACCCAGACGGGATCCTGACAGAATAATCTCGCGCCAAAATGGAGTCCGCTGTGAACACCCTGAGGCGGCAAGTTACGGAGCTTCAAAGTTTTTGTACTGACTCTCAAGGAAAATATGCCAAGTTACAAACTGATTTCACGGCGATACAACAGGAAGTAATTGAGCTACAAAAACAACTACTGGACGTGCGCAATTCAGGGTCCGAATCAAATGCGCGGCTGCCGCTGCCTGCAAAGTTCAGTGGGGATCGCAAGCAGTACCGAGGATTCCTCAATCAATGCCGCATATACTTCCAGATGCAACCTGCTCCCTTTACCAGTGAGAGGAAGAAAGTTTTTTTCATGATAAATCTCCTGACGGATGAAGCTCTTGCTTGGGCTTCACCTTATGTAGAAAAGGACTATGCCCTCCTTAATGACCTGGAAGCTTTCATCGCAGCTATGAATCAAGTTTTTGATGACCCAAACCGCTGTGCCACAGCAGAAACCAAATTACATAATTTGCGCCAAGGACGTCGCTCTGTTGCGGAATATACATCGGAGTTCCGTCGCTGGGTGGCCGACACCACCTGGAATCCAGCGGCCCAGAGAAGTCAATTTCGACGAGGGTTATCAGAACCAGTGAAAGACGAGCTTGCCAGGGTTGAGACCCCTGACCAGTTGGAGGACTTTATTCAACTATGTATCCGGATTGACCAGAGACTTACTGAAAGGAGAAAGGAGAGACTGCGAGCACTTGGGAATAGCCCTGGCTTCTCATTTTCAGCATCAGACCACCAAGAAAAGACGCAAGTTGTGTCTGAACCGATGCAGATCGACGTCATCCGAAGACCACTCTCTGCACAGGAGAAGGAGAGGCGACGTGCAGAACATCTCTGCCTCTATTGTGGGGACCCTGGACACTATGCCATCAACTGTCCTAACAAAAGGACTATAGCCTTTACCAACAACAGGTCTGCCAGCAATACGGACCTTTCTCAGCAGTCGGATTCCATCTTGCAGACTATCTCATCAGTAACGCCAGAAATAGACAAAATACATACCACATCATCTCATTTTGTAATCCCCATTCAGGTTGTAATGGGCACCCAAAAAATACAATGCTCTGCCCTGTTGGATTCGGGAGCAGGAGGAAATTTTATGGACTTAAAATTTACACGTGATAATGATATTTCCAGTAGGACCAAATCCACACCAATTGAAATGGAAACTGTGGATGGATCACCTTTGTCTTCTGGACCTGTCACGCATGAGACAATCGAACTGGAGATTTGTATTGACCCGGATCATCATGAAGCTGTCAGTTTCCACCTTATTTTATCTCCGAAATTTCCGGTTATTCTAGGGATCCCCTGGTTTTCAGTCCATAACCCTTCTATCAACTGGGCATCAAGGACCATCACCTTTCCATCTGACTACTGTAAGAATAATTGTCATAAGGAACCCCCTGTTCTCCAACAAGTCCAAATCTCTGAGATTTCGCATGAGAAGGAAGAGAAACTACCACCTCAATATCAGCAGTTCTCTGATGTCTGCAGTAAGAAGAAAGCAGATCAATTACCTCCTCACCGTCCTTATGACTGTCCCATTGAATTGCTGCCAGGAGCAACCATTCCATTTGGACGGATTTACAATCTTTCCGAACCTGAATTGAAGGTATTAAGAAAGTTCCTGGATGAAAATTTAGAAAAAAAGGCTTTATTCGACCTTCCACATCTCCAGCTGGGGCACCCCTGTTCTTTGTTGAAAAGAAAGACTCCACTCTGCGGCCATGTATTGACTACAGAGAGATGAATAATATCACTGTCAAGAATCGCTACCCGCTACCCTTGATTCCTGAACTATTTGAGAGACTCCGTTCTGCGAAAATCTTTACGAAGCTGGATCTTAGAGGGGCTTACAACCTCATACGGATTCGCCCAGGAGATGAGTGGAAGACCGCCTTCAGAACGAGATATGGACATTTTGAATCTCTTGTTATGACCTTTGGCCTTTAGCAATGCCCCAGCCACCTTTCGACATTTTATTAATGATGTATTTCGAGATTTCTTGGACCAATTCGTTGTGGCTTATCTCGATGACATTCTTATATTTTCAGACACCTTGGAAGAGCATCGCAGGCACGTCCAGTTAGTCTTGGAACGACTACAGGAGAACCATCTCTACATTAAACTTGAAAAATGTGAGTTTGAACAAACCAGTATCCAATTTCTGGGATATATCATCTCCCCAGAAGGTCTGAGCATGGATCCCGGCAAAATCAATGCTGTAGTGGACTGGCCTGTTCCAAGAAATTTAAAAGACGTCCAGCGTTTCATAGGATTTGCAAATTTTTACCGAAAATTTATAAAGAACTTTTCACGGATCATACTACCAATTACTACACTAACAAAAAAGACAAAAGCATTTTTCTGGTCTCCAGAGGCACAGGAGGCTTTTGACAAGTTGAAAACTCTTTTTACGTCTGCTCCATTGTTAGTACACCCAAATCCTGAATTGCCATTTACTGTCGAAGTGGACGCCTCGGACTCTGCAGTGGGAGCTATTCTGTCTCAGCGAGTTGGGGACAAGATGCAACTTCACCCATGTGCGTTTCTTTCCCACACCATGTCATCTGCAGAAAAGAACTACGACATTGGTAATAAAGAACTGTTAGCCATTAAAGTTGCCTTCTCCGAGTGGAGACATCTTCTGGAAGGTGCCAATCACCCTGTGACTGTCCTCACGGACCACAAGAATCTTGAATTCCTCCGTACAGCAAAAAGATTGTCTGCAAGACAAGCACGATGGGCCTTATTTTTCTCAAGATTCAATTTTATAATCTCTTACCGGCCTGGTTCAAGGAATGGCAAGGCTGACGCCCTGTCCAGGATGTGTTCGGAACCTCAGGAGAGGTCTAGTAATGATGATACAATTCTAGGCCCTAAAAATTTTTTGGGAATATTGCACTCTAGAGGACTAGGTAATAGAATTAAAGATGGATATCAAGAGGACTCTTTCCTTAACCATCCTTCGGAAGACGTCGATCTTTCATTCAAAGAGGGGTTTTGGATGCAGAAACACCAAATATATGTACCTGAATCTTCTCGCCTTGAAGTCCTCAAAAGTGTCCATGATTCTAAACTGGCAGGACATCCTGGAGTTGCAAAAACACAAGACTTACTACTTCGTTTCTTTTGGTGGCCTAATTGTAGGAAGGACGTGAGGAAATATGTTTCAACCTGTTTAACATGCGCACGAAACAAGACCCCATGATCGTCTCCTCTAGGACTCTTGCAACCACTCCCAGTTCCATCCAGGCCTTGGGGATCTATTTCCATGGATTTTATTGTGGAACTACCCCCTTCCAAACAGATGACCGTCATCCTTGTCATAGTGGACCGACTCACAAAAATGGCCCACTTTATTCCAACTGAAGGAATTCCTACTGCTGAAAAAACTGCAGAACTGATGATCAAAGAAGTATTCAGGTTACATGGAATTCCTGACAGCGTGGTGTCTGACAGAGGCGTTCAGTTTACGTCAAAATTTTGGAAGAGTTTCTGTACAGCCTTGGGAGTCACGGTGAATCTTTCTACCGCTTTCCATCCTCAGTCCAATGGCCAGACGGAGAGAACGAACCAGACTTTGGAGCAATACCTCCGTTGCTTCATTTCCTATCTTCAGGATGACTGGGTGGACTATTTACCAACAGCAGAGTTTGCCTACAACAACTCCATACATAGCGCTACATCTCAAACCCCATTTTTTGCTAATTATGGAGTACATCCAGTATTTATCCCTAATCTGCCAGTGAACACTCCCATTCCTGCTGTTAATGACAGGCTTACAAAATTACAGGAATCCCAGAAGGAATTATCAGAGATATTGCTCAAGACCCAGGAAGAATATAAGGAAGCAGCAGATAAACATCGGAGAGTGCCCCTGCTCTTCAGGTTGGAGACAAAGTTTGGCTGTCCACTAAAAACCTTAAGACACATGTGCCATCCTCCAAATTGGGTCAGAAATTCATTGGACCTTTTCAAATTTCTGCAAAAATTAACCAGGTTGCTTTTCGTTTAAAACTTCCCAACAATCTAAAGATTCATCCAGTGTTTCACATATCCTTGCTCAAACCCTTCTGTGAAAACCCGTTTCCAGGAAGAATTCAGCCACCTCCTCCACCAGAAAGGATCCGTGGTGAAGAAGAATACATTGTGGATAAGATTCTGGACTCCCGAAAATTCAGAGGTAAACTGCAGTATCTGGTGCAGTGGAAGGGTTACGGACCAGAGGAAAATTCATGGGAACCAAGGGACAACGTCCATGCTCCTAGACTAACAAGAGCCTTTCATCAAAGGTACCCGGATAAGCCAGCTCCTGAGATGTCCAGAGGCCATCCTGGAAGGAGGGGAGTACTGTCAGGAGTCGAACCCAGTACCTCTTGTCCACTGGCCAGCAGCTTTACCATCTGAGCTATTCTGCTGGCTGCAAAGTTCCTTGCTGAACCCAGATACCATTGACTGTTCTTCCTGATTGGCTACACCTAGTGCTCTCTTGATTGGGCCTCTGATTGCCAATTACACACCCTATATAAACCTGGCCCTGTGGGTGTGTCATTGCGAGATTATTGTGCTTCCAGCCTTTAGTCAAGCTCTTTCTCCTGCTGTTCCTGCTGTTACAAACACTGCTCTCCTGTGTACCGACCTCCTGCTGCCACCTGACTACGTTATCTGCCTGCTCCTCTGCTACCGAACTGCCTTTCCTGTGTACCGACCTCCGGCTGCCACCTGACTACGTTATTTGCCTGCTTCCCTGCTACAAACACTGCTTTCCTGTGTACCGACCTCGGCCTGCCTTCTGACTACGCTACCTGCCTCTGCTTTCCCTAGTGTTTGCAGTAACATCGGCTCCAACCCAGACGGGATCCTGACAGCGTCTTAAGTGCCACAGGTGGTGTACTAACAGACCGTCGCATGCGACTATCCTCTGATAACGTTGACCGTCTTACTTTTCTGAAAATGAACAAGGCCTGGATCTCATCGAAATTTGCCTGTCCTATTCCAGATTAAATAATTGGTTGGCAACAGTATCCAGGTCTCCTGTTGTGTTCATGTTTCTACTACCTGAACTGTAATCACTGGGCTCCAACACTGCCAGTTGCTGCTCAGAAGTGCTGTCTGCACAGAGAAAAACACTAGCTTCTGTGTTAGTGGGGTTCAGTAATGTCATCTGCTCCCCTGCTGTGTGTCCGGCAATGTCTCCTGCTCCCTCCACATTCACACAACATTAGATATTAAACTTGCTCCAATTAGGCCTCAGCCTACACCCTGATTGACCCTGGGCTCTAACACTGCCAGTTGCTGCTCAGAAGTGTCATCTGCACAGAGCTCCTGTGTTAGTGGGGTTCAGTAATGTCAGCTGATCCCCAGCTGTGTGTCCGGCAATTACTCCTGCTCTGTTCACACTAACACAACTACAGATTTTAAACTTGCACCAATTAGGCCTCTGGCTACACTCTGTTTCTACTGTAATCCCTTGGCTCCAACACCGCCAGTTGCTGCTAAGAAGTGCCGTCTGCACAGTCAACATATGCTCCAGTGTTATCGGGGGTTCAGTAATGTCAGCTGATCCCCAGCTGTGTGTCCGGCAATTTCTCAAGCTCTGTCCACACTCACACAACTACATATTTTAAACTTGCTCCAATTAGGCCTCTGGCTACACTCTGTTTCTACTGTAATCCCTTAGCTCCAACACCGCCAGTTGCTGCTCAGAAGTGTCTTTGGCATGGGTACTCCCTCCTGCCCTGCCTGGCTCCAGCATGCCAGCTGTTTCCGGGTAGTGTCAACGTCACTTTGCCTCCAATACGTTGTCCTGTCGTGTTGCGTTCAGGTTAGCCGACTCTATTGTGCCTGCAGTTTAGGTGATTCCTATGAGGGCTGCGGGATCTGGCAATAAAGGCTGTTTCGGTAGTGCCAATAGGACAAGCACCCTCTGTAGGACTGTGGGTTTCGGTAACTGCGGCCGGCTCGTGGCCTTACAACTTTGTTTTTCATGGGTACCTTCTGATGCCCATCCGGGTTCCAGTACTGTCAACTGGTTCTTGGTGTAACGCTGGTATTATCTGTACTTTGTTTTCCAGCGTTAGTTTTGCTCCTTTCCTCCTAACCAGCTGGGATACTGTTGTCTGTTACCTGTATGGATGCTGCTCAGTTCCCAGCTCTGCTGCGTAGCCATACTTGTGTGAGTGTCTCCGCTGCGTTGCATGACCACCCACATGTGCGGTCCCTGGCCTGCTGTAGAAGCTACCCGTAGGTTGCAAAGTCCTCTGCAGTGGTGCATGACTTACTACGTGTGTTGAGGCTGCAGCCACTGTCAGGTGTCCTTCTGTGCTGAGTTGTCTGGCTCTGTGCACTAGAATTGCTGCTCCAGCCTATCACTGTGAGGCAGCTCATATATAAAGTTCCCCAGCCCTGTGGGGCGTTGCCAGAGCTTTGCATTGAGTTCCTGAACCTAGCCGTGTGTGTTTGTGTGTTCAGCTCCTGCTCTGAGTGTTATCAGTTCTGGAGAGCTGATTCCCTTTGTCCTGTCTTGTGTTTCCGCCTGTTCTGGGGGCTGAGTACCCAGATCGCCCTTCCTGGAGGCTGCATATCTAGGCCTGTTCATGCTGTGTCTTGTCCTGGGCCGGTGTCTGATGTTCTCCTGCTGAGCCTGTGCCACGCCTGAGGCCTGAGAGAGAGGCCATACTAGTATGCCTGTGCCAGATGACCCTGGACTGCATCAACCCGTGATGACCCCGCCATCGTCTGACGTTCGTCCTGGGCCGGTGTCTGATGTTCTTCTGCTGAGCCTGTGCCACGCCTGAGGCCTGAGAGAGGCCGCCCAAGTATGCCCGTGCCAGATAACCTTGGACTACATCTACCCGTGATGTCCTCCTGCATTCATCTGTGATCCTGAGACGTGTACCCTTCTCTGATGTGCGGAATCGGGAGCCCGGCATTATGTTCTGTTTATGTACTGCGTGTGTCTTTAAGTAAATTTTATTTTTCTTCATACCTGAAGTTGTGCGGTGTTGTCTAGTCCTGCAGGTCGCCATCTCGCCCACATGCTCAGCTGCCACAGATCCCGGTCGCTGCCCTCCCCTAGTCCGGGCAGGCCCGGGTCTCCCTCTGTGGTCCAGTGGGTCCACATTCTCTTACCATCTGGGACGCATGCCTCACGTCGTCGTGGACTGGTGGCGTGGGAGCATTGGCTTGTTAGCCAAGCTGTGCCATGTCCCAAAGCCCCGCAGCCGTGGGAAGCGTTACAGATAGCTCTGGCCATGGACTCCGCTGAGCATGTGTGGTCTGCAGGACTTTCTCCAAGCTCCACCTAATGTGCGAACTAGACTGCTTGGTCCCCACATGGTAAGTGGACTAGATGGCTCGATTCCCCGCTTGGTCAGCAGTTTGGACTTTTCGAGCTATGAACTCTGCTGCCATATTGTGAACTGTGGGACTTACCGCCAAACCCAAGTGAATTTTCTGGGGAATTTTTTTTTTACTTGGGTCTTCAGAAGAGGGGGCCTGAGGAGGGGGATACTGTAACGCTGGTATTATCTGTACTTTATTTTCCAGCGTTACTTTGCATGTCTTTGCTTTAACCCTTTTGCTACTTTCCCCTAACCAGCTGGGATACTGTTGTCTGTTACCTGTATGGATGCTGCTCAGTTCCCAGCTCTGCTGCGTAGCCGTACTTGCGTGAGTGTCTCCGCTGCGTTGCATGACCACCCGTATGTGCGGTCCCTGGCCTGCTGTAGAAGCTACCCGTAGGTTGCAAAGTCCTCTGCAGTGGTGCATGACGTGTGTTGAGGCTGCAGCCACTGTCAGGTGTCCTTCAGTGCTGAGTTGTGTCTGGCTCTGCATAGGGGGCGCGGCCCACACCTGTCCTGCTTTTATGAGGAATGGGTGTGCACTAGAATTGCTTCTCCAGCCTATCGCTGTGAGGCAGCTCATATATAAAGTTCCCCAGCCCTGTGGGGCGTTGCCAGAGCTTTGCATTGAGTTCCTGAACCTAGCCGTGTGTGTTTGTGTGTTCAGCTCCTGCTCTGAGTGTTATCAGTTCTGGAGAGCTGATTCCCTTTGTCCTGTCATGTGTTTCCGCCTGTTCTGGGGGCTGAGTACCCAGATCGCCCTTCCTGGAGGCTGCATATCCAGGCCTGTTCCTGCTGTGTCTTGTTCCCTGAATCCCTGATTCTGGATCTGTTCCTGTACCTGAATGTCTGAACTGTGTCTTGTGTTTCCGCCTGTTCTGGGGGCTGAGTACCCAGATCGCCCTTCCTGGAGGCTGCATATCCAGGCCTGTTCCTGCTGTGTCTTGTTACCTGAATCCATAATCCTGGATCTGTTCCTGTACCTGATTGTCTGAACTGTGTCCTCTGTGTTATGTTCCTGAAGTCCTTCTGTGTCCTGAACCCTGTACCAGTGACTGTGATTCTTTACTATATAACCTGAGTTCATCTTGGAAGGAGGAGTCCGGTGTGTGTGCTGAGTTTCTGTTACTCTGTGCTCAGCTTCTGTGCAATTCCCGGCCAGCTCCCGTTGAGCCTGGTGGGGCTTGCACCAGACCGCTGGGGTTCCTTTTCAGGTCGCTGCCAGATGTCCGATGCCTGATGACTATGGCCTGATGTCTGATGTCCGATGACCACTTCCAGATGTCCGGATCCTATCCTCCCTGCCTGATGTCCGGAGCCTGCCGATCGTTGCCAGATGTCCGGAGCCTGCCGATCGTTGCCAGATGTCCGGAGTCCGATGCCAGTGTTCTGATGTTCCTGAGTTCCAGTCCATTTTCCTGAGTTCCAGTCCGTGTTCCTGAGTTCCTGTCCGTGTTCCTGTGTCCCTAAGATCCAATCCATGTTCCTGATATCCTGTCAGTGTTCCTGAGACCCTGAGATCCACTCCGTGTTCCTGAGTTCCGGTCCGTGTATGTTTCTTCATACCTGAAGTTGTGCGGTGTTGTCTAGTCCTGCAGGTCGCCATCTCGCCCACATGCTCAGCTGCCACAGATCCCGGTCGCTGCCCTCCCCTAGTTCGGGCAGGCCCGGGTCTCCCTCTGTGGTCCAGTGGGTCCACATTCTCTTACCATCTGGGACGCATGCCTCACGTCGTCGTGGACTGGTGGCGTGGGAGCATTGGCTAGTTAGGCAAGCTATGCCATGTCCCAACGCCCCGCAGCCGTGGGAAGCGTTACACTCGGCAGTGCCTTTGGCTTAAGTGCCTCCTTCTCGGTTTCCAAGTTCCAGCAACGTCTGCTGGTCCTTGGTAGTGCTTTATAGCACAGGTAATTCCTGCTTAGTAACCGGGTTCCAGTACCGTCAGCTGGTCCTCGGTAGTGCCATAGGCTCTTGTTCCTTCTGCTGCCCCTCCGGGTTCCAGCACCATCAGCTGGTCCTCGGTAGTTCCATTGGCTCTTGTAGCATCTGCTACCCATCAAGGTTCCAGTACCGTCAGCTGGTTCTTGGTAGTGCCTTTGGCTTAGGTGCCTCCATCTCGGTATCCGAGTTCCAGCAATGTCTGCTGGTCCTTGGTAGTGCTTTCTAGCACAGGTACCTCCTGCTTAGTAACCGAGTTCCAGTACCGTCAGCTGGTCCTCGGTAGTATTGCCATTGGCTCTTGTTCCTTCTGCTGCCCTCCGGGTTCCAGCACCGTCAGCTGGTCCTTGGTAGTTCCATTGGCTCTTGTAGCTTCTGCTACTCATCCGGGTTCCAGTACCGTCAGCTGGTTCTCGACAGTGCCTTTGGCTTAGGTGCCTCCATCTCGGTATCCGAGTTCCAGCAACGTCTGCTGGTCCTTGGTAGTGCTTTCTTCCACAGGTACCTCCTGCTTAGTAACCGGGTTCCAGTACCATCAGCTGGTCCTCGGTAGTGCCATTGGCTCTTGTTCCTTCTGCTGCCCCTCCGGGTTCCAGCACAGTCAGCTGTTTCTCGGCAGTTCCTCAGCCTTCATGTACCTTCTGCTACATTTCCAAGTTCAAGCTTTATGAAATGGTTTTTGGTAATCACTCTGGATCTCCCTGAAGACGACCCTGAAGACGAAGACCCTGAAGACGACGACCCTGAAGACCACCCCGAAGAAGACGACGACCCCGAAGACGATGACCCTGAAGACCACCCGAATAAGACGACGACCCCAAAGACGACGACCATGAAGATGACGAGCCTGAAGACCACCCCAAAGAAGACCAAAAGATGACCCAGAAGAAGATGACCAAGAGGACAAAGAACATGAAGACAACCACCAAGATACAGAACAACAAGAGACAGAAGACCAAGAAGCAGAAGAACAAAAAGCAGAAGAACATTAAGCATAAGACAAAAAATCAGAGCAAAATATATGATCTAAATTATAAGCAGAAGACTAAGCAGTGTATGGGGGTGTGTCCGTTCCTCCTCGTGGTGCCCGTGGAAAATGCCTGCTGTTGCAGGCCAAACTGAACGAGGACAAATCCTGTTGTAAATCTTTTGTGATAAGCAGAACGGAAGGTGTAATCTTCAAACTTTTATAGATAACAACTACAGGAATGCCTGTCACAAATAAGAATATGATTAAAAAAATGAATAGGAAGAAGATGAAGAAGTAGAATATGAAGAAGAAAAATAGTTGAATAAGAAGAATATGAAGAATGTAAAAAAAAAAGAATAATAGGAAGAAGGTGAAGAAGAAGATAAATAATGTGAAGAAGAAGTTGATGAAAAAGATGCTGCTGCTGAGGATCATGAAGGAGAAAGTGTGGGAGAAGTAAAAAAGAAGGTGAAGAGCATGGAATGTTATGTTTCGGTAGCTGAGGAGAAATTGCAAAAATAGCAAAGTAGTAATACACCAGAGAGGCTGGAAACTATTGGATTGCAGTACCCTAAACTAACCGCCACACTAGAAGTAACCGTGGAGCGTATCTATGGTGATCCTAAACGCCTCGTCACAGCCGGAGAGATAACTACACCTAAAGGCAGAAAGATGAAAGCTATCTGCCCTGGAGCAGAACCCCCAAAGAAATAGGAAGCCCCCAAACATGTAATGGCGGTTAGACAAGAAGAAAATACGGACACAGACAGAAAATAGAATGAGCAAACGCTGGGGCCCAATCTGTCTAGATAGAAAAGTATAGGAAAGAATTCTGACTGCAACCCAAAAAAACCCTGACAAAAACACCAACACTTCTGATTAACAAAAAACCTGAGATTACACGATCTCTACCACCTAAATCAGATCTCTGGTGTAACACACAGAAACTCAGCAAACAAAAAGTGACAAAGGAACAGAGTAAAAGTGCAAACACAAAATGAGCACAATTGCAGCGCCAGACCCCAAAAGGGGATCAGGCTGAAGTCCACTGCAAGCAGCAAACCAGCAAGGGAAAAATCAACCAGAGGAAAAAAAACAGCAAATCACTTATCTGAATGAGAGCAGGAATGCAAGCTGAGCTCCAAGCAAGACCAGGAAGAACAATTCATTACCGGCAAGACTGAAGGGAACTCAGGTCACTTATATCAGACCATTCAGAGCCAGCTGAAGGCCATTCAGTAATTAGCTCATTACCCTCAGCAACCACTGGAGGGAGCCTCAGCTCAGAAGTCGCCTCCAGAGTATTCACAACAATGGAAGTAGCGAAACATACATATCTGACAAAATATAAAAAAGGTTAACATAGTCAATATCTTTGTAACTCCGAACGTCTTAAAAAAAAATTATTCCTGTTATTCCTTTTGATTGGTCTAAACCTCTATGCCTTTAATGTCTCCTCCACCTCTCCCAATACATTCTACATTATTCTTAGTTGTTTTCCTTCAGGTAGAATTAACCTGCAATCATAGAATCATAGAATGGTAAAGTTGGAAGGGACCTCCTGGGCCATCTGGTCCAACCCCTGATCAAAGCAGGATTCTCTAAATCATCCCAGACAGATGTCTGTCCAGCCTCTGTTTGAAGACTTCCATTGAAGGAGAACTCACCACCTCTCGTGGCAGCCTGTTCCACTCATTGATCACCCTAACTGTCAAAAAGTTTTTTCTAATATCTAATCTATGTCTCCTCCCATTCAGTTTCATCCCATTGCTTCTAGTCTTTCCTTGTGCAAATGAGAATAAAGATGATCCTTCTACAATGTGACAGCCCTTGAGATATTTGTAGACATCTATTAAGTCTCCTCTCAGTCTTCTTTTTTGCAAGCTAAACATTCCCAAATCCTGCAAACGTTCCTCATAGGACATGGTTTGCAGACCGGTCACCATTCTGGTGGCTCTTCTCTGAACTTGCTCCAGTTTGTTGATGTCTTTTTTAAAATGTGGTGCCCAAAACAGGACACAGTATTCCAGATGAGGTCTGACCAAAGAGGAGTAAAGGGCAATAATGACCTCACATGATCTAGACTGTATGCTTCTGTTGATACATCCTAGAATTGTATTTGCCTTTTTTGCTGCTGCATCAAACTGTTGACTCATGTTCAGTCTGTGATCAATTAGTATACCCAAGTTTTTTTCACATGTGCTGTTACTTAGCCCTATTCCTCCCATTTTGTATATGCTTTTTTCATTTTTATTGCCCAGATGTAGTACTTTGCATTTTTTTCCTGTTAAAAACCATTCTGTTAGTTGTTGCCCACTGCTCCAGTTTATTTATATCTTTTTGAATCCTCTCTCTTCTCTAGTATTAGCTACCCCTCCTAGCTTTGAGTCATCAGCAAATTTGATCAGTTTACCCTCAATTCCTTCATCTAAATCATTGATAAAGATGTTGAACAATACAGGGTCCAAAAAAGAGCCCTGTGGTACCCCATTTCAGACATTCTTCCAACTGGATGTGCAGCCATTTACGACCACTCTTTGGGTCCGATCACTAAGCCAGTTATGAATCCACCTAACAGTTGCCTTGTCCATTCCATACTTAGTCATTTTTTCAATAAGGATTTTGTGAGATGCTTTGTCAAATGCTTTGCTGAAGTCAAGATATACTATATCTACAGCATTTCCCTGATCCACCCAGTCAGTGATTCTGTCATAGAAGGAAATTAAGTTAGTCTGACGTGACTTATTAGTTACAAACCCATGCTGACTCTGTTTAATCACTTCATTCTTATCCAGGTACTTACATACATGTTCTTTAATAATTTGTTCAAAGATCTTTCCTGGAATAGAAGTCAGACTCACCGGCCTGCAGTTCCCTGGATCCACCTTCTTCCCTTTTTGAAGATAGGAACAACATTTGCTCTTCTCCAGTCTTCTGAGACTTCTCCTGTTCTCCAAGAATTTTCAAAGATTATGGACAATGGTTCAAGAATTTCTTCTGCTATCTCCTTCAGTACTCTGGGGTGTAATTCATCTGGACCTGGAGACTTGAATTCATTTAGGTTAGCTAAGTGTTTCCTCACTGTCTTTCTGTTTATAGATATCCTGGATTCTTCTATTCCTTTAATAGGACAGTGAAGATCAGTTGATGTTACATTTCCTTTCTGAGAGAAAACAGATGCAAAATAGGAATTTAAAAGTTCAGCCTTCTCAACATCCTGTCTTACCATTTCATCATTTTCATCCTGTAAAAATCCTATAGCATCTTTGACTTTTCTTTTACTTTTGACGTATCCCCAAAATCCTTTTTTGTTGCTTTTGATGTCTCTTGCAAGCCTTAATTCATTGTCAGCAAGGAAAGAAAGGGTTTATTTTAATTCCGATATTTCTGTCCCATTGACTTGCATTGGTTTCCGGTATCAGAATCGGCGATATCCGATACTTTTTGGGTATCTGTCTGATCCAATCTGATCCGATATTTGACGATATCGGAAAGTATCGCTCAACACTACCCATAAATAATAAACCCCATATGATGCTCTAGTATATGATGGGCCACATATTATGCTCCAAATATAATCGGCTCCATGTGATTCTCCATATATAATGTGCCCATATGATGCGCCATATATAATGGGCCCCATATGATGCTCCAGTATATTATGGGCCCCATAGATGATGCTGCAGTGTTTGATGGGCCTATATAATGCTCCATATATAAAGGGCCCCATATGATGCTCCAGTGTATAATGGGCCCCATATATGATGCTCCAATGTATGATGGGCCCCATTTACAATGCTCCAGTGTATGATGGGCCCCATATATAATGCTACAGTGTTTAATGGGCCCTATCTATGATGCTCAAGTGTATGATGGGCCCCATACATAATTCTCCAGTGTATAATGCTCCCCATATATTGCTCCAAACATAAAAAAATGATAAACCTCCCCTCACTGGGCACTGCTCTACTCTGGACTCCTCAGCATCGCCATCTTCCAGCTCTCTGCACTGTGACTGTTCAGGCAGAGGGCGCACAGATGTGACGTCATCGCGCTCTCTGACATGAATGTCACTGTCAGGAAACACGGACGACGTCACAGCGGTGGAGCAGGGAGAGGTAAGTATTGCAAGTGCTGGGGCCCTGAGCAAGCAGGGGGGGCCCACTCGTGGGCGCCAGCACTGGCACAGGGCCCCTCATAATACGCCGGTGTCTCTGATGGCGAGTGGGCCCCCCCACTTGCTCAGGGCCCCGGCACTTGCCCGGGTGGGCCAGGTGCTGACACCGGCCCTGGGGGGGGGTACAGCCCAGTTAGGGAAGTGGAAAAACTGGCATATGTTGAGGTGTAGGGTGAATGGAGGAATTGGAGAAGTCGGAGGAAGAGGAGGACAAAGCAAGCCATTTTGCTGGCAACCTATGTGTCATCAGGGAAGGAGGTACAAAATCCTTTGAAAGCCAGGAATGGTTCATTTTAATGAAGGTGAGATCACCAACATTTTGGGTCGACAGCCGGGTCCTTTTTTCTGTCAGGATTGATCCAGCAGCACTGAAGACTCTTTCTGATAGCACACTACCAGCAGGGCAAGCGAGCTCCTGTAAGGTATATTGTGCCAAATCAGGCCAGGTGTCCAGTTTACAGGCCCAGTAGTCAAAGGGGAATGAACTGTGAGAGAGTACATTGATAGGGGAGGAGAGGTAAATTTGAACCATAGTTGACAACTGCTGTCTCCTGTCTGTTGCAATCGATCCAGTATTAAGTCGTGTGAGTGGTACTCGAGAAATCAGTCCACAATATGGTCATGAAACCCGTGTCTCCAATGCTACTTCGGCTGTGTGCACCACAAACACCTCTTCCATGTTGCCCAGTATGGCTTGTGATAGAACCTGCACCGCTGCTTTGTGCTGGGAATGCTTCTTACAAACGGTTTACCAGAGTTGTTTGTTTGTTCGCCCATATTAGCTCTAGGTTCTCCTGTGGCATGATGTTCTCTAATTTGCCTTTATAGCGTGGATTGAGGATGCTGGCCAACCAGTAGTTGTCATCCTTCATCATTTTGGCAATGCGGGGGTCCCATTTTAGGATCCGCAAGACATAATCGCACATGTGGGCCAATGTTCCAGGTGTCAATGATGCACTGCCAGTGGTGGGTGGAGGAGCACTTTCTGCCAAATCCAAATCTCTCCAGTCACGCACAAACCCTGTACCTGACCTTGGCAAGCCAACATTTTCTCTTGCCCCCTGAGAAGCATCCTCCTCCCCAAAATAATCATCCCCCTCATCCTCCTCCTCCTCCTCTTCTTCTTCTTCCACAACCTCATCCAATACAGTTCCCTGAGCATACAATGCCTGACTGTCATCAAGGCTTCCCTCCTCCTCCTCTTCCGCTGCAGACGCTTGATCTTTAATGTACTTCAAAGTTTGCATGAGCAGACGCATAAGTGGGATGCTCATGCTTATGATGGCGTCGTCTGTGCTTACCAGCCGTGTGCATTCCTCAAAACACTGAAGGACTTTACAGAGGTCTTTCAGCTTTGACCACTGCACACCCGACAACTCGATGTCTGCCCTCAAACTGCCTGTCCGTGTATCCTCCCACAAATGCATTACAGCCTGCCTAAGTTCGCACAGCCTCTCAACCATGTGCATGGTGGAGTTCCACCTTGTTGCAACGTCTTTAATTAGGCGGTGTTTGGGGAGGTGGAGAGATAGCTGCAGCCTCTGCATATGACTGGAGTCTACGGGCGAGCGATGTTTGTGCGAGCACAGTCTTCGCACCTTATAGAGCAGGGCTGGTAACTCTGGATAATTATTTATGAAGCACTGCACCACCAGGTTCAAGGTGTGAGCCAGGCAAGGTATGTGTCTGAGTTTTGCCAGGACTATGGCTGCCACAAAATTGCATCCATTATCACTGACTACCTTGCCTGGCTCAAGATGTAGTCTGCTCAGCCATGACTCAGTTTCTCGCTGCAAGTAGTGGGCCAGTACCACCGCGGTGTGTCTGTTGTCGCCCTAAGACATCAACTTAAAAACAGCCTGCTGACGCTTACCACTATCTGTTCGATAGTGGGACACCTCATGTGCAACACTGGCAACTGAGGATGGAATGCTCTGCGACTGCGCTCTGTCGACGAGATTTCGCTTCTGAAGGAGGAGGAGGAAGGGGGTCGAACTCCTACAGCCAACTGTTGCCTATACCGTGGGCTATGCAGCACTGTCCCACCGCTGCTGTCCCCTGTGGACCCTGCATCCACATTAACCCAGTGCACAGTAATGGACACGTAACGGCCCTGGACATGCCTACTGGACCATGCATCTGTTGTGAGGTGCACCTTTCCACTCTCTGATCATTTGAGTGCATGGACAATGCGGTCTTTCACATGCAGGTGGAGGGCAGGGATGGCTTTTCTAGAAAAGAAGTGCCGACTGGGTAGGTCATAGCGTAGGGCAGCGTAGGCAATAAGCTCTCGGAACAATCCGCTTTCAACCAAACGGAAGGGCATCATCTCTAATGAGATCAGTTTAGCAATGTAGGCGTCAAAGCCAGTGTAAGCGGATGAGAGAATGAGTACTTTCTTGTCCTAATCAGAGTGTCTGCTAGGATGAGCTGGACTTGAGAGCTGCATATGGGGGAAGTAGCGGTGGACATGGCGGACTGAGAGGGGGTTGGTGATGGTGATGGTGATGGCCTAGATTCAGTCTTTCATTGGAAAAACATCATGATTCCGTGACTGCTTTGGCCTTGCAATGACACCTCAACATTTCTTGCTTGTGGTGTGTTAAAAGGTGACCTTACAGTGGGGGAAGAGATGTAGCGTTGCTGGCTACCTTCATTCGGAGCAGGTGCACGTGTGCTATCGGAGGTTTTGTAGTCCATCCACACTTGCAAGTGCATGGTGTTTAAATGTCTAAGCATGCAACTGGTATTCAAATTTCGGAGATTTTTCCCTCGGCTAAAGGTCAATCCACACTTCTTACAGATAACCTTTGCCTCTTCAATAGGATTTTGGTAAAAAAAGTGCCACACTGCACTCTTCCTACTATGGTATAATTTTTCAGGGCTTGCACATTGTGCTAATTTGTCCATCTGGCCAAGCTGTCCTGCAACCCTTTTTGTTTTTTTAACACGTTTTTGGACTGCTATGGGCTTGCCAGATAACCGCAGCTGCGATGTCGATGCCTGCTGCGGATCCTCCTCCTCTTCTGAGCTATTGCCAGCGGCACCCTCTTCCCCCAATGGATGCCAATCTGGGTCAACAACTGGGTCATCCTTCACCTCCTCTTCAATTTCATCTGCATCTTCCTCTGTGTCACCGTGTAAGGTGCTACAGTATGCGGTAAGGGGCACCTGAGTTTCATCAGGGTCAGATTTTGGCTCAGTAGACTGCGAGGGCAATGTAGTGCTCTGGGTGAATGTACCTGCAGAATCATATAGCAGTGGCTGTGCATCAGTGCACTCCATGTCAGATTCATCTTGGACTTGGGAATTCAGGATTTCACTTGATAACCAAGGCATGGCATGTGAAAAGAGCTCCACGGAGTAATCAGAAGTGTGGCCTGCCGCATCCTTCACTTTTGGTGGGGGTGAAGGACACAAGGAAAGGTGTTGTTCCTGACCAGGAGCCTGCATTGTTGACCAGTGCTTGCATTTTTGAAATTTCAGAAGAGGAGGCGATAGAGCTGGAGGCTGTTTCAGCAATGTAAGCCAAAACCTGTTCCTGATGCTCCGGCTTTAAAAGCAGTTTACCTACTCCCTTCCAGGCCTTCTGGAGCCAGACGATGACACAGGCTCAACACCTCCTGCCTTAGGTGCTATTGTGCTTTTGCCACTACCAGCAGATGCACCACCATCACCATCAATACCAGCTGGCCCCCCGCCCACATCCGCTGCCTCTTCCACCATACTTCCTCATGTTTGGGAAAATGTACCAAAAATACCAGAAGATATATGTTACCATATGGGGAGCGTACAGCTGTATACGGTGTAAGGAAAAATTAAAATCTCCGTATATATTTCTGGAGTCACACACAGACGCTCACTCAGTATGGATTTCACCATAATACAAACAGCAGATAAACGGTACTGTATCAGAAGCGGACAGCTGGATACGGTGTAGGAAAAAAATTAAATCTCCGTATATATTTCCGGAGTCACACACAGACGCTCACTCAGTATGGATTTGACCGTAATACAAATGGCAGAAAAGCGGTACTGTATCAGAAGCGTACAGCTGTATACGGTGAAGGAGAAAATTGAAATCTCCGTATATATTTCCGGAGTCACACACAGACGCTCTCTCAGTATGGATTTGACCGTAATGCAAAAAGCAGAAAAATGGTACTGTTTCAGAAGCGTACAGCTGTATACAGTGTAGGGGAAAATTTAAATCTCCGTATATATTTCCGGAGTCACACACAGACGCTCACTCAGTATGGATTTAACCATAATACAAAAGGCAGAAAAACGGTACTGTATCAGAAGCGTACAGCTGTATACAGTGTAGGGGAAAATTTAAATCTCCGTATATATTTCCGGAGTCACACACAGACGCTCTCTCAGTATGGATTTGACCGTAATGCAAAAAACAGAAAAACGGTACTGTATCAGAAGCGTACAGCTGTATACGGTGAAGAGGAAAATTGAATTTTCCGTATATATTTCCGGAGTCACACACAGATAGTCAGCATGTATTTGTCCGTGATACCAGCCGGTACATGGTACTGTGTGAGGAGCATACACCTCTATACTGTGTGGTAAAAAATGAATACTCGGTAACTGTGCAGAAAAAAAGAATAAAAGTATTAGTGCTGTGTAAAAAGCAGTCTACACAGCAGTGTACACAAGCAATACAGTTTTCAGGCAGCCTAATAACCAGCGCTGCTGCACACAAGAAAATCATCCCCTGTCACTGCACACTAAAGGGTATGCCACACTAAACAAGATCGTTAACGAGATCGCTAAAATACGTCACTATTTAGCGATCTCGTTAGCGACGTCGTTGTGTGTGGCATGTAGCAACGACGTGGCCCCTGCTGTGATCTCGTTGATCGTTCACTAGAGTTCTGGACCGTATTTTGATCGTTGGCGTCCCGCTGGTGAGCCTGAATCGCTGTGTTTGGCACCTTTTGTGAACGATCTGCGACCTCGTTGATGACACATTAGTCAGCGGCGCAGGCGGGACTTTGTTTTCTTTCGTTAACGCCCTTCAGCTCCGATTGGTGACCACACAACATCACCTCAGCTTTAATAACTGCGCCCCCATCCATTGTTTCCAGAGCACTTTATGGGTCTCTTTTTGCGTTGTTGCGAGGATAGTATCGTGTGTCGGAGTTTTGCGATCCTGTTTGTGGCGCAGTGGTGGGTTTTTGCGATCCTGTCTGAATCGCTAGAGCACCATCCATCCCCATTTGGATTTGGATCTTCGGGATATTTGGGTTCAAGGTACATATTGTTTGTGATGTTGTTTGATAATGTTTTTTAACCTTATTTTTTTTTTTTTTGGTCTGCTTTATTTATTTTACACCCCTGACCTTATTTTTTTTTTTTCGTCTGCTTTATTTATTTTACACCCCTGACCTTATTTTTTTTTTTTTCGTCTGCATTATATATTTTACACCCCCACCATTTTAGACATTTGTAAACTGTATTTTAAATGTTAACTGAAAAGTTTAATTTTTTTTTTTATATATATTTTTTATTCTATTTTTTATTTTATTTTGTTTAAACACTTTATTAATAGTAATTAATTAGTAATTAACTTTTCTCTTCTTTACCGTACAGGTTGCACATAATGAACCTGTCCACCGCGGAGCGTATGATTGTGGCAGTTGCACTGTCAATGGAGGCAGATCGTCAAGAAGAGGCGCTGGTGGAAGAGAGGCGCTCCAAGCGAAAGCGTCGCATGTGGACCAGAGAATGGCTGGAGCAGAGGTCCAAATTCTCCCACATGCATCTAGTGAGGGAGTTGCAGGAGAAGAATCTGCAGGATTTCCGGAATTATCTACGGATGTCGGAGGATTCATTCAAGCTCCTACTGGAAGCTGTGAGGCCACTCATTGAACGGCAGGATACACGGATGCGTGCAGCTGTTTCAGCAGAGGAACGTTTGGCAGTAACGCTGCGATTTCTGGCAACCGGACGTTCAATGAAGGATTTGCAATTTTCTGCTGCAATTTCTCGGTCGCTGCTTGGAGAACTAATTCCGGAGACATGCAATGCCATCGTCCGAAGTTTACGGAGCTACATGCCTTTTCCCAAATCAGTGGCGGAATGGCAAATTATTGCGTCTGATTTTGAAAGGATTTGGCAGTTCCCAAACTGTGGTGGTGCCTTGGATGGCAAACATGTGCGGATCACGCAACCAGCCAAAAGCGGATCCTTTTTTCATAACTACAAGGGCTACTTCAGCGTGATCCTCATGGCCTTTGTTAATGCCAATTATGAATTTATTGACGTTAATGTTGGCATTAATGGAAGGGTTTCTGACGGTGGCGTTTTGGAGCACACAACTTTTGGTGAACGGTTGTTTAATAATAAACTTAACTTGCCAACCAACATGGACACCACCGCCAACCTAAACTTTGTTTTTGTGGCGATGAAGCCTTCCCCCTTCATGAGCATCTTGTTAAACCATATCCACAAAAGACTTTGACAGGGGAAAGGCGGATTTTTAATTACAGACTGTCTAGGGCACGGCGCGTAGTGGAGAATGCCTTCGGCATAATGGCCAACCGCTTCAGGGTTTTCCACACTCCAATCAACATGAAGCTGGAATCCATAGACTCTGTGGTGTTGGCCTGTTGTGTGCTGCACAATTTTCTACGCAAACGCGATGCTGGTACTTACAGTCCGCCAGGCTTCATGGACTCGGACAGCAATGGTGACGTGGTGCTTGGAGAATGGCGTGACAATGATCCCGCTATTGCAGGCCTTCAACCTGTCAATCAAGGCAGGAGCAAGGACGATGCGAAGGCCGGCCGAGACAAGTACTGCCAATACTTTAATGGGCCTGGTGCAGTGAGTTGGCAGCATCAGGTCTAGTTTGATTTTGATAATGTTTGACTTTTGCCTTTTTTTAACAATGTTTTTATAATAAAAAAAATGTATTTTAAAAATGCATTTGTGTTTTTTTTCAATTATTTTACCTATATGGGAGAAGGGCTAATGATGGGTGAGATGTGGGGAGGGAGTAATGGGATGGCAAAGAGACATGTTACCAGCAGCTGCAGTTTTTAAAATCTTTTCAAAGGCTTTTTAGTTGTCTATTTTTTGTTTTACATTGTATCTACTTGTCACACACGGGGTCATGGGAGTACCATCAGTCATAGGAGTTAATTGTTAAAAAAATAAAGAAAAAAATTTCAAATATTTACAATTATTTTAAGGGCCTATGGTCTCACTAGCGTTCAAACATTATAATTAAATATAACAGATAATACACCACAGCTGCATATATAAAGTTTAAATATATAATATATATATTTTAGTCATATATGAAAGATTAAAAAATTGTTATAAATATATTTGAAAATTCTTGGGAGTGAAAGGTCAACATTCACCAGGGAATCACAGCTATTCACAGATATGCGACGCCATTGTGATCGCAATGTGAGTATTGTCACGAGCTCCAGCTATACAGATATGCATACAGATATGCAAAGCCATTGTGATTGCAAAGGTGAAGATTCTCGAGCCCCAACCATTCAGATATGCAACGCCATTGTGATCGCAATGTGAGTATTGTCACGAGCTCCAGCTATACAGATATGCATACAGATATGCAAAGCCATTGTGATTGCAAAGGTGAAGATTCTCGAGCCCAACATACAGATATGCGACGCCATTGTGATCGCAATGTGAGTATTGTCATGAGCTCCAGCTATACAGATATGCATACAGATATGCAAAAAGCCATTGTGATTGCAAAGGTAAAGATTCTCGAGCCCCTATATACAGATATGCGACGCCATTGTGATCGCAATGTGAGTATTGTCACGAGCTCCAGCTATACAGATATGCATACAGATATGCAAAGCCATTGTGATTGCAAAGGTGAAGATTCTCGAGCCCCAACCATACAGATATGCGACGCCATTGTGATCTCAATGTGAGTATTACGAAAAAATAGGAACAGCATCCAATCCAGGTGAAGTATAACAAGTCTTTATTCAGCCACCATAAAATACGACGTTTCGGCCATTTTCAGGCCTTTATCAAGTATACAAAAACAGGCAAAATGGTGTCCTTAAATGGTGTGGAGGAGCCAATCACCATCCAGGAACCGCCCATAATACAAATAGACATATATACAGAATATACAACGATAATTAATTTAAAACAGTGATCAAAGCTCAAAATAGTGACATCATAGAAAAATACAACAATGTTATAATTGTGCATGTAATATGCTGTAGATTACCCATATAAACAATATCACCATTTAGTCTGCCAATCGATGATCTATTACTGCACACTCCCATTCTGGTGCTGCACCAATCATGTACTCACTAGCAGCAGCGTCCTCCATATCCAATCAGTGTCAGTTCAGCAGCGCTTAGTCAGAGCACTTGTCCAATAGCCCACAGGATAACAAATCGGGAGGCACACCTAACTCACTCCCCACTGTGTAGGTAAACAAAGGCACATGTTCAGAAGTCATCATAGCAAACGCCCAGTGGATCATGTGAACACCAGCGTCATCAGACACCCAGTCACATGACCGCAAGCATCATCCGAGGTCTAATCACATGATAGTCCCCTCATAAGCCTCTATTCCAGGCTGAAAACACTAAAATAGCGCGCGATCACCGGCATCATCCGACACCTGAAAAAAGAACACGCATGCACAATAAACTCTATCGTTATTTATACTACTCCAGATATGTCATCAGAAAACCTGCAGGTCACATGATCGTCAGTATTGGCATACTGTAAGCAAGAGACCGCACATGCGGATCTATATAGAATGGAAGATTAACAATATAGCAAACGCCTAAAGAAATATATATAATATCTACAAAATAAATGATGTCATCAGGAACCATTAAGTCACCACTTGCTCCGATCACTCCAGATAATAATCCTACGAAAACAACAAACATAAGTAAAATATATATCTAAAAACAAACACAGAATATAGATGCAAAAATTACCTAGCACAAATATGCAAATTATATTCGATATTCAACCCCTTTGGTTGCAATGTCTCCAAAACGGAGATCCACCGGAGTTCTTTCTGTTTAAGCAACTTAATCCTGTCGCCACCTCTCCTAAGGGGTGGAACCCCGTCAATAACTCTAAATCTCAACTGACTAACCAAGTGTCCACATTCTACAAAGTGCTTAGATACCGGCAGTTCCATCATCTTCGTCCTGATAGTACTTTTGTGTTTACTTATTCTAGCCTTAACCTCCATCGTTGTCTCGCCTATGTACATGAGTCCACACGGACACACGAGCATATAGATTACAAAGCTAGATGTACAAGAGTACCGTTCCTGGATACGAAAGCGTTGACCCGTGCGTGAGTGGCCAAAACTGTCACCCTTGATCATATTGCCACAGCATGCACAATTCAAACATGGAAAATTTCCATTTTTCGGAGGGCCCAAAGTTAACTGTCTGGATATTTTGGAGGATCCAATGTCGGATTTGACCAACTTATCTTTCAAATTACGCCCTCGCCTATAAGAAAGTAATGGCTTGTGCGCAAATTCAGCTACTTCCGGTAAACCTCTATGTAATAGACCCCAATGCTTATTCAAGATATTCCCTATTTTACCACTAACAGGGCAATAGGTAGAAACAAAAGGGACTCTTTTAGGGGAAATCTTAATACGTTTGTTTCTCACATCTTCCAATGTTGTCTTCAAGGCTTTCTCCTTGAATTTCCTAAGATCCTTCTCAGGATACCCCTTCTGATGAACTTCTCACACATCTGATCAAGCCTCCTGTCCAATACAGTCTCGTCCTTTACTATCCTACGTACTCTCAGCATCTGACTCCAAGGCAGAGACTCTATCATTTTCCTTGGATGATTACTATCAAAAACCAGGAGACTATTCCTGTCTGTGTCCTTTATAAACAAATCAGTGCATAACAATCCACTGTGCTTGTACACTAAAGTATCCAGAAATTGAATCTGGTCAAAAGAGTGTGTCATTGTAAACTTCAGCTCAGGAAATATCATGTTAAGATGACTATGGAAAGATACCAGATCATTCATGTTCCCCTCCCAAACACAAAAGATATCATCAATGTAGCGCCACCAGGCTCTGACATGGCGCCAGTGGATGGAATTGTACACATGCTGGTCCTCGAATACCGCCATGTAGATGTTTGCATAAGTGGGCGCCACATTGGACCCCATGGCGGTACCACGCAACTGCAGGAAAAATTCATCCCCAAAAAGAAAAAAATTCTTCTTGAGGACAAACTCCAACAGTGCCAGGACCAGCTGTGTACCACCTGGGGCCATGTCAGAGCCCGCCAGCGCCACACCAACAGCCTCCAAACCACGTTCATGTTTAATGGAGGTGTACAGTGATACAACATCAAACGAAACGAGAATAGTATCCTCTGTGATGTCCAGACCCTCAATCTTACTCAGAAAATGGTTAGTATCCATGATATAAGATTTGGCCTCAACAGCAAAATGACGTAACACTTTATCTAGAAAAATGGATACCTTACCACATAGAGAGCCCTGCCCAGACACAATTGGGCGTCCAGGGGGATCCATCAGATTTTTATGGACTTTAGGCAGGGTGTACAGAATAGGTGTCACTGGAAACTCCACCAAAAGAAAATCAGAGAGTTTTTGGTCTATCAAACCATTAGATAATGCCTCATTGATCAGTATTCTCAATTCACTTTGAAAACAAGGTGTGGGATCTTTAGACAACTTAGCATAAACTGCCGTGTCCAACAATTGACCACAAATCTCAGCCCTATATTTATGGGTATCCATCACCACCAGGGCCCCGCCTTTGTCGGCTGCCCTGATGGTGATAGCTTTGTTACCTGAGAGCCTATCCAACACCTGTCTCTCGCTGTGTGTTAAATTCCCTCTTTTGAATGGACCTACACCCTCACGTTTCAATCTAGCCATGTCCCTTTCAACCAATTGGATATATGATTCCACAAAGTTATTTTTAACAGGAGGTTGAAAGTTACTTTTGTAATAAAGACCAAAATCATGTAAAGCAAAACCCCTAGGGGCATCACTAATTGCAGCAATAGGTGTGTCATCACTCTCATTGAAATATACTGCTAATCTTAGCCTTCTAAAAAAGGCAAAAAGGTCACATTCAATGTTTAACCAATCTGGATAATTGGTAGGGCAAAACGACAGTCCTTTGGATAATACATTATAGTCCACATCAGTAAGTGTGTAAGATGAAATATTTACCACTAAGTTCTTCTGTTCTATGTGGCTCTCTTCTTCCCCTCGTTCCGGGTTCTCATGGACAGATTGCGGGAGGTGCACGGCATCTGATTGTCCACTTCTCTGTCGCCGGTGTTTCTTACCACCTCTCCTTGGCCTCCTTTTGCCACATTGTCCATTTTTCCTTTCACTAAAAAATGAGAAGAAGAAGGTACACACAAATTGGAATCATCAGTGGAATCAGACTCTGCCGTGGTAAAACCGAATCTCTTCTGTTCCCTTGTTTGCTGTCTCCTTCTTCTGCGGGGTTGTGCAGACATTGAGAAAACGAAAAAAACAAATGGTTTCGTGATGCTGAAGATTACAGGACTGGACACATTTTTTCTTGGCAGGGTGGAGCACGCAGAACTATCTATAGGAAACCAGATACGTTTGCCCTACCAATTATCCAGATTGGTTTAACATTGAATGTGACCTTTTTGCCTTTTTTAGAAGGCTAAGATTAGCAGTATATTTCAATGAGAGTGATGACACACCTATTGCTGCAATTAGTGATGCCCCTAGGGGTTTTGCTTTACATGATTTTGGTCTTTATAACAAAAGTAACTTTCAACCTCCTGTTAAAAATAACTTTGTGGAATCATATATCCAATTGGTTGAAAGGGACATGGCTAGATTGAAACGTGAGGGTGTAGGTCCATTCAAAAGAGGGAATTTAACACAGCGAGAGACAGGTGTTGGATAGGCTCTCAGGTAACAAAGCTATCACCATCAGGGCAGCTGACAAAGGCGGGGCCCTGGTGGTGATGGATACCCATAAATATAGGGCTGAGATTTGTGGTCAATTGTTGGACACGGCAGTTTATGCTAAGTTGTCTAAAGATCCCACACCTTGTTTTCAAAGTGAATTGAGAATACTGATCAATGAGGCATTATCTAATGGTTTGATAGACCAAAAACTCTCTGATTTTCTTTTGGTGGAGTTTCCAGTGACACCTATTCTGTACACCCTGCCTAAAATCCATAAAAATCTGATGGATCCCCCTGGACGCCCAATTGTGTCTGGGCGGGGCTCTCTATGTGGTAAGGTATCCATTTTTCTAGATAAAGTGTTACGTCATTTTGCTGTTGAGGCCAAATCTTATATCATGGATACTAACCATTTTCTGAGTAAGATTGAGGGTCTGGACATCACAGAGGATACTATTCTCGTTTCGTTTGATGTTGTATCACTGTACACCTCCATTAAACATGAACGTGGTTTGGAGGCTGTTGGTGTGGCGCTGGCGGGCTCTGACATGGCCCCAGGTGGTACACAGCTGGTCCTGGCACTGTTGGAGTTTGTCCTCAAGAAGAATTTTTTTCTTTTTGGGGATGAATTTTTCCTGCAGTTGCGTGGTACCGCCATGGGGTCCAATGTGGCGCCCACTTATGCAAACATCTACATGGCGGTATTCGAGGACCAGCATGTGTACAATTCCATCCACTGGCGCCATGTCAGAGCCTGGTGGCGCTACATTGATGATATCTTTTGTGTTTGGGAGGGGAACATGAATGATCTGGTATCTTTCCATAGTCATCTTAACATGATATTTCCTGAGCTGAAGTTTACAATGACACACTCTTTTGACCAGATTCAATTTCTGGATACTTTAGTGTACAAGCACAGTGGATTGTTATGCACTGATTTGTTTATAAAGGACACAGACAGGAATAGTCTCCTGGTTTTTGATAGTAATCATCCAAGGAAAATGATAGAGTCTCTGCCTTGGAGTCAGATGCTGAGAGTACGTAGGATAGTAAAGGACGAGACTGTATTGGACAGGAGGCTTGATCAGATGTGTGAGAAGTTCATCAGAAGGGGGTATCCTGAGAAGGATCTTAGGAAATTCAAGGAGAAAGCCTTGAAGACAACATTGGAAGATGTGAGAAACAAACGTATTAAGATTTCCCCTAAAAGAGTCCCTTTTGTTTCTACCTATTGCCCTGTTAGTGGTAAAATAGGGAATATCTTGAATAAGCATTGGGGTCTATTACATAGAGGTTTACCGGAAGTAGCTGAATTTGCGCACAAGCCATTACTTTCTTATAGGCGAGGGCGTAATTTGAAAGATAAGTTGGTCAAATCCGACATTGGATCCTCCAAAATATCCAGACAGTTAACTTTGGGCCCTCCGAAAAATGGAAATTTTCCATGTTTGAATTGTGCATGCTGTGGCAATATGATCAAGGGTGACAGTTTTGGCCACTCACGCACGGGTCAACGCTTTCGTATCCAGGAACGGTACTCTTGTACATCTAGCTTTGTAATCTATATGCTCGTGTGTCCGTGTGGACTCATGTACATAGGCGAGACAACGATGGAGGTTAAGGCTAGAATAAGTAAACACAAAAGTACTATCAGGACGAAGATGATGGAACTGCCGGTATCTAAGCACTTTGTAGAATGTGGACACTTGGTTAGTCAGTTGAGATTTAGAGTTATTGACGGGGTTCCACCCCTTAGGAGAGGTGGCGACAGGATTAAGTTGCTTAAACAGAAAGAACTCCGGTGGATCTCCGTTTTGGAGACATTGCAACCAAAGGGGTTGAATATCGAATATAATTTGCATATTTGTGCTAGGTAATTTTTGCATCTATATTCTGTGTTTGTTTTTAGATATATATTTTACTTATGTTTGTTGTTTTCGTAGGATTATTATCTGGAGTGATCGGAGCAAGTGGTGACTTAATGGTTCCTGATGACATCATTTATTTTGTAGATATTATATATATTTCTTTAGGCGTTTGCTATATTGTTAATCTTCCATTCTATATAGATCCGCATGTGCGGTCTCTTGCTTACAGTATGCCAATACTGACGATCATGTGACCTGCAGGTTTTCTGATGACATATCTGGAGTAGTATAAATAACGATAGAGTTTATTGTGCATGCGTGTTCTTTTTTCAGGTGTCGGATGATGCCGGTGATCGCGCGCTATTTTAGTGTTTTCAGCCTGGAATAGAGGCTTATGATGGGACTATCATGTGATTAGACCTCGGATGATGCTTGCGGTCATGTGACTGGGTGTCTGATGACGCTGGTGTTCACATGATCCACTGGGCGTTTGCTATGATGACTTCTGAACATGTGCCTTTGTTTACCTACACAGTGGGGAGTGAGTTAGGTGTGCCTCCCGATTTGTTATCCTGTGGGCTATTGGACAAGTGCTCTGACTAAGCGCTGCTGAACTGACACTGATTGGATATGGAGGACGCTGCTGCTAGTGAGTACATGATTGGTGCAGCACCAGAATGGGAGTGTGCAGTAATAGATCATCGATTGGCAGACTAAATGGTGATATTGTTTATATGGGGTAATCTACAGCATATTACATGCACAATTATAACATTGTTGTATTTTTCTATGATGTCACTATTTTGAGCTTTGATCACTGTTTTAAATTAATTATCGTTGTATATTCTGTATATATGTCTATTTGTATTATGGGCGGTTCCTGGATGGTGATTGGCTCCTCCACACCATTTAAGGACACCATTTTGCCTGTTTTTGTATACTTGATAAAGGCCTGAAAATGGCCGAAACGTCGTATTTTATGGTGGCTGAATAAAGACTTTTATACTTCACCTGGATTGGATGCTGTTCCTATTTTTTCGTTGGACTGTTGTTCATTTGGATCCTTGAACGCCTGAACGTGCATCCGTGCTAACTCCCGAGTGCTGTCAGCTGCTTGAATACTTCTCAATGTGAGTATTGTCACGAGCTCCAGCTATACAGATATGCATACATATATACAAAGCCATTGTGATTGCAAAGGTGAAGATTCTCGAGCCCCAACCATAAAGATATGAGACGCCATTGTGATCGCCTAGCTTGGAACCGTAGTTTTGCGATCGCAACAGCATCTCATATCTGTGCTTGGCTGGGCGTATGGCTGCTGCGGTCACTTTGCAATCGCAATACCGTTTTGCGTCGCGAATGCGGCCGCACGTAACGTGCGCACGCTGTGACGTCATGGCGCTGGCATTGCCCAATGCGCTGTTGTTTGCAATGGCGGCGGCGAGACAGCGCGGGCCTAAATGGTCAGATGAGGAGGTCCGTTATTTAATTAAAAAAACGGACCTCTGGGATTACCACTGCAGGCTACCTGTGGCGCATCCAATGCGCCACAAAAGGGTATGCCTGCAGAGAATCCGGCGGGGCCTACAGAGGCACTTCAATGTGCGGCGCACCAGAGCACAGATACGCAAGAAGCTGGCGGACCTGCGATACCGCTCACGCGATAGGGTCGCCAGCATCCGGGCCCAGCTCCGCAGGCCTCTGAGTGAGTATTGATGAGGGTATCTGGAGAGGTTATGTTTTGTGGGGTAGGCTACTTTCACACTTGCGTTTTTTTGCGCTGCGTTTCGAGCGCACATGAAGCGCATCAAAAAAAATGCATGCAAACGCTTGTAAACGCTGCGATATTTAGTCGCATCAGCATGCGCATTTCGACAAAAAAATGCAGCGTTTGTCTGCGATTTCATGCGTTTTTGCATGCGTTTGCGGTTTTTTGGCGCATGCGTTGTCTATGTGTCACATTTCTATCATCTCTGTCTCCATCATCTCTGGCTCTATCATCTCTGTCTCCATCATCTCTGGCTCTATCATCTGTCTCCATCATCTCTGTCTCAATCATCTCTGTCTTTTTTGACCGGAAAAAAAAATGCAACATGTAGCGTCTAGCGCGTATGGGCGCACACCGGGAAAATGCGCAGCGCACGACAAACGCACATGAACGCGTGCAAGCGCTAGACCCTGCGCCCGCCATGTTAAAGATAGGGGAACATTGCGCATGCGTCCGATAGCGCAAGTTGCGCTGCGCAAAAAAACGCAAGTGTGAAAGTAGCCTTATCTACCTATATCAATGCACCCGCAGTGATGGGAGTACCGCAGTGATGGGGCAAGGCAGTGAAGGGAGTACCAGTCGTGAGGGGGTTTACAGGCATAGATGGAACTACTGGCAGTAACGGGAGGACCAGTAGTGATGGGAGTACCAGCAGTGATAGGGCAGGCAGTGAAGGGAGTACCAGTCGTGAGGGGGTTTACAGGCATAGATGGAAGTACTGGCAGTAACGGGGTTAGTAGAAGGATTATTTGACTGAATTGTATATTTTATTTACAGCACCACCTTCACCAGCTGCTGCGGCTCCACCGTCCCCAGCTACCCCTCCACCTCCATCATCTCCTTCCCCGGCTACCCCTCCACCACCATCATCACCACACCTCTCCAACCCTTCAACCCCTTCTCCGGCAGCAACCCCCCCTCCTGATTCTGTGGGTTCCAGCCCTACCCCAGGAAATGCCTTCTCTCCTGCATCATCCCGTGACACGGATGCAGGCTCCCCATCAGGTAATTAACGCACATTATATAAGCTTCAGACAAGTTTGAGAACTTTGTAAGGTCTTATGTGTAATGACTGTTGTGATATAATTTTTTTTCTTTTTTTTCCATAGCCGGCGGAGCAACAGGTTCTGGGTGGGCGGTCAGCGGTTCCTCTGAGCAAAACCGTAAGTGTTAACAAACATAACATGTACATGTTGATGTTGCAACTGAATTCCCTGGTTAACTGTTACCTTTACCTACACAGAAATCCCAACTCCCCAGGACCTGTTCCTGTCACACCGCCGGCTGATGGCGGCAATGAGCAGCGCGGTGGCAGCCATGCAGACAGCGGTGGCAGAGCTGCAAAGTGCCATGGGAGCTCTGCATCACCACGGGGTGATGCTGGAGAGGGTATTTTCTGGACTCCGGGGCCCTCGTTAATTTTTTTTTTGTTAATTATTTTTATTTTGTTAATATTTTGTTAATATTTTTTTATTTTATTATGTTACTGTTTTTTGTTTTTATTTAAATTTGATTTATTTAAAAAAAAAATATATATATATATGACAAAAAATATATATTTTCTATTTTACGTTAATCTACGCAGGTGTGGTGTATTATTTTTTAGTATAAGGTTTTAGCGCTAGTGTGACCAGGGGCCTTTAAAAGACATGTTAATTTTTGAAATTTTTTTCAATTCATTTTTTCCCTATGATGGAACACCTATGACAGCTGGTACTCCCATGACCCCATGTGTGACAAGTAGTGTTGAGCGATATTGCTCGATATCTAAAAATATCGTATCGAAATTGTATCGCCGATAGCACTAAATATCGTCGATATCCGATTTCGATACCGGAAGTCCCATGTAAGTCTATGGGAACAAAATATCGCAACAAAAAAAACCCTTTCTTTCGTTGTAAACACAAAATATACACACATAGAATACATATATATATATATATATATATACATGTCATTGTGACATATATATATATATATATATATATACATATATTTATAGTTTATACACTTCTACATAGTAAAATCGACTCTAATTCAATTGCCGGGTAAAGACGTGACATACCCCATAGAAGTCGACGGGCTCGGTGCCGAGTACCCCGAAAACCTCTGGCTCTGTGCGACTCAACTTGGGCGTCACGAACAGGATTCTGTAGCTCGCTATAAGCGAGTCCTGTGTGCCTGAATTGCACTGGTTTTGTGCTTGAGAATTGCTAAAATCATCAGAGAATGTATTTGCCATTTTTCCGCCATATCTGCGTCATGACGAGGCACTGGTGAAGAAGAAGGGCGTGCTCTTCGTGGGTGTCACTCACTCAGTGGCGTGAAAACGATGGCCGCCCACTGTAAATGGTACTGCAATGTAACATCGTGCCCCACAGCTCTGGAGTTCCGCCTCCTCATCCTCCTCAGTGTGAGGAGGTCCCGCCTCCCTACAAAAGAGGGGCCCTCTCCATATATGACACATGTGACTTGGCAGAGATGGCTAATGGACACGACGAGCAGAAGTGGGAAGGGATGGAGCAGTCAGAGCTCTCCCCCCACGGAAGCGACCCCATCGCCACGGAATCACCGTTGGGCACCCGGCCTGTAAACCCTCCTACGCTGCAAGAAGCGGAGGATACCCTGAGAGGCCTGGCCCGGCACCGGGAGGAGGTCGCTAGGATGGAAGCGAGCTGGCGTGCCCTAAAACTAAACTTGGAGAGGCGCCAATCCCTCTTACCTGAAGTGTCTGTACTGGAAGGTGAGGCACCCGTTATAGTAGAGGAGCCCTTGCAATGTGATCCGGTTGACGTTGTCGCAGTGGAGGCACCCGTTCCTGCAAAAACCGCAGCACCGTCAGCAGCACCCCAGATCCCGCTGTCTGCCCCCGTCGCTGAGACAGAAGAAGCGACACCCGTCCTCATGGAGGAGGCCGCGCAGGCACCAGAGCACTACCTGCCTGTACCGGAGCCCCGACTGTCATCTGATTTAGAGCCGTCTGCTTCCTCCGCAGGGGAGCGCCGCCAGGACTGGGGGGCGACAGGAGAGCTGCCGCAAACCGGACACTGTAAGCTGCAGTGGAGTGGTGGAGACATGGAGCAACTGGTGGAGGAGAATTACAATCGGCGTCAGGAGGAAGAGTGGAGACGTTGGGAGCGGGAAGCAGAGCGACAAAGGGAGCAGCGAGAAACCCTAAAACTTCGCCAACGTCACCTGGAGAAGGACCGGGCAGATAAGGACCGGATGAGAAAGGATAAAGGAACCCTGTGTAATGTATGTAGTACAGTTCATATAGCGTCTTGTGCTTGGGTGCGATGAAAACACAGGAGTCACAGGTTTGATATAGAAAAGTCCTGTATTACTTCATACAAGTTGGCAGAAATAGTCACACAGTTTGCAGACACAGAAACAGGAGACACAGCAGGCCAGAGTAATCCAAGCTCAGCAATCACTCTCCAATACAGATTCAGGATCTTCTTCTCTGTTACCGTAAGTCCATGCAAACGTGGGTCTTTCAAAGAGCAGGGTTCAGAGTCCACAAGTGCTTCAGAGTTCCTCAGTAGGAATAGCTGGAGTACAAGGTCCAAGGCTTACAGGAGTCAAGTCACAGGTTCACTGCAGGCTAGATTCTGAAGCACTGATTGCTCAGCTGTGGCTGCTTAAGAAGCAAAGGAGAGAATCAGGGCGGGAACATGCAAGCTGGAAACTCCATTTTGACTGAGGGCAAGATAGCTGCAGCAAGACAGAAAGTAAAATGGCTGACGAACAAACTGAGTTTCAGGAATATATACATAGAACCTTACATTACTCCCCCCTTAAGGACAACCTCCGGATGACCTCAGACCAGGCTTGTGTGGGTACCTCTGATGAAACTGACGGAGCAAGCGAGGAGCATTAACGTTATTGACCGGTTCCCATGAGTTGTCCTCCACTGGGTAGCCCTGCCATTTAATCAGATATTGTAACTGATTTCTATACAACCTGGAATCTAAAATCCTTTCCACCACAAATTCTTCCTGACCATCGACTAGCACTGGGTCAGGGCAAGGAGAGGAACGTCCAGGAAACGTATTGGGTGTCGCAGCCTTTAGTAGGGATACATGAAAGACAGGGTGGATTCTCATAGTTCTGGGCAGTTGAAGACGACAAGCAACGGCACTTATAATTTTACTGATTTTATAGGGTCCAATGTACTTATGTCCCAACTTAGACGATGGAATCCTTAACTTAAGATTTCTGGTTGACAGCCAGACCAAGTCTCCTACCTTGAAAGCTGGTGCAGGTTTACGAAATTTATCTGCTGCTTTCTTGTACCTTTCTTGAGCCGATTCCAGATTTTCCTTTAGAAGATCCATATTCTTCTGTAAAGACGTGATTCTTTCAGCCACTGCTGGTAAAGGCGTTTCTATGGGAAATCGTGGTAGAATGTTAGGATGATAACCTAGATTAGAGTAAAAAGGAGACTGTTTAGTGGAGGCACTCTGAGAGTTGTTATACGAGAACTCAGCTAATGGAAGTAGATCCACCCAATCATCCTGTAGGTGGCAGATAAAGCAGCGGAGATACTGCTCCAGGGTTTGATTGGTTCGTTCGGTCTGTCCATTAGTCTGGGGATGAAAAGCAGAAGAAAGGTTTACTTTAATGTCCAATGCTGCACAGAAATTTTGCCAAAACCTAGAAGTGAATTGCACCCCTCGATCCGAAATAACCTCATCCGGTACTCCATGTAAGCGAAACACATCTTTAATCATCAAATCTGATGTCTGTTTTGCAGTGGGTAAGCCGACACAAGGGATAAAATGAGCTGCCTTTGTTAGACGGTCAACCACCACTAGAATGGTGTTCTTCCCTGAGAGGTTGGTAACTCCACAATGAAGTCCATAGAAATGGATCCCCACGGGCGGGACGGGGTGGGAAGAGGCTGTAACAGACCAGTTGGTGAGGAGCGAGGTGTTTTGCATCTTGCACAGACCTCACATGAAGTGACATAATTCAAAACATCCTTCCTGCAAGTGGGCCACCAAAAGAAACGAGAAAGAAATTCCTGTGTCTTTAGAATTCCTCTATGCCCAGCTATCTTGGAATCGTGAATGAGTTGCAATACTCTTAATCTGACTGTTTCAGGAATATACAGACGTTGTCCCTGAATCCACACACCATTCTTAAAGACAAGACTTACGTCCCTTGGGGGTTGTGCCAAAAAGGAATCCGCATGGTATGCTTCCTTGATGTCCTTAAGTAGGTCTTGATTATGAATTACTCCTAGGAATCTAGAGTCAGGAAGAATAGTCTTAGGAGGAGTAATTGGACGTGTCTCTGCTGAGTAAATCCTAGAGAGTGCATCAGCCTTTCCATTGCGCGATCCTGGTCTATAAGAGATGATAAAATTAAATTGGTTTAAGAAAAGATTCCAGCGAGCCTGGCGAGGAGTCAGGCACTTAGCCGACCTGATAAACTCAAGGTTACGATGGTCTGTCAGGACGACTATTTGCTGTGCAGCACCCTGAAGAAGGTGTCTCCATTCTTTGAAGGCGGCAATAATGGCCAACAACTCTCTATTGCCCACATCGTAGTTCCTCTCAGCCGAAGACAACTGCTGGGAAAAGAAGGCACAGGGATGCAAGACATTCTTCTCACCTGTTCTCTGAGAGAGTATAGCTCCAACGGCACAGTCTGAAGCATCCACCTCTATTATGAAGGCAAGCTCGGGGTTGGGATGTACTAGGATAGGTGCAGTGGTAAATTTATCTTTTAGACGGGAAAATGCTTCCTGGGCTTGGGGAGTCCAGGAAAACCTAGACTCTTTCCGGGTAAGTTGAGTGATAGGTGACACTACCTCAGAGAAATTTCTAATGAAACGTCTATAGAAGTTGGCAAACCCGATGAAGCGCTGTACCTCCTTCACATTTCTAGGACTTGGCCAATCCTTGATGGCTTGGGTTTTGCTTCCATCCATACTAATTCCTTGTGTAGACAGTACATACCCCAGAAATTGAATTTCGGTCCTATGGAATTCACACTTTTCAAGTTTGATGTAAAGATGATTTTGTCTTAGACGTTCCAAGACCATTCTCACATGTCCATGATGTTCCTCTGTGGAGTTAGAAAAAATTAGAATATCATCCAAATAAATTACCACGAATGTATCTAGGAGATCCCTGAAGATGTCATTCACCAAGTGTTGGAAAGTGGCTGGGGCGGTACTCAGACCAAAAGGCATAACTAGATATTCAAAGTGTCCATAGCGTGACCTGAATGCAGTCTTCCATTCATCCCCAGGTCTAATACGGACTAAGTTATAGGCCCCACGAAGATCTAGTTTAGAAAAAATTTTGCATGTCGCACTCTCTCCAATAACTCAGGGATTAAAGGCAATGGATAACGGTTTCTAATAGTAACCTTATTGAGTTCCCTATAGTCTACGCATGGTCTCAGAGATCCATCTTTCTTCTTTACAAAGAAGATGGGTGCACCTGCAGGAGATGAAGAGGGGCGTATGAAGCCCTTGGCTAGATTTTCATCTATGTAATCCTTTAAAGCCTTTAGCTCGGGCCCCGCCAGGGGGTAGATCTTACCAAAAGGTATCTCTGCTCCAGGCAATAATTCAATTGGACAATCATATGGACGGTGAGGAGGAAGCTGGTCAGCGTTCTTCTTGTCACATAAATCCACATAGTCCTGGTATACAGCTGGTAGTTCAGGGACTGACATGATTCCTTTAGGAACAGAGCAAGCTGAAACTTTTGGACTCATCTGTTTCTCTGGAAAGTGTAATTCCTTGGTCTCCCAGTTAATGGTAGGATTCTGAGCCTGCAGCCATGGTAGCCCTAGAATAATGGGAAAGTGGGGAGAAGAGATAAGCATAAAGGACAGTTTCTCTTGATGATCTTTACCCATAAGAACCCTCAAAGGCTCTGTTTCCTGATCCACTGGTCCAGAGGTCAGCAGGGAGCCATCCACAGTTTCCATCTGTACTGGAGTAGCCTTCTTCACTGAACGTATTCCCTGTTTCAGAGCAAAGGAGACATCCATAAAATTTCCACTTGCCCTGAGTCGATCATAGCAGAGCTAGACACCCAAGCTGAGTCAACCCAGAGTTTGATGGAAAGAAAGCAATGAGAATTGTTTTTCTTACAACTCAGCTGGGTCACCGCTGAGGAAACTTGAAAAATGGCAGCGTTTACACAGTCAACGTCCTCAGAGGTAACGGAGTTTAAGTCCGAGAAATCAAAATCTGTTGCTGCAGATCTCTCTGGAGCCTGAGGCTCGGACCTGACAGATCCCCTCTCGCAACACTCACAATGAATGAGTGCTGCAGTAGTCTTACGAGAACGGCTGGGGCAGTTTATAATGAAGTGCCCTGACTTACCACAATAGAAACATAGATTCTCCTTAAAACGATGTTCCTTGCGTGCATCACTAACCCGTCGTTGTAAAGAGTCTACCTGCATGGGTTCAGGTTCAGGTTCCCGTGTAATCCTACTCAAAGGTTCCTTAGCTGAAGAGGAAGGTAGAAAAAGGTTAGTACGATTGCTTTCGAACCATCTCTCTTGCCTGCGTTCAGTCAGACGAGTATCAATACGGATGCAGTAGTTAATAAAGTCACCTAACGCAGTGGGAGGGTCGGCACGAGCAAGTTCATCCTTAATCAGTGGAGATAACCCCTTTCGAAAAATAGATTTTTTGGCGGAACTGTCCCAGGTGGTATCAAGGGCCCATCTCCTGAAATCCAAGGCATATTCAGCTACCGAGTGCTTACCTTGGCGCAAAGCTAACATGGCTGCTTCAGCTGTTGCACCTCGATTGGGGTCATCAAACACCTGCCCCATGGCTGAAATAAAATCATCAAGGTGATTCAAACAATCATCCTCAGTCTCAATCAGAGGGTTTGCCCACATTAAAGCCTTGTTGGTAAGCAACATAATTATAGTAAGCACCTTAGATCGTTCAGTGGGAAATTGTGAAGCATGTGCAGAAAAAAAAAGATTGCATTGATTAATAAATCCCCTGAATTTCTCACGTTCACCGCCAAAACGAAAAGGGGGCAACTTGGGAATCCCAGCACTCGGGGCTACGGCAGGAGCCTGGACTCGCCCCTCTAGAACCTCAATCCTGGCTCGCAAATCCTGGGTAGTCTGTCCAACCACTTGCAAATTGTGATTATTGAGGTCCTGTAGATTTGTAAAACGGGTCTTTATATTCTGCAAATCTGCAAGGATATTATCAGTCACTCCGCAAAGTTCCTTTATGCGGGCCTCCATTTTCCAGATCTTTTAAGACAGGATTACTGGAATGGTTGTGAGAAGTCACAACCACTATCATCACAGAAAGTTTCAACCAGACATCTGATATCCAGAGTTACAGCAGACAAAAAAGAGAAAAGAAAGGAAAAAAAAAAAAAACAATAGTGTTTACCTGTGGTAACACTGCAAAAAGAAAAAACTTAAGGGAATTGCTCACCTGGAATGGTTGTGAGAAGTCACAACCACTGTCATCACAGAAAGTACAACCGGACGTCTGATATCCACAGTACAGCAGACACAGCCTTCCAGACCCAGCAGACACTAACGTTTTGGCTTCAGAATCTTGTAATGTATGTAGTACAGTTCATATAGCGTCTTGTGCTTGGGTGCGATGAAAACACAGGAGTCACAGGTTTGATATAGAAAAGTCCTGTATTACTTCATACAAGTTGGCAGAAATAGTCACACAGTTTGCAGACACAGAAACAGGAGACACAGCAGGCCAGAGTAATCCAAGCTCAGCAATCACTCTCCAATACAGATTCAGGATCTTCTTCTCTGTTACCGTAAGTCCATGCAAACGTGGGTCTTTCAAAGAGCAGGGTTCAGAGTCCACAAGTGCTTCAGAGTTCCTCAGTAGGAATAGCTGGAGTACAAGGTCCAAGGCTTACAGGAGTCAAGTCACAGGTTCACTGCAGGCTAGATTCTGAAGCACTGATTGCTCAGCTGTGGCTGCTTAAGAAGCAAAGGAGAGAATCAGGGCGGGAACATGCAAGCTGGAAACTCCATTTTGACTGAGGGCAAGATAGCTGCAGCAAGACAGAAAGTAAAATGGCTGACGAACAAACTGAGTTTCAGGAATATATACATAGAACCTTACACCCTGAGTGAGCCGCGGCGTAAGGGTGCAGTACGGAGCTTTAAATTGAAAGGTGGGTGGGGCTTCATCAAGGAGCCTGGACTTTATTTAGAAGTCTTTGTGACCCGGCGGGACGTGGAGGCTCACCTCCCAGAAGTACACCCGGGGAGGGACCTGTTGCCAGGAGACTTGGTGACTTACACCCGACACTGGGGTTACAATGGATGGTACGCCCTAAATGTTACCAGGTGCGACCCCTACTCCCCAGTGTGTCAGGAACCTGTGAGACCCTCGAAGCCTTCAGCCTCCCACATCCAGGCCTCTGCAAAAGTGCCCACCCCCGCCGTAAATCTCCCCAGCCTCCCTCAGTGGTCTCCTCAGCAGCCCCAGCTATGGACATGATAAGTATAGCTGGCCCATACCCGGCGCCTGTTAGGCCCCCTGGGGTTCGTACAGTCCGTGACATAGGGCTCCAGACCCGGAGAGAGATGAAAGAGGTGGCCACACAGACCCAGATAGCGGGTCACGACGTAACTGTACAGGCCACACGACGTCATCAGGTCCTGGTGGTCCTTAGTGCCTCGGATGTTTGGCAAGCACCAGAAGATTACCAGGTGGTACCTGTAACACCCCTGCCAAAGAAGTCTAAATAACCCGGACAGGGTCCCTGTATGTAAATAAATAGTTAAATTGTTTATGTACCCGGACGGGTGAATGTTCCAAAAAATTTTTTTTAATTTAATAAAAAATAAAAAACACAGTTTTCATTTCTTTTATTACTGTCTCATCCTGCTGCGACGCCATCGATCTCCTGTAAAAAAATGAAAAAAAAAAAAAAAAAGTATACCACCTGACCGACGCAGTCCATAGTAACGAGTGTCCCACGACGATCCAGCTCTGCTACATCAGAATGACAGGCAGAGCCTGTCATCCCGGCGCAGCACAGCTGATTACCTGCTTCCCCGGCGGTGACGTCATCGGACTGACTGCTTTACGGCCGGGATTACCCTGCAGTCACTGCAGTTATCGCGAAAAACTGCATGTGACCGCCAGGGAGAAGATAATGGCGGCCATCAAGCAGTCCAGGACGTGACCGCCGGAGATCTTCTGCCAGGTAAGTGCCGCTGACTCCTGACAGACCCGACCGACGGACACTCACAGTGACAGTGACAAATCCGATTCCGGTATTCGATAAGACGAAAATATCGAAACGAATTATCGAAAGGCCGATAGAGCTAATATCGGCCGATAGCCGATATTTGCATTATCGTATCGCTCAACACTAGTGACAAGTAGATGTAATAAAAATACAACATTTTAATAGTTGACATCACATAAGAAAAGACCACAATTCATTAGATAAATAAGATTTTTATTAAAAAAGGTATCAATGTAAAAAAAATATAAACAACAAAAAAAACTTTTGTAAAACATTTTAAAAACTAAAACTGCTGGTAAGATGGATCGTTGCCATTACCACGCTGCCTCTGCGGTGAATAAAAATAAGGGGGAGCACCAACGTTTGGGTTTGCAGGATTTAGCCCAATTGGGTTCGGCACAGGATTGTTGGGCCATGAGTAGTCCGGGTACTGCGGTCTTGGCATGACGACATATCTGTTATCCAGGTTTCCAAAAGACGCTTGAGTCAGTACCTCAAACATGAGTCTCTCTGCATGAAGCCGCTGAACAGGATCTAGTGTAGGTAGCCTCTCATTTGCGAAGTAAGCAAAGCCAGTTATTTTAGTTTGGTCTTTTTCTGCCGTAAGCACTTTTTTCGCAATTTCCACCAATTCAGGAGTAGCCGAGGTGGGAGCCTTCCTTTTCCTTCCTGAAAGTGAAAGCCGGCTCCGCACAGATGAGGATGGTGGCTCGACTACTTCGTCTTGGATCAACGGCATGCTGTCTTCTTCTGTTGGAGGTGTGGAGACGGCCTCTTCTGTGTCCTGCATGAACAAAAAACAAATGGTAAATCACAAAGACAAAGAAATTTATCTTCACACTATAACACCCATATACAGCAAACATGTGAAAACGACACTTGTAAAGACAAAGAAATTTATCTTCACACTATACCCAAATACAGCCAAAATGTGAAAACGACACTTGTAAAGACAAAGAAATTTATCTTCACACTATACCCAAATACAGTAAAATGTATGTACTTTGGCATGTACATTAAAATGTGTTGTAATACAATGGTACTTACATGTATGACAGGGGTGTCCGGCTGAATCACCGGGTCTAGATCCAACATGGTTGTCCCTTGTCTGGGTACTTCTTGGTCCCTTGTAAAAGCGAACAGATCAAAGTACCACAGTTGGGGGACATAAACATCTTCGGCCCCCGCTCCAGATTTGGTAGAATTTATAACTTTATTGAGCTCTTTTTTGTACACTGTGCAGAGGGCCTGAATGCATTTTTTCACCGATGACTCATCCGCCGGTTCATCTGGGTAACGGTTCTTGCAGAGCTCCACCAGTTTTTGGTATGCGTCCTTCTTTTTCAACCTGTTACAGTAATCAGCCGACTTTATTTTCCAAAGGCACGGCATTGAGCGGTACAGCTCGATAAACTCCCGCAAAAATTCCTGCTTATCGGCCATCTGTAATAAAAAAATGATTATGTGAGAACGCCAGAATGGTTAAATAAAACACTTACATAGCCTACAACATAGAACACAGCAGGGAACATAAAATGGTGGTTGTGGGCGCAGCTGGAGTAAACATTGACAGAGCTGGGATCATAAAATGGTGGTGGTGGGCGTGCCAGAACAAAACAATGGCAAAAAAAATAAAAAAATCATAGATGAACAATTACGCAAAAAACAGCAGGGATCACAAAATGCCAGAACAAAACAGTGGCAAAAAAAGAAAAATTGATGGACGACAATGGTTAACAACAGCAGAGATCTAAAAATGGATCTGTAAAATTAAAGAAAAAATAAAAATTAAATGTGACAAAAAAAAAACCTACCTTACAAAACTTGTTTGTGATTTTGAAAAAAAAAAGAAAATAGGGAAACAAAATAGCATCACAAACTGGATCGCAGAGAATATAACGCCACAGACTGGATCGCAAAAAACCCAACGCCGTAGACTGGAACGCAGCAACCTCAATAGTGGTGCAAACTGGATCGCAGTAGCTACAAAGGCTAGCAGGACACACTGGAACGATGCTGGAGATTTGAAAGAACCTCTTCTGCTCGAGAGCAATGGAGAGGAGTGCTGATACGTCGTCTTTTATGACGCGGTCATCCAATCACAAAGCGGGAGAGCTGTGATAAATATCTATGAGATAAATAGTGACCACCAATCTGTGATGAGGGGCGTGCAAAAGGTTGCGCTCAGTCACGCCTATCGAGGTCGTGATCTTTCACAGTACATGCAGTGTGGCAGGTCCCAACGACCGCCAAAGTCGTTAGAGATCGCTAACCGCTGATGAGTCATTAATGAGATCGTCCAGTTTGGCCGCTACTAACGACCTTAAAACGATCACACCAACGATAGCGTCGTTATTGTGATCGTCAGCGGGAACGTTTAGTGTGGCAGTACCTTAACTGTACAGCACAATTGCTATCAGCACAAGCACATAAGAACTTCTCTTTCCAGCCCTAACTCTCTCCCTACTGATAAACAGCAAGCAACCTCTCCCTACTATTAAGATCAGCAGAAGTAAAATGGAGGTCGGCGGTCAAGGCTTTTATAGACACTACTAGATGGTGGCCCGATTCTAACGCATCGGGTATTCTAGACTATGTATGTAGTTTATTTATGAAGATTTAAGAATAATGCTATGAATACACAGGATTTTTCGGGTAAAATATATACATTATCATTAAATGTTATTGCTCATAGAACTTAATACAACTTACCAAAATTATTAAACAGATCATCAAAATATATAAACTATTACATGAATATCTAACTGTATTTAAATAAATCATTGGACAAAAGAAGTACATCGACACTATAATATATTTGTTAACAATATCAACCCAAAATATTTTTGTACACTACATTTTTTGTGAATACTTTTTGACTATCTCTAAGCAACTTTCATTGTAAATGGGTATCCAAAACTTGCACTTTGATGTTGGATCTCATTTTAACTCTTGAAAATGCAACATAGAGTTGTCTATGACCAAAAACGGGCTCCGGTAAATATATGCCAACACGGTGTAGAGTTTGACCTTGTGACTTGTTTATTGTCATGGTAAATGCTGGTTTTATTGGAAACTGTCTACGCCAAAGCCTAAATGTAGCATAACTTTTCCTTTTTGGCAGCATTGAGTAAACTGATTGTCAGATGGATTTTCCTCAATGAAATTCAGAGAGTAACATTTAGAACAAACTACATTCATATTCCCACAGTAGTGTTGAATAAGTATAGTTTCATTGACTGTTACGTAACGTGCAAGTTGTTGAATATTCTGCTTGGTTTGCCTTAGTTGGTAGATAATTTGTTTTGATAAATTTGGTGATTGTGTTGTTCTATGCTTGCCCTGGATTCTGGAGATTCATTCGCCCGACATTGTCTATGGGATTCTGCATCGTGTTCCTGCCTAGCGACAGTGTGTTGCGGTGTCTCCCTTTCCTGACGTTGTCTGTGAGATTCGGCATCCTGGGCTTGTCTGGCGGCAGTGTGTTGTGGTGTCTCTTGTTCCCGACGTTTTCTGTGAGATTCCGCATCCTGGCTTGTCTGGCGGCAGTGTGTTGTGGTGTCTCCTGTTCTCGACGTTTTCTGTGAGATTCCGCATCCTGGGCTTGTCTGGCGGCAGTGTGTTGTGGTGTCTCCTGTTCCTGACGTTTTCTGTGAGATTCCGCATCCTGGGCTTGTCTAGCGGCAGTGTGTTGTGGTGTCTGTTGCTCTCGACGTTGTCTTTTTCTTGCTGCTTCTGCTGCTTTTCTGTCATCGGCAGTGGCGTATTTTCGCTTACGACCCATTGGAAGACAGGAAGCGTAAAGTAGTATCTGTTCAGTGCGCTGTGACTGTGTTAAAAATGCTTATTTTAAGTATATTTTTCCAGGACTTGTTACCAGATGCGATACTTTAAAGAAAATGTCACGTTTCTTATAAAAAAAATGTAGTGGTTTATTGGACTGTCCATCAAAAAAACATCATTACAGGAAAACATAAAATGAGTGAAATAGTTACGAAAAGATTGTCCATTTGTCCAGAGCAAAACTTGTACACATCTTTCCTTGGTGTCCTGAATGGTAAAATGACATTCTGTCTCTGTCAGGAGCGTCTCGGAGAAGCAACACGTGGTTACATGGCAGCTGGCTCTTCATTCATCATAGTTCTTGTCCCATGTGTCTGTGGAGAGAGTGAGCGAGCAAGAGCCACCCCTCCCTTTGTGTAGCCATTATATATAAGTCCCTTAGATCACGTGGTCTCTGTATATGGAAATGACACTTTACCATACAGAAATAGCATCTGTAATGTCAGCGAACGTTAACGTGCTTGGTACAGAATTGAGTGTATAAAGAATAAATCCATAACCAATAATTAATATTTAACAATTCCCCCTTTTGAGGGTGACAGACATTAATTGGAACCCTCAAAGTAGAGAAGTTCATCTTTAGGATAATCAGATCTTTTCTTCTTCTTTGGCAAAATAATAATAATAATAATAATAATATCAGATTATTGTTATATGCACTCAATAACATAATGATGTGAATTCATGTTATGGTAAGCCGTGACCAATATTCATATAAAATATATATTATACTTTCCTAAACCTAAATCGAAGCATCTCGGGTCCAGTCATCATCATCTGATGTCTTCTGGTCTTCATGTTGACGCCTTGTTCTTGATTCTTTTAAAACACAGTCTTTATACGATAATTCCTTTGAAATAACATGTAGATATCGTGGAGGCCGTGTGTCATGTGTCCATTAAAGTCCATAAATTCAAATGTTGATAGGAAAACAAAGTCCATTGATGAAATGAAGCTTTAATATCTGAGCAGTGTCACCTTTAAAGACCTGGACTTACATTGGCTCGCCTTGGATATTTCTGGAATCCTCCATGCCATCCGCAATGGTCCTGGAACAGGTGTGACGTCTTTGGTCAGCAAAGCAAGGGTTAAAATGACTCTTCCTTGCTAAAAATAGCACCATAACCAGTCTTTAGTCCTAATACACAGGACTTATGTCAGGGTTGTAGTTTCCTGATAATTACCTTATTGTTCACTAGCTTTCATTGAAGCTTCATAGGTGATAGGAAACCACTGGAACATGATAAAAGCGTGATAACACAGTTCATATTAGCATCATAGGATCATCGTCCTCTGCCATTGTGGTTGTCAGTGGTGAATACTGCAGTTGTTGTCAGTGGTGGATACAGCAGTTGCTGTCAGTGGTGAATACTGCAGTTGTTGTCAGTGGTGAATACTGCAGTTGTTGTCAGTGATTAAATGAATTGTAATTGACACAGTCTATTATTACGCAGACATCATAGAGCCTTTTTACCTTCTGGAACTTCGGCTTTTTCTTCTTGCAACTTTTTAAATTTACTTGAATTTAGAAATATGAAAAGTCTTTATTAACGTAATTCCAATATCTTGCTTGAAGTCTTCATTCCCTATTCTATACCAAATCTGGTAATTTTCCTAACCTATAATATCACAGCGTACCATAGCAATCAATAATATCCATAGAATTATTATCAGAATAGTAATATGGAATTCATGTTTGTATAGTAAAACAATAATAAATGATAATGCATTATTAACCATATTCTTCATGAGATAGAACATTTTTATGTCATTGGTGTAATTACCTTTTCAACCCATAGGTGTCAGTGTGTTTTTCATGTAACAAGTGTTTCCATCTTTATTACTAAAACTTTATTAATGGAATATATTTATTAGACCAATAATAGGTAAGAATGTATAGCCATGAACCAAAATGTGAATATGAGTGAATGAATGAATGAAAGAATTATTGTATTTACTCAGAATTAGAACATTTTCTTTTAATGAACCGATATCTTCACTATATTTAATGAAGCAATATTCTTGTACTAGACATTACTTTATTAAATATTGATGTTTCTTGATTGATTGAGATAAAAATAAAAATTAAGAATCAAAAATAGAGATAAAGGAAGAATAAAAATTAAAAAATGAAAAATAAGAATAAAAACAAAAATAAGAATAAAAATAAAAATAAGGCCTTTATATGTTTATGACAAATGCTGAGTAGTTATGTTCTCAGTAACACATACCCTTAATATTTCCATTATCTGGATGATTTCATATTTGTCATGACCTTGTGTTACCAAAATATTCATATTATGCAACTTTGCATGTAATCCCCTTCTTAGTGTAAAGAAATGACTCTTTATAATACTTAATGTTATTATCTGTAGTAGTTCTACCATTGTAACTTTTTATAGTCTTTAAAATGTGTGAAGAAGAGGTATTGATGAAATGTGATGATGTATTCAAGATCAAAAACACATTTCCCCCTTAATACCAAAAAATATTATTTTGTGAAATAATTGATTTATCAAAACCAAAATGAAAAAAAAATAATTGTTTTATAAATTATTTATGTAACTTCTGTTTTAGCTTTATACCATATATTTGTCTGAAAATGTGTACCATCTATGTAACCATTAAAAATAAAAAATAACATTGAATATCATAAAATTATCGTTTGGGAAAAGGAACAAAAATAATAATCTAAATGTAGATTTTCTTGATAAACCATTTTGATGTGTGATTACACTTATCTACTATTAACTAAAAAAAATATTACTAAAGGAATATATGTTGAGTAGATAATATTCATTATGTATCTTAATATTCTAATAATTGAACTGATTTGTATTATTTCTCATAAAAACAAGTTGTTGTTTTCTCGCATACCATGAATTATGATACTTCTTTCATACATCACACGTACATTTTCTCTTAGCAGCTGCTCATACACGCATCTGTCATCTGTCACTCAGACTGTGACACGGATAAGTTCACACCACAAGTTCCTCATACAAAAAGGTAGGAATATTAACCCAAATAATTGTATCTTAATTATCAATGCGCATTGTAAACTACTAAATTTAATATTTTAATATTTCTTTGAATATTCCCCAAATACACATAACAAACTTTGTGAACCATTCTATAGATAAAAGGACTCATAAGAAAATTTGGTTATGAGCTGTTTCTATATTTGGTGCAAGGTTTGCAACTGAAATTGAACTCTAGAACTTAAGAGGCCTAAAGAAAAATTCTTTGACTTGCAAAGGCCGAGCTCACAGAGGCTACAAGAGCTTTAAGTTGCAACCACTGAAAATAGGGGTATATGGTAATTGCCTTATAATTAGAACAGTTTAAATGTCACATGTGTGACTGTCATGCAGTAAGAACATATTGCCATGCAAATAAATGACCTCAAAATGTTAGCAACACACAAAAACTAAATTTAGATTCAGTTAGTTACATATTATTTCCTTTTAAGTGTTAAATATATAAAAACATGCAGTTATTACAAATTCCTGTGTAAATAAAGGAATAAATCCATGTAAGAGAATTTTTCCCGATTAAATCCTACTTTGAAGTGAAAATTCTAAGGAACAATAAGAGATAAGATTAATATCATATTCATCCAGAAACAAAACAATTGCAATGTCTTATACATATATATGTATTGGCTTTAATGTAATTCTAAATATTACTGTAGCTTATTTTAATTATATCACTATAGATATAGATATACAATTATACAATTTCTACTTATACAAGTATACTATATACTGTATGAATATATATATATGTATATATATATCTACAAAAACTGTGAACTACAGAATTATATTTATAAAATAATTACAAATAACTGAATAATATATTGTATAATACTTTTACACAACATATAATTTCATTTTCAGTCAATTCCTAAACCAAATCTTATTTCTTTGTCAAAGATGTCCTGGAAAACTCTGTTAATCATTCCTTTTTTTAATGATTGTTTGAGCAGCTCCGATAATGAGCTGTAAATTGAAGACTTAGATAAGTCATTTTGAGACATCACCTGTTCCTGTCTTTCAATGTCCGCCATTTGTCTCTTTACAGAGAGGTCTGAACTTTGAATTATTAACTCTTTCTGCAAAGCGGACTCTTGTATTTTTTTATAGGGCTTATAACTAATATGTAATTTCCTCCGTATGTCATAGATTTGATTCCGGGATGACTCAGTTTAGAAGATTTTGACACTGGCTTTTGAAAAGATCTTACTCTGTCTGTTTGATTTATTTTCCTATCACGATTCTCATGTTTTCTAGCAAAATCAAGGGATTGAGCACATTCAAATAAAGTATCTTTTTGTGACGCAATAACACGAGATACAGAATTTAGGAATCCAAATTTGTCCACAAAATACTTTATCATTGATTGTGTTTTGACATTGGTAATTAGAGTTTTGTACAACCTTTCAAATATGGACATGAATGTAAAAGTACATTCTTTCCGACCAATCCTTAATTTTTGAAGAATCTCAATATCTGGACAATTTTCATTTAAGGCACAGAAAATCAGAATTTTCAGTCTGTCTTTATCATCTAGATCTCCATGTAATTCATTATCAAAACTCAACTTTAATGTCAGGCATCTGGAAAAGGTTGCAGGAAGCCACAATTTAAATAATTGATTTTTCTCGTCATTACTTAAATCAAGCTTGTCAATAAAGCTTTCGAAGATTTCAGAATTTCTGCATACATGGATTTTGTTATCATATGCAGGAATGATTTTGCATAATTTTAACAAATTTTTCCTAACTTTAATATGGAGTTGGGCCTGTGAATTGTCTTCTATTTTTGGTGGCCATTGAACATCCGTCCCTCATACGTCATCTGCATCAGTTCTGAAGTCTCCTCCCATGTTCCCTCCTACATCAGTTCTCAAGTCTCCTCCCACATTTCCACCATCTTTTTTTACGTCATCAGAGACAAGGTCACCTTGAGTAGCCATTACAGACACATGTCCCACATGTTGCTCAATTTCCTCATTACAGTCAATTTCGGGAACATCACTGGTATCTTCTGACACTATTTCTACATTTTTAGATTTCTCTAATACAAACTTGTGAAATACATGAACTAACTGTAATAAGTTTTTTAATTTCTCTCTTTCTCTATTAAAGGACACCAGCTTAGATTCTAGCTTTAGATTTTCCATTTCACATTCTGCATATAAGCTGAGCCATAAAACTTCTAAATTAGACTGATCTACAGACATAAATTTTAGTCTACTTTGCTTAAAAAAAGAAGTAATGACATCCATATTTCTTACCTTGAAATATCTCAGCTTGTAGCTCCTTTCTTGAACAACGCTCTTGTCATCAGCACGTCTGATTCCTGTAGTCCGTCTGATTCTTGTAGTACGTCTGGCAACTCTTAGTCCTCATTCATAGGTTCTTTTCTGATCCTGAAATATCGTAGTGTGATTTCTTTGACGACTTGCACATCTGACGTAATTTTGCTTCTATTCCTCCCCTTGCAAGTTATCAAAAATTCACACTCTAAAAATCAAGTGTGACTGGCTGGCTCTCCAAAATGTTAAAAATGCTTATTTTAAGTATATTTTTCCAGGACTTGTTACCAGATGCAATACTTTAAAGAAAATGTCACGTTTCTTATAAAAAAAATGTAGTGGTTTATTGGACTGTCCATCAAAAAAACATCATTACAGGAAAACATAAAATGAGTGAAATAGTTACGAAAAGATTGTCCATTTGTCCAGAGCAAAACTTGTACACATCTTTCCTTGGTGTCCTGAATGGTAAAATGACATTCTGTCTCTGTCAGGAGCGTCTCGGAGAAGCAACACGTGGTTACATGGCAGCTGGCTCTTCATTCATCATAGTTCTTGTCCCATGTGTCTGTGGAGAGAGTGAGCGAGCAAGAGCCACCCCTCCCTTTGTGTAGCCATTATATATAAGTCCCTTAGATCACGTGGTCTCTGTATATGGAAATGACACTTTACCATACAGAAATAGCATCTGTAATGTCAGCGAACGTTAACGTGCTTGGTACAGAATTGAGTGTATAAAGAATAAATCCATAACCAATAATTAATATTTAACAGACTGGCAGACCGTGTTCAGTAAACGTGACAGAAGTACATCAGACACTGTGAATCACAAAACATGTTCAGTACATCATGGGCAGTTGGCGAGTCACATGACCACATGGGCGGAGTTAGCCCTTCTATCTCCCGACCGTGGTGTACTTATTTTAAATCTGGTGCTAATTTGCCGGAGAGTGTGTTTAAATTTGGCGCCAAAATTGCTGATTGGTCGCAGGCAGCGGCCGCGACCAATCAGCAGAGGGGTGTTTAAATTTGGCACCAATATCGCTGATTGGTCACGGCCGGCGGCTGCGACCAATCAGCAATTTTGGCTCCAAATTTGAACACGCTTTCCGGGAGATGATACACTCTCTCCGGGAGATGACCGGCTGCTCACACCAGAAGTATCCCGACCGGCGGCGCCGCTCCCCGGTCCTCCGTTCACACTTGCTGTCGGGAGATCAGCGGCCCTAGCCACTGATCTGCCGACGGTAGCCGATCAGAGTACTTCTGCTGCGAGCAGCCGGGAGATGACCGGCTAGCGCCGGTCATCTCCCGGCTACATCACCGCTGACCTCCGTGCAGAAGATAAGCCGCTAACAGCCGCCTTCTTTTTTCTGAAATCCTCCATCATTGATTGGCCGCGGCCGGATCAATCTGCGACGCGAGATTTCCTGGACAGAAAAACAGACAGACGGGATAAGACGATCATATATATTAGATGATACTGTGTATTACCTCATGTCACTGTGTATTACCTCATATTACTGTGTATTACCTCATGTTACCGTATATTACCTCATATTACCTCATGTTACCTGTGTATTTGTTAGAACCCTCTTGTTATGTTTTGTTTCACTTTGCTGGTCACATGACCTTTTTACCCTATTTAGTCTGGTTCCGCCCTTCTGGCCTTGCTGGACTTCATTGTATTATCTACTCTTAAGCTAGCCGGGTGCTTAGGTGCCGTACTCTGTCAGTTTTGCTAGATCTTAGTATCTCTTAGTATTTGTTTTCTGTTTTATTTTCCCTGCTACACTTTCTGTTAGGAGGTGTCCACCTTTTCACCCAGTCCCTAGATCTTGTAGGGATTCCTCCCTCGCAACTATAGGTCTTCGTTCAGACTAGCTGAGGACTTTAGCGGGTCTGGTCGCAGGATCAGGTTCCCCGTTACATCGTAGGCATCAAGCTCAGTTTTATTGTAGGGACAGAATTCCCACCTTTCCTTAGTGCTTGTAGCAGATCATAACAGTAAGTCCAGCCAAAAGAAAAAAAAATAAAAAATCTCTAAGGAAAGATTTTCTGTTTTCCATCATGGTGTCGGTTCAGGATTTGGTTCAGCGCCTGCAGGGACTTTCTCTGGAGGTGGCTGAGATAAAGCAACACGTGAGTAGTTGTTCTGGAGCACATTTCGTGGAGCCAAAGGTACGTTTGCCTGATTTATTGTTTGGTGAACAACAAGATTTTTTTTCTTTTAAAAATGCTTGCTTGTTGTATTTCCGTTTGAGACCCAGATCCTCTGGTGAGGAATCACAGCGCATAGGGTTCATAATGTCACTTTTGCGCAAAGAACCTCAGGATTGGGCCTTTTCTCTGCAGCCTAGTGATCAATGCTTTATATCAGTGGATAGTTTTTTTTCTGCTTTGGGGTTGTTATATTACGATCCGGATCGTGTTTCATCAGCTGAGACAGAATTGAGATGTTTGAGACAGGGATCAGGTAATGTGGAGAAATATTGTACTCACTTCAGAAGGTGGTCCACACAGGTGGGCTGGAACGATTCAGCTTTGAAAAGTTTATTTCTTGCAGGGTTAAGTGAAAGGGTTAAAGATTTGCTGATTGCTTATCCTATACCTGGTAACTTGCAAGAGGCTATGCAATTAGCCATACGGGTGGATAGGAGACTGCGTGCAAGGGTTAATGAGAGTAAATCTGCCTTGTCAGCTCCAAGTTTGGAGAAGGATTGTACTGACATTGCAGAGCCGATGGAAGTGGAGCAATGACATCTCACTCTCGAGAAAAAGAACGCAGATTTGCTAAGGGCTTGTGTTTCTCCTGTGGTAAATCGGAGCATTTTATTAAGAACTGTGCGCTTCGAATGAATAAAGAGAAAAAAAAATGAGGTCAGTTTCGCCCGTATAGCTTGTTTAAACAATAAAGGTGTCTTTCTTTCTGCTACCACTGCTGTTGAGGAGGAATTAATGGAGTTTCGGGTATTTGTGGATTGTGGTTCAACTCTCAATATGATTGATGGGAAATTTTTGGAAAAACTAAAATTAAAACCCAAACTTCTGTCTTCCCCTATTAATGTGGTGTCTGTGGATGGTTCTCACTTGAAAAATGTTACTCACCATATCTGTGAATTTCCTCTTACTATTAATGGTGTTCATCAAGAGAATTTGGATTTGGTGGTTTTGAATAATTTGCCCTCACCGGTGATTTTGGGGTTACCCTGGTTAAAATTGCACAATCCGGTACTGGATTGGTCTACCAATGAAATTAAGTCCTGGAGTCCCAATTGTTATGACAAGTGTTGTAACGGGCGTATTGCTGCTGTAGTTAAGGGGGAGTTACCTGTACCTATTCAGGATTTTTGGAAAGTTTTTTCTGATAAAGAATCGCAGGTATTGCCTCCTCATAGAGATTATGATTGTGCAATTGAATTTGTCCCTGGAGCGACTCTTCCTAAAAGTCGCTTATTTAATTTGACTATTCCTGAGAGAAAGGCTTTGGAGGAATACATACAGACAAGTTTGGCCGCCGGTCACATTAGGCCAGGGATGTCAAAGTCAAACACACCGAGGGCCAAAAAAACAAATTTGCTACAAGCCGAGGGCCGGACTGGTTCAATGTTTATTAAAACATATCGAAATGATTGCACATAGCCTATTGAACCAAGACCTAACACAGTGTACATTATTTAATGATTAAATGAATATGGCAATATTTTGTTATGGCTCTGTCAGTAACTTCAAGTTAAAACATTTTCAACAGCCAAACAGCAAGCGGGGGGGCCCAGTGGCGGCGCTAACACCGCTCTCCTCCGCTAACAGGCGCCGGCAGAGGTGTATCTAGGTTTTCTGGCACCCAGGGCAAGAACTCAGTTTTGCGCCCCCCTCCACACCCACCCCCTAACCCTAATCCCCTCTTCACACTGAATAATCTCCCCTTTACACTAATAATAAATCCCCCTCACACTGAATAATCCCCCAACACACAGAATAATCCCCCCTCTACACAAATACCCCCTCCACACTGAATAATCCCCCCTCCACACAAATAATAAATACCCCCTCCACACTGAATAATCCCCCCTCCACACAAATAATAAATCCCCTCTACACTGAATAATCCCCCATCCACACTAATAATAAATCCCCCTCACACTGAATAATCAATCCCCCAAAACACAGAATAATCCCCCCTCCACACAAATAATAAATCCCCCTTACACTGAATAATCCCCCATCCACACTAATAATAAATCCCCCTCACACTGAATAATCAATCCCCAAAACACAGAATAATCCCCCTCCACACAAATAATAAATCCCCCTTACACTGAATAATCCCCCAACACACAGAATAATCCCCCCCTCCACACAAATAATAATACCCCCTCCACACTGAATAATCCCCCCTCCACACAAATAATAAATCCCCCTTACACTGAATAATCCCCCATCCACACTAATAATAAATCCCCCTCACACTGAATAATCAATCCCCCAAAACACAGAATAATCCCCCTCCACACAAATAATAAATCCCCCTTACACTGAATAATCCCCCATCCACACTAATAATAAATCCCCCTCACACTGAATAATCAATCCCCCAAAACACAGAATAATCCCCCTCCACACAAATAATAAATCCCCCTTACACTGAATAATCCCCCATCCACACTAATAATAAATCCCCCTCACACTGAATAATCAATCCCCCAAAACACAGAATAATCCCCCTCCACACAAATAATAAATCCCCCTTACACTGAATAATCCCCCATCCACACTAATAATAAATCCCCCTCACACTGAATAATCAATCCCCCAAAACACAGAATAATCCCCCTCCACACAAATAATAAATCCCCCTTACACTGAATAATCCCCCATCCACACTAATAATAAATCCCCCTCACACTGAATAATCAATCCCTCAAAACACAGAATAATCCCCCTCCACACAAATAATAAATCCCCCTTACACTGAATAATCCCCATCCACACTAATAATAAATCCCCCTCACACTGAATAATCAATCCCCCAAAACACAGAATAATCCCCCTCCACACAAATAATAAATCCCCCAAAACACAGAATAATCCCCCCTCCACACAAATAATAAATCCCCCTTACACTGAATAATCCCCCATCCACACTAATAATAAATCCCCCTCACACTGAATAATCAATCCCCCAAAACACAGAATAATCCCCCTCCACACAAATAATAAATCCCCCTTACACTGAATAATCCCCCAACACACAGAATAATCCCCCCTCCACACAAATAATAAATACCCCCTCCACACTAAATAATCCCCCTCCACACAAATAATAAATCTCCTTCACATTGAATAATCCCCCAACACACAGAATAATCCCCCTCCACACATATAATAAATACCCCTCCACACTGAATAATCCCCCCTCCACACAAATAATAAATACCCCCTCCACACTGAATAATCCCCCCTCCACACAAATAATAAATACCCCTCCACACTGAATAATCCCCCCTCCACACAAATAATAAATACCCCCTCCACACTGAATAATCCCCCCACCACACAAATAATAAATACCCCCTCCACACAGAATAATCCCCCTCCACACAAATAATAAATACCCCCTCCACACTGAATAATCCCCCCCACACAGAATAGATCCCCTCCACAAAGAAGGAATTCCACCCACACACAAGCAAACAATAAATCATCCCCCTTCTACGCTGAATCTGCAGCTCCACAGACACACGAGGCAGGAGCACTTACATCAGATCTTCTGCTCTCTTCTGCCTGCCGGAAAGTGACTTTAGCACTTGCCCGGGTGTGCCGGGTTCTGACGCCGGCCCTGCTACCGGTGCATTGTGGGAAATGTAGTGTTGGTGCGTGCAAAACACCAGCAGGCGGCTGTGGCCTGCGGGCCGGATCTAATAGTAATTAAATATCATCCAGGGGGCCATAGATAATCAATTCGCGGGTCGGATCTGGCCCGCGGGCCTTGACTTTGACATATGGGCATTAGGCCTTCCAAGTCTCCTGTGGCGGTTGGATTTTTTTTTGTTAAAAAAAAGGACGGCGTTTTAAGGCCTTGTCTAGACTTTCGTGAGATTAATAAGATTACTGTACGCAATCCTTACCCACTGCCATTGATTCCTGATTTGTTTAACCAGTTAGTGGGGGCCAAGTGGTTCTCGAAAATTGATCTTCGAGGGGCATACAATTTGTTGCGCATGAAGGAGGGGGATGAATGGAAGACTGCGTTTAACACTCCACTGGGTCATTTTGAGAATCTGGTCATGCCTTTTGGACTTTCCAGTGCTCCGGCATTTTTTCAGAATCTTATTAATGACATCCTTAGACCTTTGATCGGCAGAAGTGTGGTTGTGTATTTGGATGACATTTTGATTTATTCACCGGATTTGGAGTCTCATTGGAGGAGTGTGCGTGAAGTATTACAGTTACTGAGTGATAATTCACTTTTTGCCAAACTAGAAAAATGTGAGTTCGCTGTACAGAGACTTAGTTTTTTTGGCCACATTGTCTCCAGTGAAGGTTTTGAGATGGACCCGGTGAAAGTGCAAGCTGTGCAGGAATGGCCTACACCTATTGGTGTGAAATCAATACAGAGGTTTTTGGGGTTCGCCAATTATTATAGAAAATTCATAAAAGATTTTTCTGTGATTGCCAAACCTCTGACCGATCTCACCAGGAAAGGTGCTGATGCGGTTCAGTGGACTACTGAGGCCATTGAGGCTTTTGTGTTGCTAAAGGAGAGGTTCAGCTCTGCTCCCATCCTTACGCAGCCTGATGTGACTAAACCATTTTTGGTTGAGGTTGATGCTTCTTCTGTGGGGGTCGGCGCGGTGTTGTCTCAGGCAAAGACGGATGGAGTACATCCCTGTGCTTTTTTTTCAAAGAAATTTTCTGAGTCTGAACTAAAATATGATATCGGTAATCGGGAATTGTTGGCAATTAAACTCGCATTTGAACACTGGCGTCATTTTTTGGAGGGAGCGGAATTTCCCGTTCAAGTCTTCACCGATCATAAAAATCTGGTCTACCTTGATGCTGCCAAACGCTTGAATGCCCGTCAGACTAGGTGGGCACTGTTTTTCTCACGGTTTAATTTTACCGTTACTTACATCCCAGGTACTAAAAATGTTAAAGCTGATGCTTTGTCTCGCAGCTTTTCTCCTATGGTGGGTACTGAGGAGGAGGAGGAAAACATCTTGCAAGAGGGGGTTGTTATTGCTGTTTTGGACTCCGTGCTGGAAGATGAGATTCTTAAAGCACAGGAGAATGCCCCATCTAACACGCCGCATGGGAGGTTGTTTGTGCCTGGTACCCTGAGGAGAGATTTGTTTGATGAATGTCATGACTCTCGGTTGGCAGGTCATCCTGGAATCTCTGAGACCAAGAGACTTGTGGGTCGCAGTTTTTGGTGGCCAGGATGGCAGAAGGAAGTCATTAAGTGGGTGCGTCAATGCACTGTGTGTGCTAGATCTAAGTCTTCTCATACTCCTGCTGCGGGGTTGCTTTGCCCTCTGGAGGTCCCTAGTGCACCTTGGACACATTTGGCTATGGACTTTATTACTGACCTTCCCCCCTCTGAGGGTTTCACTGTCATCTGGGTGGTCGTGGACCGTTTTAGCAAGATGTGTCACTTGGTTCCTTTCATCAAACTGCCCTGCGCTAAGACTCTCGCTAAGGCCTTTGTCAAGGAAATAGTCAGACTACATGGTGTTCCTACTGACATTGTTTCCGATAGGGGACCTCAGTTTGTGGCTCGTTTTTGGCGCGCTTTTTGTGACAGGTTGGGAGTTCATTTGTCGTTTTCATCCGGATATCATCCGGAGTCTAATGGCCAGACAGAAAGGAAAAACCAGGATGTTGAGCAGTTCTTGCGTTGTTTTGTGACTGATAATCAAGAGGGGTGGTCTGAGTTTCTGCCACTTGCTGAGTTTGCTCTTAACAACCATACATCCGCTTCTGCTGGTTGTTCGCCTTTTTTTTGTTGTACTGGGAGACATCCGTCGTTTGGGTCATTTTCCAAGATGGGATCGGCTGTACCTGAAGAGGAGAATTTTTCTGGTCTTTTGGAGAGAGTTTGGACTGATGTGCGTGGTAATCTTCAGGAGGCTAACAAAAGATCCAAAGTGTATTTTGATAGAAAACGACAAGAGGTTTTGTTTGCTATTGGTGACATGGTTTGGTTGTCCTCTAAGAATCTGCGCTTGAGGATTCCGTCTAAGAAATTGGGTCCCAAGTTTGTAGGGCCCTTTAAGGTGCTTCAGGTTATTAACCAATCTGCTGTTAAGTTGGAGCTTCCCACCTCCTGGAAGATTAATCCGGTGTTTCATGTTTCTCTCTTGAAAAAAGCTGAGGTGTCAGATGGAGACGTCTCGGCCACTGTTCCCTGGTGGTGGGGGATGGGCAATATGAGATTTCCCGCATCCTAAATTCTAGACGGTATATAGGGAGTTTACAGTACCTCATCGCTTGGAAGGGTTATGGACCCGAGGATAACTCATGGGTGAGGGCGGATGATGTTTCTGCGTCTAGACTTGTCAGAGCGTTTCACAAGAGGTTTCCGGATAAGCCTAAGTCCTAGGGGATCCGGAGGATCCTCTTAGAAGGGAGGGTACTGTTAGAACCCTCTTGTTAGGTTTTCTTTCACTTTGCTGGTCACATGACCTTTTTACCCTATTTAGTCTGGTTCCGCCCTTCTGGCCTTGCTGGACTTCATTGTATTATCTACTCTTAAGCTAGCCGGGTGCTTAGGTGCCTAAAGGGTATGCCACACTAAACAATATCGCTAACGGGATCGCTAAAAACCGTCACTATTTAGCGATCCTGTTAGCGATGTTGTTCAGTGCGGCAGCTTCCAGCGACGAGCTTCCTGCTGTGATCTCGCTCGTCGCTGGAATCGTTCCGGACCCTATTTTCTCGTCGGCGCTCCCGCTGGGTAAGTATCTAATCGCTGTGTGGCACCTTTTCTTAGCGATTTAGCGGTACTTTTGTACCGCTAAAGTCGTTAAGAAGATCGCTAGCGTTGATAGCGTCGTTAACTATATCGCTAAATGTGGCCGCATTTAGTGATATAGAAACAATCCCGCTAGCGATCTCATTAGTATGCAACGCTAACGAGATCGCTAGCGGAATAGCTTAGTGTGGCAGTACCTTTACTCTGTCAGTTTTGCTAGATCTTAGTATCTCTTAGTATTTGTTTTCTGTTTTATTTTCCCTGCTACACTTTCTGTTAGGAGGTGTCCACCTTTTCACCCAGTCCCTAGATCTTGTAGGGATTCCTCCCTCGCAACTATAGGTCTTCGTTCAGACTAGCTGAGGACTTTGTAAGGAAAAAGATGAACAGCGCTCCATCCAGGTGAGTTCAGTAGAAAAAACTTTATTCAAGCCATCAAGCACGACGTTTCGACCTGTTAAGGTCTTTTTCAAGTATGGCTAAATGTCTAAAAGGGCGGTGTTAAATAGTGTGGGGCACAAACAAGTGCACCAATCACATAATAGCACACGCCCAAGATTCCACATATACAAAGAAACACATGGTACAAAAAATCTTAATACATCATAAAATAGCAATCAAATATGTACAACATATATAAATCAACAATTAAAGAATAGAAAACAAAAAACTTATAGAAATCTTGCATGAAGTCACACAGTATCCTTAGTGTTGTCATGTGCATGAAAGACATCGCTGATCATTGTTGTTAAGTTGCCATGGTTGCAGTGGCCAATCCGATTCCTCCTCCTGAGTGTCAGTGATCCATATCCAATAAGATGGAGGGCGCCAAAACATTGAAAAGCCTATCATACATCAGAATACAGATCGCTATGTTAATATAAGTGCCCACATACCAATCCAATGATCCAAGACAACTGGCGCTAGACGCTGGGTGCATCATCAATAAGCGCTACACCCGTTGTAGAGGAAAACGGTCGCATAGTGAAATTACCACGTATGTGTAAGAGAGGCGTCATAAGGACCGTCCCTAACCTGATGATGCTTCCACGTCTAACAGGAAATGTTACCATAGCGAAGGGCACAACATACTGCATCACAAAGCCCGCCCATAGTCTGACCCCACATCCACAGTCAGCTGGCAGACACTGCCATGGCGAAAGGCACAAAGCACAGCGCCTGTATAATGCATATAGAGATCATAGTACATAGCATTGTTGTATCATAAGCATATCAAATGTAATCCACACAATAAGATATACACTATAAAGCAAGTTAAGTGCAGCACAGCACAAAATAAAAAACTGGGTAATACGCTAATGATGGAAAAAAAATTAGCCAAAAAGAAGGAAATCGCACTGATCAATATAGGGATAATGGCCCAACTGGAACCACCAAATCTCAGCGGAACAATGATCAACTTAATCAAATGCAAGAAAAATCTAATAATGGGAAACCAGGGGAAGGATTTATGCAAAATATAAGTGAACTAAAAAATATTTATATATATATATACAAAAATATGTACAAAAAATGTATAATTACGTGATAATGAAGCTAAATACGAAAATCAACCCCCTGTACATCATAGTAACCTAAAAGATAAAAAGAAGAAGAATAAATATACAAAACCATACAATATTAGATGTTATTCAAATTAAATTCAATGTTCAGACCAGACGGTTGTAGAGTGCCTAATCTATGAATCCACCGTAGTTCCTTCTTCCTAAGTAATTTGGACCTATCACCCCCTCTTCTTAAAGGCGGCACGCTGTCTATGACTCTGAATCTAAGTTGATTCACAGAGTGTCGATAATCAATAAAATGTCTAGGAACTGGCAAATCTATAAGTTTAGTTCTGATTGTGCTTTTGTGCTTGCCGATGCGCGCCCGCACCTCCATGGTTGTCTCGCCAACATAGACAAGTCCACAAGGGCAAACTATCATATACACAACAAAACTGGATGTACAAGAATATCTTTCTTTCCAAAAAATTTTTTTACCAGTTTGAGGGTGGTGAAAAAAGTTGCCCTTCAACATGTTGTTGCAGCATGCACACCCCAAGCAAGGAAAGTTGCCAAAGCGAGGGGAACTAAGTGTCCGTTGAATAAATGATCCAACTGGACCAAAATCAGATTTAACCAATTGATCCTGTAAGTTTCGTCCTCTGCGGTAGGACAACAAGGGCGGATGATTAAATTCCATAATATTCGGGTGACCCCGTTGTAATAAAGCCCAATGCTTTCTAAGAATAGATCCAACGGCACCACTAGTAGGATTAAAGGTAGACACAAATGGAACACGTTCGTCATTACATCTGGTCCGTGGACCATGTCGTGAAGTTTCACGTGTAGTTTCTAAGGCTCTAGACTTATAATCCATGACCAAGTTCCGCGGATAGCCTCTAGCTAAAAATTTATCACACATAACCTGGAGGCGTTGGTCAATGGCGCTCTCATCCAAGACTATTCTTCTAACCCGTAGGAGTTGACTCCAGGGTAATGAACTGATCATATTTTTAGGATGGTTACTATTGAATAACAAAAGGCTATTTTTGTCTGTACTTTTGGCAAATAAATCTGTTTTTAATGAATTACAATCCTTGTACACTAAAGTGTCCAAAAATTGCACCTGAGTCAAAGAATGTGTCATGGTGAATTTAAGTTCTGGGTAAATTTGGTTCAACTCTGAATGAAAAGCGTATAGCAAATCAGGGCCACCCTCCCAGACTACAAAAACATCATCAATGTAACGCCACCAGGCCCGGACATGGCACCAGAGAGCTGACTTGTACACAAACTCATCCTCCAGTACCGCCATTCTTTAATTGTTGATTTATATATGTTGTACATATTTGATTGCTATTTTATGATGTATTAAGATTTTTTGTACCATGTGTTTCTTTGTATATGTGGAATCTTGGGCGTGTGCTATTATGTGATTGGTGCACTTGTTTGTGCCCCACACTATTTAACACCGCCCTTTTAGACATTTAGCCATACTTGAAAAAGACCTTAACAGGTCGAAACGTCGTGCTTGATGGCTTGAATAAAGTTTTTTCTACTGAACTCACCTGGATGGAGCGCTGTTCATCTTTTTCCTTACATTGTATCTCCGAGTTGGTTCCTTGGACCCGGTACGTGCGCCCCACTGCTGAGAGTGCTGTCGACTGCTTTTTCTTTTTCTTACAACTGTGAACCGAAGTTGACTGGCACCCGCATCACCAATATGGACGGTAATGGTATTCCGGAGATGGGTGAGCTGGACAATGCCAAAATGTTCTCATATACTGAGGATGATGCTATACGTATTTTGTCTGCACAAACCATTGACAACACTTTTTTAAGTAAACCAACTAATGAAATGCTTCGAAGAAAGTGGGAAAATGAAAAGAGGAGACTGATATCTTTTGAGTTACATATGGTCACTCTGACAGAGTACTATAAAGTACGTTGAATCCCACGGGGCTTGCGCCCACACCTCAGACCTACGCTGTTGCCAGACAATACACTGTTCTGTTCTAAGTTTGAATCCATCTCCAATAAATATGCATTCGATATTATGCTTCTCAATATTGAGTTTCTACAGAAGGAGATGGAGCAAGTCAAGAAGAACATCGGTGATCTGGAGGAACAACTTACATCACAGTTGACGGCACAGGAGTGGGGCACTACAAAGACCAAGGTAGAGGAAAATCTTGTTAAATTCCGTAATGACATTGAGTTAACTAAACGATCCAAATGGTTTCGCGATGCGGATGATTACAAATTGGGTCGCATCTTTTCTTGGCATAGGGGTAATATCACCCGTCAAAATACTGGAGGTCAACGGACTGGTTCCAACAGAAGACGGAGGAGACCACAAGACAGAAAAGTGTCTAATTTTGGTTTCACCACTGCAGACTCCGAATCCACTGATGATTATAAGTCTAGAGCCTTAGAAACTACACGTGAAACTTCACGACATGGTCCACGGACCAGATGCAATGACAAACGTGTTCCATTTGTGTCTACCTTTAATCCTACTAGTGGTGCCATTGGATCTATTCTTAGAAAGCATTGGGCTTTATTACAACGGGGTCACCCGAATATTATGGAATTTAATCATCCGCCCTTGTTGTCCTACCGCAGAGGACGAAACTTACAGGACCAATTGGTTAAATCTGATTTTGGTCCAGTTGGATCATTTATTCAACGGACACTTAGTTCCCCTCGCTTTGGCAACTTTCCTTGCTTGGGGTGTGCATGCTGCAACAACATGTTGAAGGGCGACTTTTTTCACCACCCTCAAACTGGTAAAAAAAATTTTTTGAAAGAAAGATATTCTTGTACATCCAGTTTTGTTGTGTATATGATAGTTTGCCCTTGTGGACTTGTCTATGTTGGCGAGACAACCATGGAGGTGCGGGCGCGCATCGGCAAGCACAAAAGCACAATCAGAACTAAACTTATAGATTTGCCAGTTCCTAGACATTTTATTGATTATCGACACTCTGTGAATCAACTTAGATTCAGAGTCATAGACAGCGTGCCGCCTTTAAGAAGAGGGGGTGATAGGTCCAAATTACTTAGGAAGAAGGAACTACGGTGGATTCATAGATTAGGCACTCTACAACCGTCTGGTCTGAACATTGAATTTAATTTGAATAACATCTAATATTGTATGGTTTTGTATATTTATTCTTCTTCTTTTTATCTTTTAGGTTACTATGATGTACAGGGGGTTGATTTTTGTATTTAGCTTCATTATCACGTAATTATACATTTTTTGTACATATTTTTGTATATATATATAAATATTTTTTAGTTCACTTATATTTTGCATAAATCCTTCCCCTGGTTTCCCATTATTAGATTTTTCTTGCATTTGATTAAGTTGATCATCGTTCCGCTGAGATTTGGTGGTTCCAGTTGGGCCATTATCCCTATATTGATCAGTGCGATTTCCTTCTTTTTGGCTAATTTTTTTTCCATCATTAGCGTATTACCCAGTTTTTTATTTTGTGCTGTGCTGCACTTAACTTGCTTTATAGTGTATATCTTATTGTGTGGATTACATTTGATATGCTTATGATACAACAATGCTATGTACTATGATCTCTATATGCATTATACAGGCGCTGTGCTTTGTGCCTTTCGCCATGGCAGTGTCTGCCAGCTGACTGTGGATGTGGGGTCAGACTATGGGCGGGCTTTGTGATGCAGTATGTTGTGCCCTTCGCTATAGTAACATTTCCTGTTAGACGTGGGAGCGTCATCAGGTTAGGGGCGGTCCTTATGACGCCTCTCTTACACATACGTGGTAATTTCACTATGCGACCGTTTTCCTCTACAACGGGTGTAGCGCTTATTGATGACGCACCCAGCGTCTAGCGCCAGTTGTCTTGGATCATTGGATTGGTATGTGGGCACTTATATTAACATAGCGATCTGTATTCTGATGTATGATAGGCTTTTCAATGTTTTGGCGCCCTCCATCTTATTGGATATGGATCAATGACACTCAGGAGGAGGAATCAGATTGGCCACTGCAACCATGGCAACTTAACAACAATGATCAGCGATGTCTTTCATGCACATGACAACACTAAGGATACTGTGCGACTTCATGCAAGATTTCTATAAGTTTTTTGTTTTCTATTCTTTAATTGTTGATTTATATATGTTGTACATATTTGATTGCTATTTTATGATGTATTAAGATTTTTTGTACCATGTGTTTCTTTGTATATGTGGAATCTTGGGCGTGTGCTATTATGTGATTGGTGCACTTGTTTGTGCCCCACACTATTTAACACCGCCCTTTTAGACATTTAGCCATACTTGAAAAAGACCTTAACAGGTCGAAACGTCGTGCTTGATGGCTTGAATAAAGTTTTTTCTACTGAACTCACCTGGATGGAGCGCTGTTCATCTTTTTCCTTACATTGTATCTCCGAGTTGGTTCCTTGGACCCGGTACGTGCGCCCCACTGCTGAGAGTGCTGTCGACTGCTTTTTCTTTTTCTTAGCTGAGGACTTTAGCGGGTCTGGTCGCAGGATCAGGTTCCCCGTTACATTGTAGGGTCCAGCTCAGTCCTATTGTAGGGACAGAATTCCCACCTTTCCTTAGTGCTTGTAGCAGATCATAACAGTATTACCTCATATTACTGTGTATTACCTCATATTACTGTGTATTTCCTCATGTTACAGTATATTACCTCATTTTACTGCGTGTTACCTGATGTTACTGTATATTACCACATGTTACTGTATATTACCACATGTTACTGTATATTACCTCATGTTACCTGTGTATTACCTCATGTCACTGTGTATTACCTCATGTTACTGTGTATTACCTCATATTACTGTGTATTACCTCATATCACTGTGTATTACCTCATGTTACCGTATATTACCTCATATTAGCTCATGTTACCTGTGTATTACCTCATATTACTGTGTATTACCTCATATTACTGTGTATTACCTCATGTTACTGTATATTACCTCATTTTACTGTGTATTACTTTATGTTACTTATGTATTACCTCATGTCACCTGTGTATTACCTCATGTCACTGTGTATTATCCGTGTTCAGTAAACATGACAGAAGTACATCAGACACTGTGACTGACAAAACATGTGCAGTACATCATGGGCAGTTGGTGAGTCACATGACCACATGGGTGGAGTTAGCCCTGCATCGCTGATGTTACTGGGCATTACCTCATGTCACTGTGTATTACGTCATATTACTGTGTATTACCTCATATAACTCTGTATTGCCTCATGTTACTGTGTATTACCTCATATTACTGTGTATTACCTCATATCACTGTGTATTACCACATGTTACCGTATATTACCTCATATTACCTCATGTTACCTGTGTATTACCTCATATTACTGTGTATTACCTCATGGTACTGTACATTACCTCATTTTACTGTGCATTACCTTATGTTACTTATGTATTACCTCATGTCACCTGTGTATTACCTCATGTCACTGTGTATTACCCGTGTTCAGTAAACGTGACCGAAGTACATCAGACACTGTAACTGACAAAACATGTTCAGTACATCATGGGCAGTTGGTTGAGTCACATGACCACATTGGCAGAGTTAGCCCTGCGTCGCTGATTGGCCGTGGCCAGACCAATCAGTGACACTGGATTTCCTGGACAGACAGACAGGATAAGACGATTATATAAATAGATAGATGACGCCCCCCAAAGCAAGCCAATCACTGCAATGCCCTTCTCTAAGATGGTGGTGGACGCTGCCCATATCATCTCGTTGCCCACAGTGTACGTCCTTGCTCATTGGCTGAATAAAGGCGCCTGCAAGCATTACGGGAAAACAGACTTTGGCACTTGTTTTACCGAATGTATGGCCGACTTGACGCTATGGTCGGGTTTCGCTTGGCGAAACCCGACTTTGGCGAAAGTCGGCGACATGAATCTGACCGACCTGTTTCGCTCAACTCTAACCAGGATCCATAGAAGAGTTGCAGTGTTATTACCTCATAAAGGGGCAGTGGTCTGAATTGTAAAAATTTACCCAATCATTAACATGCAAACCACCCTGTGGGGTAAAGGCATTAAATAATTTTTGAATTTTGCACTACAGTATACACAAGTCATTTTACAGTAAAAAATGTTTCTTAACATTTTTTTCCTGTAATATGCAATTTCTCATCTGTTTGTAATGTTTTATGTCACTCCTTAAAGTGAAGTAAAATTATGACACTATTGTTCTCAGCAGCAATCTGGGAGTCAGAAATGCTTTCAGGGGTCTTCCCCATGCTGTTCTCTTTCCATTCAACACTTTTCCCATCTACTTGAACATTTTCACAGCCCCCCAGACCTCTTTGTTGGAGCTGCTGGAAAAAAACTTGGATTTCCCATTGGCTCCCATTATACTCAAAAGGCTGGAGTCACACTGGCGACTAAATCGTACCACTAGAAAGCGATGAAATATCGCTTTGCAGTCGAACCAATATTAATCAATGGAGTAGGTCCCAGCATCCGATTTTTTGTGGTCCGATTTAAACGTGCGAGTGCAATCGCAGCATGCTGCGATTGTCACCGATTGTGGGTCGACTATCGCCAATGCAAGTCTATGGGTGCGATGAAAAGTGGGATTACAAACGGACCGGACGTGTGAGTTGCGCAGAAATCGCACAAGTTTTCCAGGTGACAGGAAACTGCCTTTGAAATTCTCAGGAAGCCTTTACATGCTAATTAGCTAAGCACATCTTAAAAAAAACAGGAAGAATGCCTACACGGAGTCCAGAAACATGGCATCTAGCCACATCAATGTGGAACTCCTCATCGTTTTGGTGCAGGAGAGGCCTGAATTGTGGGACCAGCGCGATCCCAATTACAGTAATCGGAAACGCAAAGAGGCTGCATGGCAAAGAATATGTGAACACATTTTCACAGACTATCAGCAGAGATCCAGGGAGGAGCAAGAGCGTCTAAGTAAGTACCACATGTAACGGTTTTTTAATTTGTAAAAAAATGTTGTTAAGAAAATAATAATGTAGGCTTATGTGTTTAAATGATATTTAAAATGCAGCATTATCGAACTCTTCATATTTAGAACTACACATTGATGTGTGTGTTCACAAACAATATCCATGTATCTTAAAATATCATCGATGATTTGTCATTTATTGACTACAACATTTTGGACTCCCCTTCACCTCAGATGTAGTGTGTAGGTCCTAAAATGCTAAATCATTTGAGTCGTCTTGTTAAGGGCCAAGCATTTTTGTAAATGTATGTTAGTGCTTAGAACATGGACACTTCTGGTTGTATGTTGATGTCTTTTAATATTGTAAGTCACATCACACATGACCACTATTTAAATGTTCAGTGTTGCATATTTGTCGTTTTTGGTTACTAAATACATATCACTCATAATAACCGTTATGCTGTTATTACATTTGTAGTGACAGATGTGACAAGGCAGTGGCGCAGCTGTCGGGACTGCTACCGGAGGGAGAGGCAGATTAGGGATCGGAGTGGGGCTTCAGCTTCTAAGAAGAGGAAGTACCTATATTTTGATAGACTAAACTTCCTTGCGCCAGTGATGGATCTGCGACCGTAAGTGCATGTGTGTTGAACTACTTTCATGGCAAACTTTGTTATTTGCTGGCTTTTAATTTTTTGAATTTATTTCCTTTCTAGGACGGAGTCAAACCTAACTGAGAGGGAGACGGGGTCCGACTCCGAAGTGCTTATAGACCCCGTTGGTGATGGGGCAGAGGAGGCAGGCCCTTCCTCTGCAGCATGTGGTTCCACACAAGCAGCACCACCAGCAGCTGCAAGACCAGAGAATTCACTAAGCCAGCATCCGGAACATGAGGACCTACCTCAGAGCAGCAGCCCTAATAGGCCTCAGGATGTGTCTCCTCCTCCTTCCCAACGCACAAGGCGAGGTAGGCGGCGACGAGAAGGAGTGGGTTCTGTGACAAGGAGGCAGGTGGACCGAGGAGTTCTGGACTATTTGTCCAGTGTAGCAAATGATGATGGGGAGGAGGGATTTTCCCGCAGTCTGGCCCGTTACCTCCGGGCTATTCCAAGACAGCACAGACTGCGGATCAGAGGCGAACTGCAGATTGTTTTGGATGCTGGAACAGCGCCTAATGATCCAAGCAACCTACTAGATTATCTAGAAAAATGGCAGGTTAGTCCTGAAAATGTGTTAAGGTTGTTTGGACCCCATCTATCACAATCTGCTTCAGCCTCTGATCCTCCTCCTCATCATCATCCTCCTCCTCCACCTCCTCCTTGTGTCCAACAGAACCCAACTCCTCCTCCTCATCCTACTGCAGCTCCTTCTTTCTACGGAGCTACCCAGCTCCAAGCCATGGGACAGAGTGGCCATGCACAATATGCCCACTCTACCATACCCAATGTTGTTGGCTGGCCACAACATGGATATGTTAGACATGGGCATATTGGGGGTCATTCTGCTAATGCTCAGTCATATCAATATGACTATGAGCATCAATTCCCTATGTACCCCTACCCACAAGGCCATCAGGATGCAGCGGGTAACCCAGCTGCTACGTTAGGTTCTGCACCAGCTCAGGGTCAAACACAGGGTGCAGATAGTGGAAGGCCTAATACCCAACCTGGCCCTCCATCCTCACCACCACCACCACCAAGCTACCATCAATTGTAGCTGTACTAAGCTTTTTTTGTATCTAAGTTATATATATTTATTTTTGCATATTGAGAATGTTCTAAATAGTTTATTTTAATGTTTGGACATGTTGGTCCGTTTTACAAAATATATCAGCCTGTAAAAGGCTTAAAAACAAAATACACTAATGAGTAAAATTAGTGAAGTGCCATTGGTTGTCTGTGATTATTCTTATATGTTATGTCCTGTCTTAAGTAGGGTAAAGTGTGCATAAAATAATTACAGTCTTCCATGAATTGATGAATCAAAAGTAAGTTTATGGTATCATATAACATAAAACACACTACATAGCTATGGCCTCCTCTTGCCAAGGAATAGCACCAGCAGGGGAAACAAAATAATTGGTCAATAAGTCACGGACTTTGAGTCCAGAAGGGGGACCACGAGGATGGATGTCTGCTCTCATAGGCCTCGTCATATAATCAGACTGAAGGTCAGCCATATCAGCTGATGAGCATTCATGCATTCTTGTAAAATTATGTAGTACCACACATGCTTGCACTACAAGATTAACATTTGAATCACTTAGCTGAATGGCTGATTGTAGGACACGCCATTTGGCTGTAAGAATACCAAATGTGCACTCCACCAGGCGTCGTGCACGAGAAAGGCGATAATTAAATATGCTTTGCCCATGGTTCAGATTGCGCCGAGGATATGGCCTCATAACATGACGAGTTAATTGGAAGGCCTCATCCGCTACTACAACATATGGCACTGCATCCATATTTGAGTGTGGAAGTTGACATGCTGGTGGTAAGTCCAATTGGTTATTGCGTAGCCGCCGACCCATAATGGAAGAATTGAAGACTCTGGAGTCTCCAGTCCTTCCATAGGCCCCAATGTCTACAATTATGAAGCGGTAGTTACTGTTGACCAAGCCCAACAAAACTATAGAAAAATATTGCTTATAATTGTAGAATTGGGTCCCTGAGTTCGGCGGCTTATGCACACGTATGTGCTTCCCGTCCAGGGCTCCAATACAGTGTGGAAAATTAGTGCTTTCTTGAAATCCACGTGAAATCCTCAACCAATCTTCCATTTTGGGCTCTGGCATCACCTCTTTATTTAGTCTTGACCAAATTTGTCCACAAGTACAGCTGACTATTCCGGAAATGGTGGATTTGCCTATTAAAAACTCTAAATGCAGAGCCCAGAGCGTATGAGAGCCCAGTGGAAAGAAACCTGCAATACACAAACAACAACAAACATGTACACATCAGACCAAAAAAATAAAATCACTGCATTAATCAAATGTAAACAGTGGACATTTGTTTACTCACCCATTCACTTAATGTTATGACTTACAAAGCATTATGACTGATACACACAAGCATATAGGGAAAAGGTCACTATTTAATAATGACATCGGGTACAGTATGTTAAGATGAACAAAGTAAGAAGAATGTGAAAGTTGTTAAATTCTGCAAAACATCATCAACATATCGTTGACACACATACCTTAATGTTAGAAGAAGCCTTTCCTCAGCAGAAATGGAAGGACGCATCCTGGTGTTCTGAAAGGTGATTCCAGGGCGCAATATGTCAAGCAAAATATCAAAGGTGGCAACACTCATGCGACAATAGGCAAAAAACTTGTCTGGATTCCTACGCAATGTTGAATACAGGCGCTCAAAATGCCCTTTGCTGATCCTTCGCATCACAAGGGGATGCACCCACATCCTTCTGCGGATTCTGTGAGAAACAACTACAGGGTATGGCTCCCCAAAACTTCTGGATAGCAGTCAATAGTACAGCAGACGCTCAGTTCTATTAAACATTAGTCTGTCACTCATAATTGTAACTTAGCAGCAACACAACAGGAACCACTAAGAAGCCAAACACTCCACGGCAACGTTGGGAGGGTAAGAGCAGTCAAACCACGCTTAAATATGGGTCTGGCTCATTATTCAAATTATTTGCAGGCCTCAAAACCGTTAAATGTCCATTTTGCTATGATGCCACTAAAAAACGGTAGTCGCTGGGTAATCGGATGTGAAACGTAAGCGTAAATGCGACAAAATCGCATCAACTAATAAAAATCGGATGCCAGTCGCATCAATGTTCATGACATTTTAAGCCGATTATCGAACGACTAAAACGGTCCGATTTTTTAGACGTTGTGTGTGACTCCAGCCAAACAAGCATTCGAGCATTAGGAATTGCTCTGTTTGAGCAATGAGCACCCGAGTGTTTTTAGTGCTTGCTCATCTCTACTGAACACATATGGAAAAAAACTTTCTTCCACTTGAAGATTATGTGTAAAATCTGCAACTCTGCCTACATCTTGTAAATCAAAACTACTTTAGCACCAACATCATTTCCTAATCCATTAATCTAAAACAACTTTTTGACACTTTACACTACTTCCTCAGTCCTAATGTACTATTACTGATCTCAGAATTGAAGAGCTGGCCACTTCAAAGAAAAGATTGACAACACCCAACAGAAAATTATCTCTTACTAGAAAAAGGTCTGATGCTATCGCATCGGGAGTGCGGTGAAATTAACATCTGCGTATGCTTAGTGGTACTGACAGGAGCAGCGCGTCTAGAGAGCGCAGTTGTGGCTGTTACTGTGCATGTGCGGGAATTGCGGTCACGAACTGTGCCTACGCAAGTGACAAACACATCACCGCTATTCCCTCACATGTGTAGTAACAACGTGGCTGAAACGTGCACCATATATACTCGAGTATAAGCTGACCCGAGTATAAGCTGAGGCCCAGAATTTTGGCACGAAAAACTGGGTAAGCTTATTGAGTTGAGTATAAGCCGGGTATGCATTGTCCCCACAGTCCTGTCCTGGTATGTGTGGCTCCCTCCATCCTGTCCTGGTATGTGTGGCTCCCCCATCCTGTCCTGGTATGTGTGGCTCCCCCCATCCTGTTCTGGTATGTGTGGCACCCCCTCGTCCCTGTCCTACTATGTGTGGCTCCCCCTGTCCTGCTATGTGTGACTTCCCTGATCCCTTTCCTGCTATGCGCAGTTGTGGCTGTTACTGAGCATGCGTGGGAATTGCGGCCACGAACTGCGCCTGCGCAAGTGACATGAACATCACCGCTATTCCCGCGAGCTTGCGCAGTAACGATGTGGCTGTTACTGCGCCTGCATGGGAATAGCGGAGACGTGTACCACATATATAACCGAATATAAGTCGACCCGAGTATAAGCGGAGGCACCTAATTTTGCCACTGAAAACTGGGTAAGCTTATTGATTCGAGCGTAAGCTGGGTATGCATTATCCCAGTCTGTTATCGTATGTGTGGCTCCCTCATCCTGTCCTAGTATGTGTGTCTCCCCTGTCCCTGTCCTGGTATGTGTGGCCCGCCCGTTCCTGTCCTGTTATGTGTGGCTCCCCCGTCCCTGTCCTGCTATGTGTGGCTCCCCCAGTCCCTGTCCTGCTTGGTGTGTCTCCCACCGTCCTGCTATGCTTGGCTGTCCTGCTATGTGTGGCTCCCCCGTTCTGCTATGTGTGGCTCTCGACATCCCTATCCTGCTATGTGTGGCTCACATGTCCCTGTCCTGCTATGTGTGGCTCCCCCCATCCCTATACTGCTATGTGTGACTCCCCTGTCACTGTCCTTCTATGTGTGGCTCTCTCCCTGTCCTGCTGTTTGTGGCTCCCCTGTTGTGAATGGGTTTGAGATGAGTTCTGAGCAGAGGCTCCCTCTGGTGGTTACAAGCGGTGCTACTGAAGATTGTGAGGACTGGGAATCAGGTGTTACTGACTGGTCTTATATAAGGGAGTCATTTTCCCATCAGGGTGGCCGGTGATCAATTGTTCTGGTCTAAATCCTTCATTCCAGTTTCCCTTGTAGCCTGCTGTGTCGTGTCTGCTTCTCCTGCTAACAGATAAGTCTTTTTCTGCTTTTGTGTTTGTGCTATATTTTTGCATTTTGTCCTGCACTTCTTTGGGGGCCTTCAGGGTCCCCTCCGGGGGCTTCTGCCCTCTCAGTTTAGTTCAGCAACTGAGTTTTTTTTTTTTGCTTTTTCCAGTTTTTTCAGTGGCTGCTGTTTTGATTTTGTTACACCAGAGAACTAATTTAGGTGGTAGAGGTCGTGTGATCTCAGGTGATTTTGAAATTAGTAGAGTTGGTGCTTTTCAGGGTTTTCTGGGATTGCAGTAAGTACCCTTCCTATCCTTTTCTATTTAGATAGTTTGGGCCCCAGCTTTGCTCATACTATTTTCTTTTTTTTTTTTTTAAGCCTACAGCACCTGGTATTCCCAGGCGGTCTCCCATCCAAGTACTAACCAGGCCCGACCCTGCTTAGCTTCAGAGATCAGACGAGATCGGGCATGTTCAGTGTGGTGTAGCCATAGGCTGGGCATCCCGGAATTTTTGGTACCAGAGACTTGGTTAGTCGGTCCTTTTGGTGGCCTACCTTGTCTCGTGATGTCAGGGAATTTGTGCAGTCCTGCGGGACTTGCTCTCGCTCCAAGCCTTGCTCTCGCTCTAGTGGTTTGTTGATGCCATTGCCTGTGCCCAAGAGACCATGGACCCATATCTCTATGGATTTCATTTCTGATCTTCCTGTTTCTCAGAGAATGACCACCATCTGGGTAATTTGTGATAGGTTTTCCAAAATGATACATCTTGTGCCATTACCTAAGTTGCCTTCCTCCTCTGAATTGGTGCCGTTGTTCCTTCAGCACGTGGTTCGTTTACACGGCATTCCTGAGAACATTGTGTCTGACAGAGGAGTCCAGTTTGTTTCCAGATTTTGGAGGACTTTTTGTTCTAAACTGGGTGTTCAATTGTCTTTCTCCTCGGCATTTCATCCTCAGACCAATGGTCAAACTGAGAGAACAAACCAGACATTGGAGACTTATCTAAGATGCTTTGTGTCTGCTGATCAGGATGACTGGGTCTCTTTTTTGCCTTTGGCTGAGTTTGCTCTTAATAATAGGGCTAGCTCTGCCACTTTGATGTCTCCGTTTTTCTGTAATTCTGGGTTTCACCCTCGATTTTCTTCAGGACAGACGGAGGCTTCTGTCTGTCCAGGTGTTGACTAAAAAAAAATAGTATGAGCAAACGCTGGGGCCCAAACTATCTAAATAGAAAAGGATAGGAAGGGTACTTACTGCAATCCCAGAAAACCCTGAAAAGCACCAACTCTACTAATTTCAAAATCACCTGAGATCACACGACCTCTACCACCTAAATTAGTTCTCTGGTGTAACAAAATCAAAACAGCAGCCACTGAAAAAACTGGAAAAAGCAAAAAAAAACAAAACTCAGTGGCTGAACTAAACTGAGAGGGCAGAAGCCCCCGGAGGGGACCCTGAAGGCCCCAAAGAAGTGCAGGACAAAATGCAAAAATATAGCACAAACACAAAAGCAGAAAAAGACTTATCTGTTAGCAGGAGAAGCAGACACGACACAGCAGGCTACAAGGGAAACTGGAATGAAGGATTCAGACCAGAACAATTGATCACCGGCCACCCTGATGGGAAAATGACTCCTTATATAAGACCAGTCAGTAACACCTGATTCCCAGTCCTCACAATCTTCAGTAGCACCGCTTGTAACCACCAGAGGGAGCCTCTGCTCAGAACTCATCTCAAACCCATTCACAACAGTACCCCCCCTTGAGGAGGGGTCACCGAACCCTCATTTGAGCAACCAGGTCGGTCAGGATGAGTTCTATGATACGCACGGATAAGTCTCCTAGCATGGATGTCCGAAGCAAACACCCAAGAATTGTCTTCCTGACCATAACCTCTCCATTTAACCAAATACTGGAGTATCCGTCTAGAAAAACGAGAATCCAATATTTTCTCAACCACATACTCCAGATTGCCCTCAACCAAAACAGGGTCAGGAGGCACAGCAGCAGGAACCACTGGCTCAACAAACCTCTTCAACAAGGACTTGTGGAACACGTTATGGATCTTAAATGTCCCTGGAAGAAGCAAACGAAAAGAAACAGGATTAATAATCTCCATGATCTTATAAGGTCCAATGAACCTAGGCTTAAATTTAGGAGATGCTACTCTCATAGGAATATTCTTTGAGGACAACCAGACCAAGTCCCCACTTTAAACCGGGGACCATCAGTCCTATGCCGGTTAGCAAACCGCTGGGCCTTCTCCTGAGAGAGGGACAACCTCTCCACTACCTGGTCCCAAATCTGTTGCATACGCTCCACAACAGAGTCAACACCTGGACAGACAGAAGCCTCCGTCTGTCCTGAAGAAAATCGAGGGTGAAACCCAGAATTACAGAAAAACGGAGACATCAAAGTGGCAGAGCTAGCCCTATTATTAAGAGCAAACTCAGCCAAAGGCAAAAAAGAGACCCAGTCATCCTGATCAGCAGACACAAAGCATCTTAGATAACTCTCCAATGTCTGGTTTGTTCTCTCAGTTTGACCATTGGTCTGAGGATGAAATGCCGAGGAGAAAGACAATTGAACACCCAGTTTAGAACAAAAAGTCCTCCAAAATCTGGAAACAAACTGGACTCCTCTGTCAGACACAATGTTCTCAGGAATGCCGTGTAAACGAACCACGTGCTGAAGGAACAACGGCACCAATTCAGAGGAGGAAGGCAACTTAGGTAATGGCACAAGATGTATCATTTTGGAAAACCTATCACAAATTACCCAGATGGTGGTCATTCTCTGAGAAACAGGAAGATCGGAAATGAAATCCATAGAGATATGGGTCCATGGTCTCTTGGGCACAGGCAATGGCATCAACAAACCACTAGAGCGAGAGCAAGGCTTGGAGCGAGAGCAAGTCCCGCAGGACTGCACAAATTCCCTGACATCACGAGACAAGGTAGGCCACCAAAAGGACCGACTAACCAAGTCTCTGGTACCAAAAATTCCGGGATGCCCAGCCAATGCGGAACAATGAATCTCAGACATCACACTCTTTTTCCATTGGTCCGGGACAAACAATTTTCCAACAGGGCAGCGCCCGGGCCTATCCTCCTAAATTAGTTCTCTGGTGTAACAAAATCAAAACAGCAGCCACTGAAAAAACTGGAAAAAGCAAAAAAAAACAAAACTCAGTGGCTGAACTAAACTGAGAGGGCAGAAGCCCCCGGAGGGGACCCTGAAGGCCCCCAAAGAAGTGCAGGACAAAATGCAAAAATATAGCACAAACACAAAAGCAGAAAAAGACTTATCTGTTAGCAGGAGAAGCAGACACGACACAGCAGGCTACAAGGGAAACTGGAATGAAGGATTCAGACCAGAACAATTGATCACCGGCCACCCTGATGGGAAAATGACTCCCTTATATAAGACCAGTCAGTAACACCTGATTCCCAGTCCTCACAATCTTCAGTAGCACCGCTTGTAACCACCAGAGGGAGTCTCTGCTCAGAACTCATCTCAAACCCATTCACAACACTCCCCCATCCATGTGTGGCTCCCCCGTCCCTATCCTGCAATGTGTGGTTCCCCCTTGTCTGTCCTTATATGTGTGGCTCTCCCTGTCCCTGTTCTGCTATGTGTGGTTCCCCCATCCCTGTCCTGCTGTGTGTGTTGTTAGAACTCCCCTGTTAGGTTTTTTCTATCTTGCTGGTCACATGACCTTTTTTGCCTATTTAATCCTGCTCCGCCCTTCTGGCTTTGCTGGACTTCATTGTAATTTCTACTCTTAAGCTAGCCAGGTGCTTTGTTACCTTACTCAGTCAGTTTTTGCTTGGTCTTCGGACCTCTATGTTCTATGTTGTTTTTTTTGTCTTTTACTGCTACAACTTCTGTTAGGAGGTGTCCATCTTTCTCCCAGTCCCTAGTTCTTGTAGGGATCCCTTCCTCGCATCTATAGGTCTTCGTACAGACTAGCTGAGGACATTAGCGGGTCTGATCGCAGGATCAGGTTTCCCGTTACATCGTAGGGATCTAGCTTAGTTCTATTGTAGGGACAGATCTCCCTTATTTCCTTAGTGCTTGTAGCAGAACATAACATGTGTCTCCCCCGTCCCTGTCCTGCTATGTGTGGCTCCCCCCGTCCCTGTCCTGCTATGTGCAGTTGTGGCTGTTACTGTGCATGCGTGGGAATTGCGGCAACAACATGCACCTGACCGCTATTCCCGTGCATGCGTAGTAACGAAGTGGTTCCCCTTTCCCTGTCCTTCTATGCTTGTCTCCCCTGTCCCTGTATGAGTGGCCCCCGTCCCTGTCCTGTTATGTGTGACTCCCCCATCCCTGTCCTGCTATGTGTGGCTCCCCCAGTCCATGTCCTGCTATGTGTGGCTCACTTGTCCCTGTCCTGCTATGTGTGGCTCCCCATCCCTGTCCTGCTATGTGTGGCTCCCCCTGTCCCTGTCCTGCTTTGTGTGGCTCCCCCGTCCCTGTCCTGCTTTGTGTGGCACCCCCAGTCCCTGCCCTGCTATGTGTGGCTCCCCCCGTCTCTGTCCTGGTATGTGTGACTCCCCCTGTCCTGTGCTGGTATGTGTGGCACCACCCCATCCTGTCCTGGTATGCATTTTCCCCCCTTCCTGTTATGGTATGTGTGGCTCCCCCCGTCCCTGTTCTGGTATGTGTGGCTCCCCCGTCCCTGTCGTGGTATGTGTGTCTCCCCGTCCCTGTCCTGCTATGTCTGGCTCCCCCTGTCCCTGTCCTGGCTCCCCTGTTCATGTCCTGCTATGTCTGACTCTCTTGACCCTGTCCTGCTATGTCTGGCACACCCCGTCCCTGTCCTGCTATATGTGGCTCCCCCGTCCCTGTCCTGCTATGTGTGGCTCCCCCTGTCCATGTCCTGCTATGTGTGGCTCCTCCCATCCCTGTTCTGCTATGTGTGGCTTCCCCCGTCACTGTCCTATGTGTGGCAACCCCCGATACCTGCCCTGCTATATGTGGCTCCCCCGTCCCTGTCCTACTATGTGTGGCTCCCCCGTCCCTGTCCTGCTGTGTGTGGCTCCCCCTGTCTCTGTCCTGCTATGTGTGGCTCCCTGTCCCTGTGCTGCTACATGTGGCTCCCCCTGTCCCTATCCTGCTATGTGTGACTCCCCCATCCCTGTCCTTCTATTTGGGGCTCTCCCTGTCCCTGTCCTGCTTTGTGTGGCTCCACCCATCCCTGTCCTGCTGTGTGTGGCTCTCCATGTCGCTGTCCTGCTATGTGTGACTCCCCCGTCCCTGTCCTGCTATGTGTGGCTCCCCGTCCCTGTCCTGCTATGTGTGGCTCCCCTTGTCCCTATCCTGCTATGTGTGGCTCCCCCATCCCTGTCCTTCTATGTTTGGCTCTCCCTGTCCCTGTCCTGCTATGTGTGGCTCCCCCATCCCTGTCCTGCTGTCTGTGGCTCCCCCCCATCCCTGTCCTGCTATGCGCAGTTGTGGCTGTTATTATACATGCGCGGGAATTGCGGCAACAAGCTGTGCCTGCACAAGTGACATACACGTCACTGCTATTCCCGTGAATACGTAGTAATGACGTGGCTGTTACTGCGCCCGCGTGGGAATAGCAGAGACATGTACCGCATATACTCGAGTATAAGCTGACCCGAGTATAAGCTGAGGCACATATTGCCACAGAAAACTGGGTAAGCTTATTGACTCGAGTATTAGCTGGGTATGCATTGTCCCCCAATCCTGTCCTGGTATGTGTGGCTCCCCCCGTCCTGTCCTGGTATGTGTGGCTCCCCCCATCCTGTCCTGCTATGTGTGGCTCCCCCTTTCCCTGTCCTGCTATGTGTGTCTCCCCCGTCCCTGTCCTGCTATGTGTGGCTCCCCCAGTCCCTGTCCTGCTTGGTGTGTCTCCCACCGTCCTGCTATGCTTGGCTGTCCTGGTATGTGTGGCTCCCCCCGTCCTGTCCTGGTATGTGTGGCTCCCCCCATCCTGTCCTGCTATGTATGGCTCCCCCTTTCCCTGTCCTGCTATGTGTGGCTCCCCCAGTCCCTGTCCTGCTTGGTGTGTCTCCCACCGTCCTGCTATGCTTGGCTGTCCTGGTATGTGTGGCTCCCCCCGTCCTGTCCTGGTATGTGTGGCTCCCCCCATCCTGTCCTGCTATGTATGGCTCCCCCTTTCCCTGTCCTGCTATGTGTGACTCCCCACGTCCCTGTCCTGCTATGTGTGGCTCCGCCCATCCCTGTCCTGGTATGTGTGGCTACCCCTCCTGTATGCGTGGCTCCCTGTTCCCATCCTGTATGTATGGCTTGTGTTGCCTCGGCTACCCCGCCCTCACTCAACCTCCCCGGTCCTCCTCCGTCCTCACCGGTCCTCCTCCATCCTCCTCGGACTTCCTCCATCCTCCCCGGTCCTCACTCAACCTCCCCAGTCCTTCTCGGTCCTCCTCTGTTCTCCTCGGTCCTCACGCGACCTCCTTGGTCCTCCTCCGTCTTCCTCCATCCTCACTCAACCTTCCCGGTCCTCCTCGGTCCTCCTCTATCCTCCTCGCATGGTTGCTACACCATTCCTGCATCTGTTTTCCTGGCTTCCAGCAGCACTTCCTGTATTCAGCGGTCACGTGGTACTGCTCATTAAAGAAATGAGTATGCGCTCCACGCCCATACCGTATATTCTAGACTATATGCCGCAAGGCCATGAACTGCGTCTGCGCAAGTGACACTGCCGCGGTGCCTTATGGGATTGGGTTATTGCGGACAACTGGCAATTATATACGTAGAGATCGTAATTCTTTAATATCATCAATCCCATTCCCTCTTGCACTTGATCAGTAGATTTGGCTTTCAGCATTATGTCTACATTTATGATACAATATATAATTTTTCCTCTAACATAAACCATGCACTATATCAGAAATTGTCTGCCTGCTGTCTCTCTATATGCACATGAATTTTTCCAAAACTGAACATCTTGTGTTTCCACCCTTTACTACCCTACCTAAATTGTATATTTCCATTTCCATGTCTGGTTCTACCTAAACTTTCAAGCAGCATTAGTACCATATTTGATTGAGATATTTTCTTTATCTAATCTATTGCATGCTTGTCTTACCTGTTCCTCAAAATTATCTTTAGAATCCAGCCTTTTCTTACCATTAAAACTCACAAACTAGAATAAAAACATAGTGAGCAAATCCCCTACAGTAGGTAAAAAAAATAGTAATAGTACATGTAAATAACACAGCGTAGTTATTTGTCACTATTTTGATCAAAAGAGCATAAAAGCCATACCAACGCAACAAGATGTAACCAATGAAGATGGTACCTAAAGGGCTCATACCCATTTGCGAGAAACATGGATGAGTGCAATCCGATAAAATACGTATTGCACTTGGACCAATGTTATTCAATGGGTGACATTTCATCTGCGATTTTTTTTATCAGCTGAAATCGGACTGAGAAAAAAATCGAAGTAGGCTGCGTATTGCTGCTTATCTCGGACAAGAATTGCTGATACAAGTCAATGGATGCGAGAAAAAAATTGCACAGCACTCGCACCATGCGAGTGCTGTCCAATTTTTAAGCACCGGTGTCCTTGAAAAGCTGGTACTTCATGTCCGGCTACTGTAAAATCACATATGACAGCTCACAAAATAATAGATATATCCATGTTGAATACATATATATTTATATATATACACATGTCAGTGAAAAATACAGTTAATATATTGTGTGTGCAAAATTATGGACATGTATTTAATAAATGATTATTTCAGGGGAAAAAAGGCATGGGGTATCCCTATAATTTATAGCTAGCAATAGTTATGCAGACAGCTTAGAGCTGATATTTATAGCCTAGGAACTCGCCATGGATAGTGGCCCCTGGCTACAAACACCAGCTCTCAGACACCACAGAAAAGGTGCATCTGTAAGATGCGCCAATTCTGGCACATAGCTTGCTCTTCCCACTGCCCTGTAAAGGCGGCATTTGGGGTAATAGTTGGTGGGGTTAGTAATGAAGTTGCTCCATTTAGACACCCCCATTACTAATCCCATAATCAAATTGTAAATAAAACACAGACACCCTGAAAAATGTTATTTTATTGAAAGAAAGACACAGACTCCTTTATTATTATATTATTATATATTATTATATTATTCTAAATTAAACCATACTTGCAACCTCTGCTAATTACCCGAAGCCCTCGATTTCCTGTAATAAGCAGAAAATAAAAAAGCAAAAATATACCATACCTGTCCGTCGTTGTGGCCCACGCTGTAATACATATCTGGGGGATATACAGTTTACAACCAGGACGGTGCCAAGATGTGATCGCCCCAGCTGTAAACCCTTAGTGAATGAGGAGTTCAGTGACTAGCTCAGCCTCCCAGCCTGACCCCGCTGAACTCTTGAGAGAGAGAAAATGCCAGTTCAGTTGACCTCTAGCAAATACCTCTAAGCCTTGTACCATTATTGTTGTATTTTACTCTGACTGCAAATCCATTGTAATTCCGTTGTATAGCTTACTGTATATTTCTGTAATTATCTAGTGCGCCCTTAAGGCAATTAGACCATAAAATTAATCTTGGGCTGATGCTTTTACTCTGATTACGAATCTTAGAATACCCAGTGGGTAACAGGACACCCTCCCCGGCGGCCATTTGCTCTACAGTCATGGCCAAAAGTTTTTAGAATGACACAAATATTATATTTTCACGTGATCTGCTGCCCTCTGGTTTTTATGTGTGTGTTTGACAGATGTTTTTATCACAGACAGAAATATAATTTCAAACATATGAGTAACAAAAGCCTATATTGACAGTTAGAATGAGTTAATGCAGCAAGTCAATATTTGCAGTGTTGACCCTTCTTCTTCAGGACCTCTGCAATTCTCCCTGGCATGCTCTCAATCAACTTCTGGATCAAATCCTGACTGATAGCAGTCCATTCTTGCACAATCAATGCTTTCATTTTGTCAGACTTTTTAGGTTTTTGTTTATCCACCCATCTCTTGATGATTGACCACAAGTTCTCAATGGGATTAAGATCTGGGGAGTTTCCAGGCCATGGACCCAAAATCTCTATGTTTTGTTCCCTGAGCCATTTAGTTATCACCTTTGCTTTATGGCAAGGTGCTCCATCATGCTGGAAAAGGCATTGTTGATCGCCAAACTGCTCTTGGAGGGTTGGGAGAAGTTGCTCTTGGAGGACATTCTGGTACCATTCTTTATTCATGGCTGTGTTTTTAGGCAAGACTGTGAGAGAGCTGATTCCCTTGGCTGAGAAGCAACCCCACACATGAATGGTTTCAGGATGCTTAACAGTTGGCATGAGACAAGACTGGTGGTAGCGCTGTCATGGAAATATATATGTATCCCATATATTCAAAGTACATTCACATATATATTTATTCACAGTTCACAGTTAGATAGATCTCACTTGCTAAAAATCCTGTGCTCATGCCAGCTACAATCAGTCATTTTAAACGAATCTGGCCTTCATAAGGCCTTCATAAGGAACAAGTACATGGAGTCTTATTAGATATCTGTTGTTTACCTTATAGTCATGCAAGACAACTAGGTCAAAAGAATATAAAACAATAATTCTGCAACTTCAGCTCTTTTACCATGATTATCATAATTATCATATTTACACTAGAACAGCCAATAATCTAGCAGCTTTTAATTGTATGTTAATTGACTAACCAGCCCCTTTTTGTAAACGTATAAAACCTTGAATGAATAATAAATGTATGTCTTTGACGAACTGTTATACTGACACTTTCGTGTGGACAGTCTCATTTCGTTCTGAGCGCTCAAAAAGACATTAAATAGAGATTTGGACATGGCAAGCAGCAAACACGGAAGGATATATTTATCCTAATTAAATTTCCATAACAGCGCTCACCTTGTCTTCTCCGAATGAGGCGTTTTCCTGATGTCCCAAATAGTGTTGAGCGATACTGCTCGATATCTAAAAATATCGGATCGGGATGGTATCGCCGATATCACTAAATATCGTCGATATCCGATTCCGATACCGGAAGTCCCATGTAAGTCTATGGGAACAAAATATCGCAACTAAAAAAACACTTTCTTTCGTTGTAAACACAAAATATACACACATAGAATACATATATATATATATATATAAATATACATGTCATTGTGACATATATATATACATATATTTATAGTTTATACACTTCTACATAGTAAAATAGATTCTGATTCAATTGCCGGGTAAAGCTGTGACATACCCCATAGAAGTCGACGGGCTCGGTGCCGAGTACCCCAAAACCTCTGGCTCTGTGCGACTCAACTTGGGCGTCACGAACAGGATTCTGTAGCTCGCTATAAGCGAGTCCTGTGTGCCTGAATTGAACTGGTTTTGTGCTTGAGAATTGCTAAAATCATCAGAGAATGTATTTGCCATTTTTCCGCCATATCTGCGTCACGACGAGGCACTGGTGAAGAAGAAGGGCGTGCTCTTCATGGGTGTACACTCACTCAGTGGCGCGAAAACGATGGCCGACCACTCTAAATGTTACTGCAATGTAAGATCGTGCCCCACAGCTCTTGAGTTCCGCCTCCTCATCCTCCTCAGTGTGCGGAAACTAACACGAAGGTCCCGCCTCACTACAAAAGAGGGGCCCTCTCCAGATGCTAATGACACATGTGACTTGGCAGAGATGGCTAATGGACACGAGCAGAAGTGTGAAGGGATGGAGCAGTCAGAGCTCTCCCCCCACGGAAGCGACCCGATCGCCACGGAACCACCATTGGGCACCCGGCCTGGAAACCCTCCTACGCTGCAAGAAGCGGAGGATACCCTGAGAGACCTGGCCCGGCACCGGGAGGAGGTCGCCAGGATGGAAGCCAGCTGGCGTGCCCTAAAACTAAACTTGGAGCGGCGCCAATCCCTCTTACCTGAAGTGTCTGTACCGGAAGGTGAGGCACCCGTTCTAGTAGAGGAGTCCGTGCGGGCATCCCAGCCCTTGCAATGCGATCCGGTTGACGTCGCAGTGGAGGCACCCGTTCCTGCAAAAAACGCTGCACCGGCAGCACCCCAGATCCCGCTGTCTGCCCCCGTCGCTGAGACAGAAGAAGCGACACCCGTCCTCATGGAGGAGGCCGCGCAGGCACCAGAGGTCTACCTGTCTGTACCGGAGCCCCGACTGTCATCTGTTCCAGAGCCGGCTGCTTCCTCCGCAGGTGAGCGCCGCCAGGACTGTCGGGCGCCAGGAGAGCTGCCGCAAACCGGACATCGTAAGCTGCAGTTTGATGGTGGAGACATGGAGATGCTGGTGGAGGAGAATTACAACCGGCGTCAGGAGGAAGAGTGTAGACGTCGGGAGAGAAAAGCCGAGCGACAAAGGGAGCAGCGCGAATCCCAGAAGCTTCGCCAACGTCACATCGAGAAGGACCGGGCAGATAAGGACCGGATGAGAAAAGATAAAAGTACGGTGAGGGAGCCGCGGCGTAAGGGTGCAGTACGGAGCTTTAAATTGAAAGCTGGTTGGGGCTTCATCCAGGAGCCTGGACTTTATTTAGAAGTGTTTGTGACCCGGCGGGACGTGGAGACTCACCTCCCAGAAGGACACCCGGGGAGGGACCTGTTGCCAGGAGACTTGGTAACTTACACCCGACACTGGGGTTACAATGGATGGTATGCCCTAAATGTCACCAGGTGCGACCCCTGGTCCCCAGAGTGTCAGGAACCTGTGAGACCCTCGGAGCCTTCAGCCTCCCACATCCAGGCCTCTGCAAAAGTGCCCACCCCACGCCGTAAATCTCCCCAGCCTCCCTCAGTGGTCTCCTCAGCAGCCCCAGCTATGGACATGATAATGATAGCTGGCCCGTACCCGGCGCCTGTTAGGCCCCCTGGGGTTCGTTCGGTCCAGGACATAGGGCTCCAGACCCGGAGGGAGATGAAAGAGGTGGCCACACAGACACAGATAGCGGGTCACGACTTGACTGTACAGACCACACGACGTCATCAGGTCCTGGTGGTCCTTGGTGTCTCGGATGTTTGGCAAGCATCAGAAGAGTACCAGGTGTTACCTGGAACACCCCTGCCAAAGAATTATAAATAACCCGGACAGGGTCCCTGTATGTAAATAGTTAAATTGTTGATGTACCCGGACGGGTGAATGTTCATAAAAAAGTTTTTTAATTTAATAAAAAAAACAACACAGTTTTCATTACTTTTATTACAGTCTCATCCTGCGACGCCATCGATCTCCTGTAAAAAAATGAAAAAAAAAAACAGCAGTATACCACCTGTCCGACGCAGTCCATAGTAACGAGTGTCCCACGACGATCCAGCTCTGCTACATCAGAATGACATCAGAGGCAGGCAGGCAGACAGGCAGAGCCTGTCATCCCGGCGCAGCACAGCTGATTACCTGCTTCCCCGGCGGTGACGTCATCGGACTGGTATACGGCCGGGATTACCCTGCAGTCACTGCAGTTATCGCGAAAAACTGCATGTGACCGCCAGGGAGAAGATAATGGCGGCCATCAAGCAGTCCAGGACGTGACCGCCGGAGATCTTCTGCCAGGTAAGTGCCGCTGACTCCTGACAGACCCGACCGACGGACACTCACAGTGACAGTGACAAATCCGATTCTGGTATCCGATAAGACGAAAATATCGGTACTCGGAATCGAAAGCCCGATACAGCTAATATCGGCCGATACAGCTAATATCGGCCGATACCCGATATTTGCAGTATCGTATCGCTCAACACTAGTCCCAAACAATCGAAAAGGGGATTCATCAGAGAAAATAACTTTAACCCAGTCCTCAGCAGTCCACTGCCTGTACCTTTTGCAGAATATCAGTCTGTCCATGATGTTTTTTTCTGGAGAGAAGTGGCTTCTTTGCTGCCCTCCTTGAGACCAGGCCTTGCTCCAAGAGTCTCCGCCTCACAGTGCATGCAGATGCACTCAGACCTGCCTGCTGCCATTCCTGAGCAAGCTCTGCACTGCTGGTAGCCCAATCCCGCAGCTGAAACACTTTTAAGAGACAGTCCTGGCGCTTATTGGTCTTTCTTGGGCGCCCTGGAGCCTTTTTGGCAACAATGGAACCTCTCTCCTTGAAGTTCTTGATGATGCCATAGATTGTTGACTGAGGTGCAATCTTTCTAGCTGCGATACTCTTCCCTGTTAGGTCATTTTTGTGCATTGCAATGATGACTGCACGTGTTTCTTTAGAGATAACCATGGTTAACAGAAGAGAAACAATGATGCCAAGCACCAGCCTCCTTTTAAAGTGTCCAGTGGTCTCATTCTTACTTAATCATGACAGATTGATCTCCAGCCATGTCCTCATCAACACCCACACCTGTGTTAATGGAGCAATCACTGAAAAGAGGTTAGCTGGTCCTTTTAAGGCAGGGCTGCAATGATGTTGAAATGTGTTTTGGGGGATAAAGTTCATTTTCTAGCCAAATATTGACTTTGCAAGTAATTGCTATTAAGCTGATCACTCTTTATAACATTCTGGAGTATATGCAAATTGCCATTAGAAAAAGTGAAGCAGTAGACTTTGTAAAAATTTATATTTGTGTCATTCTCAAAACTTTTGGCCATGACTGTAGGTGCAGTTCCCTTACTGACCTGAGAGACAAAGGGGGCGCCGGAGAGCTGTGCCTGTGGAGTTACGTCACATTGGTGACGTGAAAGGACGGGGGTTGTCCTTCACATTTGGTGGCAGCAGTGGGATCCGAGCAATAGTGTGCGTGGGACCCCTACTCCCAGACACTAAAGACCACCAGCGGTAACTTTCACTGCTGAGGTCTTAAGGTCAGCCCAGCACTAGACGGTCAGAGTGTAAATATCATAAGTTGTGTGCAAGGTCAGGGTTGCAGCTGTGTCAGTAACCAAAGGTTCCCAAGATGGCGGAAGGCACCAGGAGTAAGGCAAAGGGGGAGGCCAATGCTATGGTCTATGAGGGGTTCGATAACGATGAAGGCGAGGGGGAGCTCAGCCAGGGCTCCCCAAGGAGCCAGACACCCGTGCTCAGTCTCGCAGTGGACTGTCCACCACCTGCCCGTCTCAGCCTGTCCAGATCGGAGGCCCTTTTCCAAGCAGCTATGGCACAGCTCGAGGCTGGTAATGACGCCGCCCATGACAGACTCCTGGTGGCAGCAGAGAAAGCGGCAGAGCGTGAGCAAGTGGCGGCAGAGCGTGAGCATGCAGAACGTGTGCTGCAGACTGCGGAGAGCCATGAAGCTGCGGAGCGCCGGCACCGACTGGGTATGGCTCAGCATGGGCTCCCGCTGGACGCTCCAGCCCCACCAGAGACCAAGGCTTCCAAGGTCAGGGCGGAGGACTTTCCTTGCTTGAAAAAGATGGAAACCTGGATTTCTTTCTGCTGGCCTTTGAGAGGACCTGCCTCCAACATCATCTGGCCCTGGATCAGTGGACAAGGTACCTGACCCCCATTTGAGGGGTAAGTCCCTGGAAGTTTTGGGGGACTTACCTGCCGGGGAGGAGCAGGACTACAACAGCATCAAGCGGGCCCTGATCCAGCACTACAACCTCACCCCGGAGTCATACCGCAGGAAGTTCCGAAGCCTGCAGCGAGGTACATAGGACACCTGGACCGACCACATGCGGCCCCTGCTGAGAGCCGCGGAGCACTGGACCTCGGGTCTAGAGCTCACCACCCGCCAGGAGGATCAGGAACTGCTCATCATGGAGCAGTTCTTGTGGAACTGCCCAGAGGACCTCCAACAGTTCCTCCATGACCGGAAACCAGACGAGTATGCCAACAAAAGGCATCTGAGCCGAAGAAGCCTGCCAGCAGCACTTGAAAAGGGGGTAAGCCCAATCCTGCACCGGCCACATATTCAGCCCCCAGAGTGCAAGGGGTGTACCCCCCTGCTGCCCTCTCCAGGCCAGGAACAGAACCCAGGCGTTGTCATCATTGCAACCAGCCAGGACACTTTAAGGCTGCATGTCCCCAGCGCCATAAGGCCCCATCCCTGTCCCAGAAACCGTCCACTGTTTTGTGTGTGGGAGGGGGTGGTGGGAGGTCCCTGGACAATTACCAATCCGTCACCATCGGCTGCTCAGCGGTCATGGGACTGTGGGACACAGTCGCTGAATGAACCCTGGTACGTCCTGAGGTGGTGTCCCCTCAAGACTTGGTGCCTGGGAAAACCCTTTCCGTCTCCGGAATTGGAGGCGTTGAACCGGTGCTGCCCGTCGCCAAGGTATATTTGGACTGGCGGACCGGGAGGGGGATGCGGGAGGTGGGAGTAATGCCAAATATTCCTGACAATGTGTTGCTTGAGACCGATTTGGGGTGGCTAGTGTCCCAGTATGTGGGCACTGAAGCCCCAAGTTCGGCTCCCCAAGAATGTCATGACTCTACTGTGAATGCTAATGTTAATGTATTGAATGTGCCTCCAACAGTGGAGGAAGGAGTGAAACCTCATGGTAAGCCATGCACTGACACTACACACACAGGGCTCACAGTGAGGACAGGTGAGGAGGCTGCAGGGGAGAGCTCAGAGGTGGAGGGAGGGGCTGCTATGGGCAGTATAGGGCCCCTAAGTGAATCCAGCCTGCTGAGTCTAGGGCCTCTGCAGAAAGAGGAACAGGCCATGGGGGAGGGGGCGTCCCAGGAGAGGAGCCCCCAGGTAAGACCCCAGGGCAGGAGCTCCCCACATCAGGGATGTCAGGAGGCCAGGGAAGTCTGCCTGACCCGGCGACTTGGTCAGGGGACGAGTGGAAGCAGGCGCTACCCATGGTCTCAGCGGTCGTGGCCGCTGTTGCCAAGGGGTGGGAGCGCCGAAGTCCAAGGAGCCTCGCGGAGGTCCGACAGTTTCACCCTCTCCGACCAAGTGGCTGCCGAGTCAGACAACGGCCAGGAGATAGATCCCGGGGAACTGACAGATTGTGTGGCAGTTTCATCAATTCTTGCCACATCAAGTCAGGGATTTCAGGCAGCGTTGGAAGCTGACGCTAGCCTGAAAACTCTCAAGGAGTAGGCGGCACAGCCTCACCTGGAGTCCGACCGCGAGCGAGTGGTCTGGGACCAGAAACGGCTGTACCGGGTAACAGTCCAGCAGGGTTCACCGGAGGCGTGGCTCAGGGGCTGACAGTTAGTGGTACCCTATCCGTTCAGGGCGGAATACTTGCGGATCGCACACGAGATTCCCATGGCCGGACACCTAGGGATCGCTAAAACCAGGGCCAGGCTAGCTCAGCATTTCTACTGGCCTGGAATGAGGACCGAGGTGATAGCCTACTGCCGTTCGTGTGACACCTGTCAGAGGGTGGGGTAGGCGGAGCGGCACCCCAAAGCCCCACTGGTAGCTCTGCCCATCATCGAAGAGCCTTTCTCGAGGGTGGCTGTGGATCTCATTGGACCTCTGTTCACTCCCAGCCGCTCCGGGAAATGCTTCATACTAACGGTAGTGGACTATGCCACCCGGTATCCTGAGGCGGCAGCTTTGTCGTCCATTCGGGCCGACAAAGTGGCCACTGCTTTACTGGAGATTTTCTCCACAGTGGGGTTTCCCCAGGAAATGCTCACCGACCGAGGGACCCAGTTCATGTCGCAGCTGATGGAGTCTCTCTGTAAGCAGGTACAGATGCAACATCTGGTAGCCAGCCCGTATCACCCACAGACCAATGGCCTGTGTGAGCGGTTCAATGGCACCTTAAAGCAGATGCTGAAGATGTTGGTCGACTCCCATGGGAGAGACTGGGAGCGGTATCTTCCACACCTGCTGTTTGCATACCGGGAGGTCCACAGGCTTCAACGGGATTCTCCCCCTTTGAGCTCCTGTACGGGCGACGTGTACAGGGACCCCTTGCTCTGGTAAAGGAAGAAAGGGAAGAGGATTTAGCCACCCCTGGAGTGTCGGTCATTGAGTATGTTGTGCGATTCCGGGACCAAATGATGGCCTTGACACGGCTGGTGCATGACAATATGGCCCGAGCCCAGTCTGACCAGAAGTGGTGGTACGACCAGAATGCTTGTGAGCGGACCTACCAGGTGGGTCAAAAGGTGTGGGTACTGTTCCCCGTACCTCAAAACAAGCTTCAGGTGGCCTGGGAGGGTCCATACCTCGTGCACAAGCAGCTCAACGCCGTCACCTATCTGGTCACCCTTGACCACGCCCGTGGAAGGAGGAAGGCCTTCCACGTGAACATGATGAAGGCCCATCATAAGCGGGAGGCTTGTGCCCTCCCAGTGTGCAACCTTCCCGAGGAAGGAGAGGCAGAAACCCTCCCGGATCTGCTCACCCAAGCCAAGGCGGGTGGATCCATGGAGGATGTGGGGGTTGGCCACTAGCTCTCGGAGGACCAACGTTCACAGCTGGGGGTCACCCTACATCCCTTTCAGGAGCTGTTCAGCAGCCTGCCTGGAAGGACTGAGACAGCAATCCATGACGTGGACACCCGCAATCACCCCCCGATCCGGCGTTCAGCATATCGGGTCTCTCTTGAGGTGCAGCAGCAAATGCGCCAAGAGATAGACGAGATGCTGAAGCTGGTGGTGATCCAAGCGTCCAACAGCGCGTGGGCTTCGCCTGTAGTCCTCATCCCTAAAAAGGACCGAACTACGCGGTTCTGTGTGGACTACCGGGGGCTCAACGCTGTGACGGTCACCGATGCGTACCCAATGCTGCGCATCGATGACCTGCTCGACCAGCTGGCCGGGGCTAAGTACCTGACCATCATGGATTTGAGCAGGGGGTATTGGCAGATTCCCCTGACCCCTTGGGGACGGGAACGCTCTGCCTTTATCACCCCAGTCGGACTGTACGAGTCCACGGTGATGCCCTTCGGCATGAAAAATGCCCTTGCCACTTTTCAGCGGATGGTCAACACGCTGCTCGAGGGACTGGAAGGGTATGCAACCGCGTACCTGGATGACATTGCCATCTTCAGTCCCACCTGGGAGGATCACCTAGAGAACCTGGCGCAGGTGCTCAGGCGGATCCAGCGAGCAGGCTTGACCATTAAGCCGGAAAAATGCCAGCTGGGTATGAGTGAGGTCCACTACCTGGGACACCGGGTAGGTGGGGGAGCTCTGAAGCCAGAGCCCGAGAAGGTGGATGCCATCGCATCCTGGCCCACCCCCAGGACCAAGAAGCAGATGATGTCCTTCTTGGGGACTGCTGGGTACTACAGGAGGTTTGTTCCACACTATAGTGCCCTGGCCACGCCCCTGACAGACCTCACCATGAAAAAGCTGCCCGTCGCAGTCGACTGGACCGTCGCATGCGAGACAGCTTTCCAGGCGCTCAAGACCGCCCTTTCTAGCTCTCCTGTACTACAGGCAGCCGCCTTCACGTGACCGTTCTTAGTGCAGACTGACGCCAGCGACTTCGGCCTCTGTGCTGTGCTCAGCCAGGTTAACACTACGGGCCATGAACACCCCGTTTTGTACCTGAGCCGGAAGCTCCTGCCGAGGAAAGTGGCCTATTCTACAATGGAGAAGGAATGTCTGGCAATTGTGTGGGCCCTGCAGCGTCTGCAGCCATACATGTACGGACGCCAATTCACCGTGGAAACAGACCACAACCCCCTCAGTTGGTTACACACGGTCTCTGGGACGAATGGGAGGTTGCTACACTGGAGCCTCGCTCTCCAGCAGTACCACTTCACCATTCGCCACAAAAGAGGCAGGGACCATGGTAAAGCTGATGGGTTGTCCCGGCAAGGAGAGGGTGCGGAAGGGCGTATGGGGGAACACAGGAATGTGATACCCCCTAGCGCCCTCTAAAGCCGGGAGGTGTGAGGAAGGAACAGCCACCATCTTGGATATGGCCTGCTCCAGCCGCCATGTTGTCTGAATTCACAGATTCACAGCAGCTAACTGCAGTAATTCTCTATGGCCTCTGGGCATATTTAATACAATAGGGGTTGGTCTCCACTCTGAATGAAAATATCTATCAGTATGCTGAGTAGATTCGACTCAAGACAGGATTTACTGCTCAATATGAATAGACAGGCCTGTTAGTATGCTAAGTAGGCCAGGCCCAAACAGTACTTCAAAGCTGGGAGCTTCAATTAGATTATAATTGCCAGCTAGACACAGAAAACACATCTATTGTGTCTCCCAACCATGACGGCTCCGTTCTAGGATTATGAATTATGAGCACATCTTTCTAGGTACAAACTCATAAAAAATATCTGCGTGATCCTGCGGACCTCGGGCATCTGATGGTGCAACTCCCGAGGCGGTGATGGCTCGGGAGTCTGAGATATAGAGATTGGCAATCCAAAGAGACCCAATCAGGCCAAGTTTGATCTCCATGCGACAGGCAAAACATACTGCATCCGCTGGTACCTCTCGTATCCTGATCCGATCATCTTGGAGAAAGTTAACCCCTTTGCTAGATATTGGGAATAAATTCTGCAGGGAGCTAAGGGTGGAGATTGTCAGCCCACCCTCGGACACCGAGGGGAGGGACCTAGCAGGTTTAAGAACTGTGAGCTATGGGCAGACTGGATCCATTCTCACAGCAGCAAGACAATGAAGAACTAAGGACCAAGGGACAGATCTGCCAAGGGAGCAGCGGTACACGTTTTGGGGAACTGTCCAGCAACTAAGACTTTCACCTGTGGATCGCAGAGCTCCCTGCCTCCACATGCCCCTACAACCTGGTAATATTGACCTCTAGCTAATACCTCTAATCCTTGTACCATTATTGTTGTATTTTACTCTGACTGCAAATCCATTGTAATTCCGCTGTATAGCTTACTGTATATTTCTGTAATTATCTAGTGCGCCCTTAAGGCAATTAAACCATAAAATTAATCTTGGGCTGATGCTTTTACTCTGATCACAAATCTTAGAATACCCAGTGGGTAACAGGACACCCTCCCCAGCGGCCATTTGCTCTAGGTGCAGTTCCCTTACTGGCCTGAGAGACAAAGGGGGCGCCAGAGAGCTGTGCCTGTGGAGTTACGTCACATTGATGACGTGGAAGGACGGGGGTTGTCCTTCACAAAAACCAATATGCTATTAATCAAATTTTAGAAAATTACATTTTTTTACATCATAACAAACACATTATATCAACATTATATCAACACACACTGTCCCTGGCTTCACCTAATGCATTCATTCAGTAAGCAGGAACGTTTCTCATTTACATATAATCAAAAAACACACTTTGGGTAACCACAAATTTGTATTGCATGTGTGGAGTCCAGCTGCATCTGGATTCATATCTCCCAGAAGGGTGCACAGAAGGAATTCACCACTAGAGGTCTCAATATACATTCACACACCTTCACCCATCCCTAAGGCCACCAGAGGGAGCTCTATAGATATAAAAGGAGGGTGAAGACAGGAAAGTTCAGACAGTCAGTCAGCTCAGAGCTGCAGCAACGGAGTAATTTGTGCCCGTTGCCACCGGGTACTGTGTGCCTTAAGGAAAGACTGTGTTTTGTATTGTGGTGAAGATTTCCCACCATTGCCCGCCATTTACAGCGCTACCGCGTGAAAAACTAGTGGGCGTACCTGCAAAAGCGCGCTGAGTCCTGGACACGCCCCCAGCACTGACGCAGTGGCAGGTCCTGCGGAGAGCTTCAGTGAACGCTCTGACGTCAGAGCGCCGGCGACGCAGGTCCTTCTAGCAAATTTGATCTGCGGAGCTGCGGCCTACAAGAGGAGGTAGGCCACGTTTAACTAGGGGGGTGCAGAGATGTCGCAGCAGCAGGCCGACGGCGCGGCCCAGGCTGACAGCCCCAATGACTTACCCACGGGCGCTGCCGCGCAGGCTGGAAACGCTGGCCCCACACCTGGACCTGTGGCCCCAATAGTACCGCTGACACTGCCATATATGCCCGGAACAAAGTGGCTTCCCCAGTACAGCGGCAAGCCAGATACCCTGTCGGGATTTAAGCGCAAAATATGCAGTATAATGGACATGTACACTATGTCAGAAAAGCAGAGAGCTGCAGTGGTAGTGGGACAATTGACTGGTGCTGCAGAGAGAGAAGTAGAGACTTGGTCAGCTGCAGACCAGGAGTCAGTGCTTGCAATTTTCTTAAAGTTACAGACTATCTTTAAGGATCGCACTGAGACAGACCTCCGAATGAGGTTCTACCAATGTTCTCAAAAACCAGAGGACAGCATTCGGGACTACTCCTGCCGACTGCAAGGAGCCCTGCGAGCACTCAAACAGGTTAACCCTATGAGTGTCGCCAAAGAGAATAAAATGTTAAAAGAACAATTTGTACGGGGACTGAGGTCCCAAGCTGAAAGCAGGATTGTGCATTGGTGGTCCTTGGATCATCCTGACGCTACCTTTGATGCCCTTAAGGATATGGCTATAAAAGGACTGCGACCCCTGGAAACACCCGAGATGGCAACCCAGCGTCACCTGGGTGAGACTACTCTAATGCCCGCAGCATCCACTTTCTCCCCGCTGGTTGCTGAAGCCAAAACGCAGGTGGCGCCCTCTACTGAGCTGGACTGTCTACGCTCGGAAGTGTGTCAGCTAACCAAAAACCTGGCCACTGTAATGAGTGCCCTGCAACTGCCGACGGAGGAAGAAGGAAAGATCCTGCTAGCTGACTGCCCAGAGGATGTCCCCTGGATGAACAGGAGGAGAATGAGGACGTCGCCCCACCGGAGGAGGACAGGAGGACAACGCCACCCCCAGGAAGGACCCGCGACCAGCATCATCCTCACCGAGAGATCGTCTGCTACCTCTGCCACAGAGAAGGTCACCCAGCACATCGGTGTCCTTTAAACGAGCAAATCCTGGGTCCGAGGGCCAGCACCCAGGAATAGACTCCTCAGGCCCCTCAGACTGGAAGCGCAGGTACAATAGATACTGGTCCATGGACGGTCTCCAAACCCCAAACCCCGACTTTGCAGTATACGCCTCTAATGGCCTCCCTCTTGACTTATTGGGGGCTAAAAACGTAGACTTTAAAGTGGGGAGAGTGAAGCTAAAGGATAAAGGACTTCTTGTAGTGAAGACTGTTAATGAGGAAAGTGGGTTGAATGTGGTTTTAGGCACTAACATTATTAGTAACTGTTTGGAGGAGGTTTTGTTTTTACTCTAACAGCTCACCGATGTTGCCAGACCAAAGCAAAAGGGAGCGATCCAGAAGGAGATCCGGGCCCTGATGTGCCAGCAGCACGTGAAACTGACCGGTGGTGAGATTGGTATTGTACGGGTAACAGACCCGAACCCCATTGTGATACACCCAATGAGTGAAAAGCTTATTTCGCGTAGAGCAGCAATAGGTCTGAAAGGACAGAACTACCAAGCAGTAGTAGAGCCCCATTGTTCAGAACACAGACCTACTCTCTTGACTGCCAGAGGGGTAGTGGAGGTACATAATGGGAGGGTGCCAGTGCGTCTTCTCAACTGGGGAGAGGATGAAGTAAAATTACCACATTATGCCACTGTTGCTAAGTTACATGCTGTGGATAATAACTCCATTCACCCGACGGAGCCCTTAACCTCCCCACAACCAGTGGAGGATAAGGGCCCGACCACCAAGGTGGAGGATTGGTGTTATGAATGTGCTGGAGATGGTTTCTGAGCAGAGGCTCCCTCTGGTGGTTATAGACAGTACTGAACCTTTCAGCGAGGAATGGCAATCTTGGATCACTGACTGGTCTGATATAAGGGAGGTTCCCTCCCATGATGGTTGCCGGTGATCAATTGTTCTTGTCTCAATTGTGGTTCCTGGTTCATTTGGAAGTTTGCTGAGTCTTGCCTGCATCTTCTGCTATCAGATAAGATATTTTCTGCTTTTATTTTTGTGCTTGCTTTTTGCATAGTTCCCTGCACTTCTGTGGAGGTCAGCCAGGTCCCCTCTGGGGGCTTGTGCTCCTCTCAGTTTATCTGAAGCCACTGTTATTTGTTCATTTGCTTTTTCCTGTTTTTTTAGTGGCTGCGGCTTAGTTTTGTTACACCAGAGATCTGATTTAGGTGGTAGAGATCATGTGATCTCAGGTGTTTTTGCAATCAGAAGAGTTGGTATTTTTTAGGGTTATTTTTGAATTGCAGTGAGAATCCTTTCCTGTACTTTTCTGTCTAGACAGATTGGGCCCCAGAGTTTGCTCATTCTATTTTCTGTCTGTGTCCGTGATTCTTCTTGTCTTACCGCCATTACATGTTTGGGGGCTTCCTATTTTCTTTGGGGATCTGCTCCGGGGCAGATAGCTTTCATCTTTCTGCCTTTAGGTGTAGTTATCTCTCAGGCTGTGACGAGGCGTCTAGGATCAACGTAGGAACGCTCCACGGCTACCTCTAGTTGTGTGGTTAGTTCAGGTTACTGCAATTCAATAGGTTCCAGCCTCTCTGGTGTATTGCCGTATTTGCTTTTTCTCCTCAGCTACCAAAACACAACAGTATCACCGGCCCAAACTGCAAATTATATGGGACTCACAGAAGGGAAAAATAGTGTGGAAAGAAAAAAGTTGTCAGAGTTGTCAGAGATTTTTTTTTCCTGTTTGCTGCATTTTTTCCCTCTTTTTCTCTGGGTGATGAGGAGGATTTTTTGTTTTTTTCTCTCAATGGAGCTTGCACAATTGTCTGGCCGTGTGGATCAGTTTGCCACTGAGGTTCGGAGTATTGCTACCTATCTTGCTAGGTTGCCGGTTGTGGAACCTAGGATTCCCATGCCAGATTTGTTTTTGGGGGATCGGGCTAAATTTCTGAATTTCAAAATAACTGTAAGTTGTTTTTTGCCTTAAAGCCTAAGTCCTCAGGGAACATAGCACAGCAGGTTCAAATTGTCATCTCTCTCCTGCGCGGCGACCCTCAGGATTGGGCTTTTTCCCTGACATCTGGGGATCCTGTTTTGAATGATATTGATGTATTTTTTCTGGCTCTGGGGTTATTGTACGATGAACCTAATGTCACTGATCAAGCTGAAAAAACCTTGTTGGCATTAAATCAGGGTCTTGAAGACGCTGAGTTGTACTGTCAGAAATTTCGAAAGTGGGCAGTCCTGCCCAAATGGAATGATGATGCTTTGGCAGCCCTTTTTCGGAGGGGGCTGTCAGAGAATGTAAAGGATGTTATGGTGGGATTCCCTGCTCCCTCTGGTCTCAATGATTCTATGTCATTGGCTATTCAAATTGACAGACGTTTGCGTGAGTGCAGACGTATGCGTGAGATAGTGTTGCCTTGTGAGCCAGCTTCTGAGCCCATGCAGTGTGATAGAGTGACTTCTGGGGCACAGCGTCATGAGTTTCGAAAGCGCAATGGGTTATGTTTCTACTGTGGTGACGCCTCTCATGTTATTTCAGTCTGCCCTAAGCGGGGAAGACGTTTTGCACGCTCAGTTGTCTTGGGTAGCGTTCAGACTAAATTTCTGTTGACTGTTACCCTGATTTGCTCCCTGTCCACATTTTCTGCTCAGGAATTTGTTGATTCAGGAGCAGCTATTAACCTGATGGATTTTGACTTTGCCAAACGTTGTGGGTTTCCCATGATACCCCTGCAGAAGTCTAGTCCCCTACTGGGCATTGATTCTACCCCTTTGGCGGAGAATAAACCCCAGTTTTCTACTCAGGTGATAATGAGGATTGAACCAGATCATCAGGAGAGTTGCAAATTTCTGGTGCTGCATAATCTGCATGACATTATTGTACTAGGTTTCCCTTGGATACAGTCTCATAATCCTTTTTTGGATTGGAAATCTGTGTCTGTGACCAGTTGGGGCTGCCAATGTGTTAATGCTGACACTCCTGTTTTTTCTGCCTCTCCCCAGTTTCAGGATGTTCCTGACTTTTTGACTGATTTTTCGGATGTATTTAGTGAAAGTAAATCTGCATCCTTGCCCCCTCACAGGAGCTATGATTGCGCTATTGAATTAGTGCCTGGTGGTAAATTTCCTAAAGGTCGCCTTTCTAACTTGTCTGTACCTGAACGCGATGCTATATGATCTTATATCAAGGAGTCATTGGAGAAGGGTCATATCAGACCATCCTCTTCACCCTTGGGTGCCGGGTTTTTTTTGTGGCCAAAAAGGATGGTTCATTGAGGCCGTGTATTGATTATCGTCTCTTGAATAAGATCACTGTGAAGTATCAATATCCGTTACCCTTGATTTCTGACCTGTTTTCCAGGGTGAAAAGTGCTAGTTGGTTTACCAAGCTTGACCTCAGGGGGTGTATAACCTTATTCGCATTAAGCACGGGGATGAATGGAAGACGGTGTTTAATACCCCAGAGGGGCATTTTGAGTACCTAGTGATGCCCTTTGGGCTCACTAATGCTCCTTCCGTCTTCCAATCCTTTATGAATGATATTTTCAGGGATTTTGTGGATAAATTTCTGATTGTTTATTTGGATGATATCTTGATTTTTTTCCAATGACTGGGACTCTCATGTGAAACATGTTCGGACTGTGTTCCATATTTTGAGAGAGAATGCACTGTATGTGAAGGGATCAAAGTGTCTTTTTTGGCGTACAGAAGGTCTCATTTCTGGGATTCATTTTGTCTCCGTCTGTTATTGAAATGGACCCGGTCAAGGTTCAGGCCATCTGTGATAGAGTCCAACCTACTTCATTAAAGGCTCTTCAGAGATTTTTGGGTTTTGCCAATTTTTATCGTAAATTTATCGCTAATTTCTCCGGTATTGTTAAATCATTGACTGATTTGACCAAAAAAGGTTTCTGATGTGGTGAATTGGCCTCCTGAGGCAGTTTCTGCGTTTCAGGAACTTAAGCAGAGATTCAGTTCTGCTCCTGTTCTACGGCAGCCTGATGTTTCTCTACCGTTTCAGGTGGAGGTTGATGCCTCTGAAATTGGGGCAGGTGCTGTTTTGTCCCAAAGAGATCCAGAGACCTCTAAGAGTAACCCTTGTGCCTTTTTCTCTAAAATTTTCTCCAACTGAACATAATTATGACATGGGTAATCGGGAGTTATTGGCCATGAAGTGGGCCTTTGAAGAGTGGAGACATTGGCTGGAAAGAGCCAAACATCAGGTGGTGGTCCTCACAGACAATAAGAATCTGGTTTATCTCGAATCAGCCAAGCGACTTAATCCTAGACAGGAGGATAAACCTGAGCGCTGCCCTATTGGGAAATTGTTTGTCCCAGACCAGTGGAAGAAAAGTGTGATGTCTGAGATTCATTGTTCCGCGTTGGCTGGTCATCCCAGGATTTTCGGGTACCAGAGACTTGGTGAGTCGGTCCTTAAGGTGGCCTACTTTGTCTCGTGACGTCAGGGAATTTGTGCAGTCCTGTGAGACTTGCTCTCGCTCCAAGCCTTGCTCTCGCTCTAGTGGTTTGTTAATGCCATTACCTGTGCCCAAGAGGCCATGGACCCATATCTCTATGGATTTTATTTCCGACCTCCCTGTTTCTCAGAGAAAGACCGTTATCTGGGTAATCTGTGATAGGTTTTTCAAGATGATACATCTTGTGCCATTACCTAAGTTACCTTCCTCCTCCGAATTGGTGCCTTTGTTCCTTCAGCACGTGATTCGGTTACATGGCATTCCGGAGAACATTGTGTCTGACAGAGGAGTCCAGTTTGTTTCCAGATTTTGGAGGACATTTTGTTCTAAACTTGGTGTTCAATTATCTTTCTCCTCTGCTTTTCATCCTCAGACCAATGGACAAACCGACAGAACAAACAAGACCTTGGAGACTTATTTGATATGTTTTGTGTCTGCTGATCAAGATGACTGAGTCTCTTTTTTGCCTTTGGCTGAGTTTGCCCTTAATAATAGGGCTAGCTCTGCCACCTTGATGTCTCCATTTTTCTGCAGTTTTGGATTTCACCCTCGATTTTCTTCTGGACAGGCGGAGGCTTCTGTCTGTCCGGGTGTTGTCTCTGTTGTGGAGCAAATGCAGCAGATTTGGGACCTGGTAGTGGAGAGGTTGTCTCTCTCTCAGGAGAAGGCCCAACGGTTTGCCAACCGGCATAGGACTGATGGTCCTCGGTTTAAAGTGGGGGACTTGGTTTGGTTGTCCTCAAGAAATATCCTTATGAGGGTTGCATCTCCAAAGTTTAAGCCCAGGTTCATTGGACCTTATAAGATCATGGAGATTCTTAATCCTGTTTCCTTCCGTTTGCTTCTTCCAGGGACATTTAAGATCCATAACGTGTTCCACAAGTCCTTATTGAAGAGGTTTGTCAAGTAAGTGGTTCCTATGGCTGCGCCTCCTGACCCTGTTTAGGTTGAGGGCAATCTGGAGTATGTGGTTGAGAAAATATTGGATTCTCGTTTTTCTAGACAGAAACTCCAGTATTTGGTTAAGTGGAGAGGTTATGGTCAGGAGGACAATTCTTGGGTGTTTGCTTCGGACATCCATGCTAGGAGACTGATCCGTGCCTATCACCGAGCTCATCCTGATCGGCCTGGTTGCACAATTGAGGGTTCGGTGACCCCTCCTCAAGGGGGGGTACTGTTATGAATGTGCTAGAGATGGTTTCTGAGCAGAGTTTCCCTCTGGTGGTTACAGACAGTACTGAACCTTTCAGTGAGGAATGGCAATCTGGGATCGCTGACTGGTCTGATATAAGGGAGGTTCCCTCCCATGATGGTTGCCGGTGATCAATTGTTCTTGTCTCAATTGTGGTTCCTGGTTCATTTGGAAGTTTGCTGAGTCTTGCCTGCATCTTCTGATATCAGATAAGATATTTTCTGCTTTTATTTTTGTGCTTGCTTTTTGCATTGTTCCCTGCACTTCTGTGGAGGTCAGCCAGGTCCCCTCCGGGGCCTTGTGCTCCACTCAGTTTATCTGAAGCCACTGTTATTTGTTCATTTGCTTTTTCCTGTTTTTTCAGTGGCTGCGGCTTAGTTTTGTTACACCAGAGATCTGATTTAGGTGGTAGAGATCGTGTGATCTCAGGTGTTTTTGCAATCATAAGAGTGTAATATATGGAGTACAGTTCATATAGCGTCTTGTGCTTGGGTGCGATGAAAACACATGAGACACAGGTTTGATATAGAAGGTCTTGTATTACTTCATACAAGTGGCAAAAATAGTCACACAGTTTGCAGATACAGAAGCAGGAGACACAGCAGGCCAGAGTAACTTAAGCTCAGCAATCACTCTCCACAACAGGTTCAGGATCTCTTCTCTGTTACCGTAATTCCATGCAAACGTGGATTTATCAAATAGCAGGGTTCCAGAGTCCACAAGTGTTCCAAAGTTCCTCAGTAGGAAATAGCTGGAGTACAAAGTCCAAGGCTTCCAGGAGTCAGGTCACAGGCTCACTGCAGGCTTGATTCTGAAGCACTGATTGCTCAGCTGTGGCTGCTTAAGAAGCAAGAGGGAGAGAATCAGGGCGGGAACATGAAAGCTGGAAACTCCATATTGACTGAGGGCAAGATAGCTGCAGCAAGACAGAAAGTAAAATGGCTGACGGAAAAACTGAGTTTCAAGAAACATGTACAAAGAACCTTACATTACTCCCCCCTTAGGGACAACCTCCGGATGACCTCAGACCAGGCTTGTCTGGGTACCTCTGATGAAACTGGCGGAGCAAGCGAGGAGCATTAACGTTATTGACTGGTTCCCATGAGTTGTCCTCCACTGGGTAGCCCTGCCATTTAATCAAATATTGTAACTGATTTCTGTACAACCTGGAATCTAGAATCCTTTCCACCACAAACTCTTCCTGACCATCGACCAGCACCGGGCCAGGGCAAGGAGAAGAACGTCCAGGAAACGTATTGGGTGTTGCAGCCTTTAGCAGGGATACATGAAAGACAGGGTGGATTCTCATAGTTCTGGGCAGTTGAAGACGACAAGCAACGGCACTTTAGATCGTTCAGTGGGAAATTGTGAAGCATGTGCAGAAAAAAAAAGATTGCATTGGTTAATAAATCCCCTGAATTTCTCACGTTCACCGCCAAAACGAAAAGGGGGCAACTTGGGAATCCCAGAACTCGGGGCTACGGCAGGAGCCTGGACTCGCTCCTCTAGAACCTCAATCCTGGCTCGTAAATCCTGGGTAGTTTGTCCAAACACTTGCAAATTGTGATTAGTGAGGTCCTGTAGGTTTGCAAAACGGGTTTTTATAGTTTGTAAATCTGCAAGGATATTATCAGTCACTCCGCAAAGTTCCTTTATGCGGGCCTCCATCTTCCAGATCTTTTAAGACAGGAGTACTGGAAGGAGAAGAGAAAAAGAGAGAAAAAAAAAAACAATAGTGTTTACCTGTGGTAACACTGCAGAAAAAAAAAATTAAGGGAACTGCTCACCTGGAATGGTTGTGAGAAGTCACAACCACTGTCATCACAGAAAGTACAACCGGACATCTGATATCCACAGTTACAGCAGACACAGCCTTCCCAGACCCAGCAGACACTAACGTTTGGCTTCAGAATCTTGTAATGTATGGAGTACAGTTCATATAGCGTCTTGTGCTTGGGTGCGATGAAAACACATGAGACACAGGTTTGATATAGAAGGTCTTGTATTACTTCATACAAGTGGCAAAAATAGTCACACAGTTTGCAGATACAGAAGCAGGAGACACAGCAGGCCAGAGTAGCTTAAGCTCAGCAATCACTCTCCACAACAGGTTCAGGATCTCTTCTCTGTTACCGTAATTCCATGCAAACGTGGATTTATCAAATAGCAGGGTTCCAGAGTCCACAAGTGTTCCAAAGTTCCTCAGTAGGAAATAGCTGGAGTACAAAGTCCAAGGCTTCCAGGAGTCAGGTCACAGGCTCACTGCAGGCTTGATTCTGAAGCACTGATTGCTCAGCTGTGGCTGCTTAAGAAGCAAGAGGGAGAGAATCAGGGCGGGAACATGAAAGCTGGAAACTCCATATTGACTGAGGGCAAGATAGCTGCAGCAAGACAGAAAGTAAAATGGCTGACGGAAAAACTGAGTTTCAAGAAACATGTACAAAGAACCTTACAAAGAGTTGGTATTTTTTAGGGTTTTTCTTAATTGCAGTGAGAATCCGTTCCTGTACTTTTCTGTCTAGACAGATTGGGCCCCAGCATTTGCTCATTCTATTTTCAGTCTGTGTCCGTGCTTTTTCTTGTCTAACCGCCATTACATGTTTGGGGGCTTCCTATTTTCTTTGGGGATCTGCTCCGGGGCAGATAGCTTTCCTCTTTCTGCCTTTAGGTGTAGTTATCTCTCAGGCTGTGACGAGGCGTCTAGGATCAACGTAGGAACGCTCCACGGCTACCTCTAGTTTTGTGGTTAGTTCAGGTTACTGCAATTCAATAGGTTCCAGCCTCTCTGGTGTATTGCCGTATTTGGTTTTTCTCCTCAGCTACCAAAACACAACAGATTGGTGTCAACAGCTCCATGTTGGGACGGACACCACTCCAGCCCACCAGAAACAGGGAGTACATCGAGTAGTTCAGGAGTACGCACAGGTATTCAGCAAACACCCACTTGACTTTTGGAAGATAAAAGGGGTCCAACATCACATCCCCACAGGCAACCATCCCCCCATCAAATAACGGTACAGGCCTATACCACTAGCACACTACCAGAAAGCCAAGGAGATGTTGCGTGACATAAAGGAATCAGAGGTGATAAGGGATAGTTGTAGTCCCTGGGCAGCTCCTCTAGTCCTAGTCAGGAAAAAGGATGGAAGCATGAGAATGTGTGTAGATTACAGGCAAGTAAATCGCATTACATATAAAGATGCATACCCTTTACCATGCATTGAGGAATCCCTAGCTGCCTTAAAGACTGCTAATTACTTTTCCATCCTTGACCTCACTAGTGGGTACTGGCAAGTAGCAGTAGCTGAGGAGGATCGGGAGAAGACGGCCTTCACCACCCCGATGGTACTCTGTGAGTTCGACAGAATGCCGTTTGGACTCAGCAGTGCCCCTGGAACGTTCCAGAGAGTGATGGAGAGCTGTCTGGGACATCTCAACTTCGAAACTGTGTTACTGTACATGGATGATGTAATTGTGTACTCCAAGACGTATGAAGATCACTTGAAGCACCTGGCGGAGGTATTCGAGTCACTGTCCAAGTATGGGATGAAACTGAAGCCTTCAAAGTGCCACCTGCTCAAACAAAAGGTACAAAATCTGGGACATATTGTCAGCTCAGAAAGAGTAGCTCCAGACCCCCAGAAGGTCACTGCCATCCAGAAATGGCCGGAGCCGAAGAACCTCAAAGAGGTGCGACAGTTCCTGGGACTGACAGGATACTGCCGGAGGTTTGTAAAGGACTACACTAAGAAAGCAGCGCCTCTGCAAGACCTCCTGGTGGGACTGTCCCTTAAGAGCCGAAATTCTCAGTTCCACTGGGGTAAAGAACAGGCTGAGGCATTCAAGGAAATGAAGGAGATCCTGACAGGTGACGAGATCTTAGCCTACCCTGACTGCAGCCAACCGTTCTGCTGTATACCGATGCAAGCAATGAAGGATTGGGAGCTGTCCTCAGTCAGAAGCAAAATGGCCTGGAGAAAGTCATCGCCTATGCAAGCAGGAAGCTCCGGCCAACCGAGAAGAACACCGAGAACTATAGCAGCTTCAAGTTGGAGTTCTTAGCGCTGGTCTGGGCCATCACGGAGAGGTTTAAGCATTACCTAGCCTCCAGCAAGTTCACTGCCTACACTGATAATAATCCCTTGACGCATCTTGAAACAGCTAAGCTGGGAGCCATGGAACAACGCTGGATGGCTCGGCTGTCAAACTACCAATTCACAATCAAGTACAGGGCGGGCCGCAAGAACGCCAATGCTGATGCCTTTTTAATATTAGGTTTTTAATATTAGAGTAGGACTGTCCCACAAATGGTTGCCTTGATTTGGCGGGATGGCTTGAACATTCTTTTGATCAAAATCATGTTTACTAAATACCCTTATAATTATTACTAAATTTTTTATTTATTTTATTTTAGGACATTTGTTTTTTGTGCCTGGTTTTATGTGTAATGGTCATGTGTTAATATGCATTTACATTTTGCATACACATCAACTTACTTTTTCAGTTCAGATCTAGTTTTCTATGTAGTTCAGAGTGCATTCTGTGCATATAAAGGTGGGACCGCCCTGTTTCTGAGTTGAGAAATCCATCCTGTCTGGCCTATGCTTCAACTGGTGGGTTCAGTCCCTCTGCCTTGTTCACATTTACGTCACTTGACAAGTGGAAAGGTTTTTAATATTAGAGTAGGACTGTCCCACAAAGGGTTGCCTTGACGTGGCGGGATGGCTTGTACATTCTTTTGATCAAAATTATGTTTACTACATACCCTTATAATTATTACTACCTTTATGCAATTTTTGCAAAAAAATTTTTTATTTATTTTATTTTAGGACATTTGTTTTTTGTGCCTGGTTTACTACCTCCTGGTGGGACAGTCCCTTAAGAGCCGAAATTCTCAGCTCCACTGGGGTAAAGAACAGGCTGAGGCATTCAAGGAAATGAAGGAGATCCTGACAGGTGACGAGATCTTAGCCTACCCTGACTACAGCCAACCGTTCCTGCTGTATACCGATGCCAGCAATGAAGGATTGGGAGCTGTCTTCAGTCAGAAGCAAAATGGCCTGGAGAAAGTCATCGCCTATGCAAGCAGGAAGCTCAGCCCGACCGAGAGGAACCCCAAGAACTATAGCAGCTTCAAGTTGGAGTTCTTAGCGCTGGTCTGGGCCATCACGAAGAGGTTTAAGCATTACCTAGCCTCCAGCAAGTTCACTGCCTACACTGATAATAATCCCTTGACGCATCTTGAAACAGCTAAGCTGGGAGCCATGGAACAACGCTGGATGGCTCGGCTGTCAAACTACCAATTCACAATCAAGTACAGGGCAGGCCGCAAGAACGCCAATGCTGATGCCCTGTCCAGAATGCCTCATGAGTCGGACACAGAAGAGGAAGTGGATGACCTAGAGGAGATTGAACTACCTGCCTTTCACAAAAATGGGATTATTCACGACAAACGAGCCTGCAGGAGGCAGCGTGGTAAGACGTTAAATCCTTTACCTCATCACAGCTGGAAGGAGACTCAGGACAGCGATCCAGTTGTCAGCCGTATCAAGGAGCTGATAACTCAAGAAGGTTCCTCCTTGGATAAGGGTGCGTCTCTACAGGCAAGGCAGCTGTGGAATGAAAGAAGCCGGCTGTTTATCTACCGTGAGAAGCTGTGCCGGAGGTACGTCAATCCAAAGACCCATGAGATGGTATGGCAGATAGTAGTCCCCAGAGCAGACATCCAGATGGTATTGGAAGCCTACCACGATAAAGCGGGGCACTTTGGCTGGAAGAAGCTGGAGACCCTGTTGAAGTGTCGTTTCTACTGGGTGGGAATGCGCAGCTCCATTGAGAGGTGGTGCCAAAACTGTGGACCCTGTGGCCTCAGAAGAAAAGACTACAGCAGTCAGAAGGCACCCTTACAACCCATCAAGATGACTTGACCCTTGGAGATCGTGGCCCTGGACCATGTCAAGTTGTCACCCAGCCGGTCAGGATACTCTTATGCCCTGACCATGGTGGATCACTACTCCAGGTTCCTGGTGGTCGCCCCTGTCAAAGATCTAACGGCGGAGACAGCTGCAAAGACATTCCAAGTGTATTTCTGCAGACCACATGGATATACTGAACAGGTGCTAACTGATCAAGGCTCAGCCTTCGAGACCGAATTGTTCAAAGAGTTCTGCCATCTGTATGGATGTAAGACGATAATAACCACATCGTACCCCCCCAAACCAATGGTCTCTGTGAAAAGATGAATCACATCGTCATTGACCTGCTGAAGACTGTACCACTTGAAGAGAGGAATCGGTGGCCAGATCTACTAACTGATTTGGTAGATCTGTACAATCACATACCTGTGAGTTCCACCAATTGCACCCCAGCTTACCTCATGCGGGCAAGACCAGGAAAGCTGCCCATGGATCTGGAGCTTGGTGTTGTAGAACCAGAAGTAGATGTGACTACTGAGGACTGGGACACAAACAGACAGGAACAGTACAGAAAAGTACAGGCCTGCGTTGAAGATAGTCTCAATCGAGTAAGGGACAAACAAGAGGATCACTACAACAAAAGTGCACCAGCCGAACCTTTCTCTCCTGGGGAAGTCATGCAGAAAAGAAAGAGGAGGATGCACAAACTCGACGATCAATGGGAAAGAGAGCCCTACGTTGTACAGAATTTAAGGTTTGACAACAAGAAAACGTGTATAATTAGTAAAGATGGAGGAAGAACGACTACAACTGTATCCAGAGGTCACCTAAAGTGCTGTCCGGATCCGTTAAAGCTTCAAGAGGAAGAACCTGTTGTCAATAAGGAAGAGCGTGATGAAGCAGTCATACATACAGACTTAGGAGATTTCCCGCGGATTGGCCCCAAATTCTACCAACAACAAGGAGAACCTCTACATCCAGTTGAACCGGTTGTTGCAGTAGAGTCAGTTCCAGAGGAACCTGTTCCAACACAATCTTAGGAAGCCGAATCACAGGAAGAAGAGTCCCCTGCTGAGACAGAACCGGATCACCCAGCTCACAGTGTACTTGCCAGCCCAGTGGAGAGGTTAAGGCAATTCTACAATTCACTTGCACGTAGAACAGACAAATTAACTGACACCTCACCTATCACTGCACCACGTAGGTCAGTGCGCTTAACAAGGGGACAATTACCTGTTAGGCACAGAGAGTAAGACTTAATAAATGTAGAAGATTGCTTATAGCATTGTACATAAATGTAGATATTGTTGCTTACATTATGTCTTAACCGTTATTTATTAATTTGTTTTTCTCTTTGTTACCAAAACAAGTAGATGGACATTATTTTTACTTGTTTCCACTACTCTTTGAGCAGCCTTTTTTCCAAAAGAGACTAGGACTTTTTCGGTTGCTCATTTCCTCATTGCTTTTACTTATGTATATAGTTATATATTTTACCTGTTATGCAACAGTTCAAGATACACATCTCCCATAAGGGAAGAGTTAACTTGTACAATGTTTAATGTTCTGTTTTTCTAAAAATGTCTTTCAGCCCGGGAGTGCTGAGTCCTACTAGGGGGGAATGTGGAGCCCAGCTGCGTCTGGATTCATATCTGTTATGATTTGGTAGCTGAGGAGAGCAGGCAAAAAAGGAAATACACCAGAGAGGTTGGAATCTATGGGATTGCAGTACCCTGACTAACCACCACAACTAAAGGCAGCCGTGGAGCGTACCTACGTTGGTCCTAGACGCCTTGTCACAGCCTGAGAAGCTAACTACACCTAAAGACAGAAAGAGGAAAAACTATCTGCCCCGGAGCAGATCCCCAAAGAACATAGAAAGCTCCCAAACATGTAATGGCGGTTAGACAAGAGAAAATACAGACACAGACAGAAAATAGTATGAGCAAACGTTGGGGCCCAAACTTCCTAAATAGAAAAGGATAGGAAGGACACTTACTGCAATCCCAAAAAACCCTGAAAAGTACCAACTCTACTAATTACAAAAACACCTGAGATCACACGACCTCTACCACCTAAATTAGTTCTCTGGTGTAACAAAACTAAACAGCAGCCACTGAAAAAACTAGAAAAGGCAAATGAACAAACAACAGTGGCTGAACTAAACTGAGAGGAGCACAAGCCCCGGAGGGGACCCGGCAGACCCCCACAGAAGTGCAGGACAAAATGCAAAAAGCAAGCACAAAAAACTAAAAGAAGAAAATGTCTTATCTGTTAGCAGAAGATGCAGGCACGAAACAGTAAGCTACAAAGTGAACAGGAATCAAAGATGAGACCAGAACAATTGATCACCGGCAACCCTGATGGGAGGGAACCTCCCTTATATAAGACCAGTCAGTAACACCTGATCGCCAATCTTCACAATCTTCATTGGATAGTTCAGTACTGTTTGTAACCACCAGAGGGAGCTTCTGCTCAGAATTCATTTCTAGCACATTCACAACAGTACCCCCCCTTGAGGAGGGGTCACCGAACCCTCATTTGAGCAACCAGGTCGGTCAGGATGAGCTCTGTGATATGCACGGATGAGTCTCCTAGCATGGATGTCCGAAGCAAACCCCCAAGAATTGTCCTCCTGACCATAACCTCTCCACTTAACCAAATACTGGAGTTTCCGTCTAGAAAAATGAGAATTCAATATTTTCTCAACCACATACTCCAGATTGCCCTCAACCAAAACAGGGTCAGGAGGCACAGCCATAGGAACCACTGGCTCGACAAACCTCTTCAATAAGGACTTGTGGAACACGTTATGGATCTTAAATGTCCCTGGAAGAAGTAAACGAAAGGAAACAGGATTAAGAATCTCCATGATCTTATAAGGTCCAATGAACCTAGGTTTAAACTTAGGAAATGCAACTCTCATAGGGATATTTCTTGAGGACAACCAGACCAAGTCTCCCACTTCAAACCGAGGACCATCAGTCCTATGTCTGTTGGCAAACCGCTGGGCCCTCTCCTGAGAGAGGGACAACCTCTCCACTACCTGGTCCCAAATCTGCTGCATACGCTCCACAACAGAGTCAACACCTGGACAGACAGAAGCCTCCGTCTGTCCTGAAGAAAATCGAGGGTGAAACCCAAAATTGCAAAAAAATGGAGACATCAAAGTGGCAGAGCTAGCCCTATAATTAAGGGCAAACTCAGCCAAAGGCAAAAAAGAGACCCAGTCATCCTGATCAGCAGACACAAAGCATCTCAGATAAGTCTCTAATGTCTGGTTTGTTCTCTCAGTTTGTCCATTGGTCTGAGGATGAAAAGCCGAGGAGAAAGACAATTGAACACCAAGTTTAGAACAAAAAGTCCTCCAAAATCTGGAAACAAACTGGACTCCTCTGTCAGATACAATGTTCTCAGGAATGCCGTGTAACCGAACCACGTGTTGAAGGAACAAAGGCACCAATTCAGAGGAGGAAGGCAACTTAGGTAATGGCACAAGATGTATCATTTTGGAAAACCTATCACAAATCACCCAGATAACGGTCATTCTCTGAGAAACAGGGAGGTCGGAAATGAAATCCATAGAGATATGGGTCTCATGGTCTCTTGGGCACAGGCAATGGCATCAACAAACCACTAGAGCGAGAGCAAGGCTTGGAGCGAGAGCAAGTCCCGCAGGACTGCACAAATTCCCTGACGTCACGAGACAAAGTAGGCCACCAAAAGGACTGACTAACTAAGTCTCTGGTACCAAAAATTCCGGGATGACCGGCCAACGCGGAACAATGAATCTCAGACATCACACTCTTTTTCCACCGGTCTGGGACAAACAATTTCCCAATAGGGCAGCGCTCGGGTTTATCCTCCTGACACCCTTCAATAGCCAGTCTCAAATTGGGCGAGCTGGCGGAAAGAACTACACCCTCTTTCAAAATAACAGCAGGATCAGATAACTCAGGAGAGTCCACAAGGAAACTCCTCGAGAGGGCATCCGCCTTAACATTCTTAGTGCCAGGAAGAAAGGAAACCACAAAATTAAAACGTGTGAAAAACAAGGCCCACCTGGCCTGTCTAGGATTAAGTCACTTGGCTGATTCGAGATAAACCAGATTCTTATGGTCCGTGAGGACCACCACCTGATGTTTGGCTCCTTCCAGCCAATGTCTCAACTCTTCAAAGGCCCTCTTCATGGCAAATAACTCCCGATTACCCACGTCATAATTACGTTCAGTTGGAGAAAATTTTCGAGAGAAAAAGGCACAAGGGTTACTTTTAGAGGTCTCTGGATCTCTTTGGGACAAAACGGCACCTGCCCCAATTTCAGAGGCATCAACCTCCACCTGAAATGGCAGAGAAACATCAGGCTGCCGTAGAACAGGAGCAGAAGTGAATCTCTGCTTAAGTTCCTGAAACGCAGAGGCTGCCTCAGGAGGCCAATTCACCACATCAGAACCCTTTTTGGTCAAATCAGTCAATGGTTTAACAATAACAGAGAAATTACCAATAAATTTACGATAAAAATTGGCAAAACCCAAGAATCTTTGAAGAGCCTTTAATGAAGTAGGTTGGAAACAATCACAGATGGCCTGAACCTTGACCGGGTCCATTTCAATAACAGATGGGGACAAAATGAATCCCAGAAATGAGATCCTCTGTACGCCAAAAAGACACTTTGATCCCTTCACATACAGAGCATTCTCTCTCAAAATCTGGAACACAGTCCAACATGTTTCACATGAGAGTCCCAGTCATTGGAAAAAATCAAGATATCATCCAAATAAACAATCAGAAATTTATCCACAAAATCCCTGAAAATGTCATTCATGAAGGACTGGAAGACAGAAGGAGCATTAGTGAGCCCAAAGGGCATCACTAGGTACTCAAAATGCCCCTCTGGGGTATTAAATGCCGTCTTCCATTCATCCCCGTGCTTAATGCGAATAAGGTTATATGCCCCCCTGAGGTCAAGCTTGGTAAACCAAGTAGCACTTTTCACCCTGGAAAACAGGTCAGAAATCAAGGTTAACGGATATTGATATTTCACAGTGATATTGTTCAAGAGACGATAATCAATACACAGCCTTAATGAACCATCATTTTTGGCCACAAAAAAAAACCGGCACCCAAGGGTGAAGAGGATGGTCTGATATGACCCTTCTCCAATGACTCCTTGATATAAGACCGCATAGCGTCATGTTCAGGTACAGACAAGTTAAAAAGGCGACCTTTAGGGAATTTACTACCAGGCACTAATTCAATAGCGCAGTCATAGCTCCTAGGGTGAGGTGGGGGGCAAGGATGCAGATTTACTTTCGCTAAACACATCAGAAAAATCAGTCAAAAAGTCAGGAACATCCTGAGCCTGGGGGGAGGCAGAAAAAAACAGGAGTGTTGGTATTAACACATTGGCAGGCCCAACTGGTTACAGACACAGATTTCCAATCCAAAACAGGATTATGAGACTGTAACCAAGGGAAACCCAGTACGATAATGTCATGCAGATTATACAGCACCAAAAATTTGCAACTCTCCTGATGATCAGGTTCAACCCTCATTATCACCTCAGTAGAGAACTGAGGTTTATTCTCAGCCAAAGGGGTGGAATCGATCCCCAGTAGGGGAATAGACTTCCGAAGGGGTATGAAGGGAAACCTACAACGTTTAGCAAAATCAAAATCCATCAGGTTAATAACTGCTCCCGAATCAACAAAAGCCTGAGCAGAAAATGTGGACAGGGGCAAATCAGGGTAACAGTCAACAAAAATTTAGTCTGAACACTACCCAAGACAACTGAACGTGCAAAACGTCTTCCCAGCTTAGGGCAGACTGAAATAGCATGAGAGGCATCACCACAGTAGAAACATAACCCATTGCGTTTTCGAAACTCATGACGCTGTGCCCCAGAAGCCACTCTATCACACTGCATGGGTTCAGAAGCTGGTTCACAAGGCAACACTGTTCCACGCATACCTCTACGCTCACGCAAACGTCTGTCAATTTGAATCGCTAATGACATAGAATCATTGAGACCAGAGGGGACAGGGAATCCCATCATAACATCCTTTACATTCTCTGACAGACCCTTCCGAAAAAGGGCTGCCAAAGCATCGTCATTCCATTTGGTCAGGACTGCCCACCTTCGGAATCTCTGAGAGTATAACTCAGCGTCCTCAAGCCCCTGATTTAATGCCAACAAGGCTTTTTCAGCTTGATCAGTGACATTAGGCTCATCGTACAATAACCCCAGAGCCTGAAAAAATGCATCAACATTACTCAAAACAGGATCCCCAGGTGTCAGGAAAAAGCCCAATCCTGAGGATCGCCGCGCAGGAGAGAGATAACAATTTGAACCTGCTATGCTGCGTTCCCTGAGGACTTAGATTTCAAGGCAAAAAACAACTTACAGTTATTTTTGAAATTCAGAAATTTAGCTCGATCCCCTACAAACAAATCTGGCATGGGAATCCTAGGTTCCACAACAGGCAACCCTGCAAGATAGGTAGCAATACTCCGAACTTCAGTGGCAAGCTGATCCACACGGCCAGACAACTGTGCAAACTCCATTGAGAGAAAAAAAAAATCCTCCTCAGCATTCAGAGAAACAGAGGGAAAAAAAAAAAATCTCTGACAACTCTGACAATCTTCTTTCTTTAACACTATTTTTCCCTTCTTTTAGTACCATACAAATATCAGTTTTTGGGCCGGTGATACTGTTATGATTTGGTAGCTGAGGAGAGCAGGCAAAAAAGGAAATACACCAGAGAGGTTGGAATCTATGGGATTGCAGTACCCTGACTAACCACCACAACTAAAGGCAGCCGTGGAGCGTACCTACGTTGGTCCTAGATGCCTCGTCACAGCCTGAGAAGCTAACTACACCTAAAGACAGAAAGAGGAAAACTATCTGCCCCGGAGCAGATCCCCAAAGAACATAGAAAGCTCCCAAACATGTAATGGCGGTTAGACAAGAGAAAATACAGACACAGACAGAAAATAGTATGAGCAAACGTTGGGGCCCAAACTTCCTAAATAGAAAAGGATAGGAAGGACACTTACTGCAATCCCAAAAAACCCTGAAAAGTACCAACTCTACTAATTACAAAAACACCTGAGATCACACGACCTCTACCACCTAAATTAGTTCTCTGGTGTAACAAAACTAAACAGCAGCCACTGAAAAAACTGGAAAAGGCAAATGAACAAACAACAGTGGCTGAACTAAACTGAGAGGAGCACAAGCCCCAGAGGGGACCCGGCAGACCCCCACAGAAGTGCAGGACAAAATGCAAAAAGCAAGCACAAAAAACTAAAAGAAGAAAATGTCTTATCTGTTAGCAGAAGATGCAGGCACGAAACAGCAAGCTACAAAGTGAACAGGAATCAAAGATGAGACCAGAACAATTGATCACCGGCAACCCTGATGGGAGGGAACCTCCCTTATATAAGACCAGTCAGTAACACCTGATCGCCAATCTTCACAATCTTCATTGGATAGTTCAGTACTGTTTGTAACCACCAGAGGGAGCTTCTGCTCAGAATTCATTTCTAGCCCATTACAACAGTACCCCCCCTTGAGGAGGGGTCACCGAACCCTCATTTGAGCAACCAGTCGGTCAGGATGAGCTCTGTGATATGCACGGATGAGTCTCCTAGCATGGATGTCCGAAGCAAACACCCAAGAATTGTCCTCCTGACCATAACCTCTCCACTTAACCAAATACTGGAGTTTCCGTCTAGAAAAACGAGAATTCAATATTTTCTCAACCACATACTCCAGATTGCCCTCAACCAAAACAGGGTCAGGAGGCACAGCCATAGGAACCACTGGCTCGACAAACCTCTTCAATAAGGACTTGTGGAACACGTTATGGATCTTAAATGTCCCTGGAAGAAGTAAACGAAAGGAAACAGGATTAAGAATCTCCATGATCTTATAAGGTCCAATGAACCTAGGCTTAAACTTAGGAGATGCAACTCTCATAGGGATATTTCTTGAGGACAACCAGACCAAGTCCCCACTTCAAACCGAGGACCATCAGTCCTATGCCTGTTGGCAAACCGCTGGGCCCTGTCTTGAGAGAGGGACAACCTCTCCACTACCTGGTCCCAAATCTGCTGCATACGCTCCACAACAGAGTCAACACCTGGACAGACAGAAGCCTCCGTTGTCCTGAAGAAAATCGAGGGTGAAACCCAAAATTGCAAAAAAATGGAGACATCAAAGTGGCAGAGCTAGCCCTATTATTAAGAGCAAACTCAGCCAAAGGCAAAAAAGAGACCCAGTCATCCTGATCAGCAGACACAAAGCATCTCAGATAAGTCTCTAATGTCTGGTTTGTTCTTCAGTTTGTCCATTGGTCTGAGGATGAAAAGCCGAGGAGAAAGACAATTGAACACCAAGTTTAGAACAAAAAGTCCTCCAAAATCTGGAAACAAACTGGACTCCTCTGTCAGATACAATGTTCTCAGGAATGCCGTGTAACCGAACCACGTGCTGAAGGAACAAAGGCACCAATTCAGAGGAGGAAGGCAACTTAAGTAATGGCACAAGATGTATCATTTTGGAAAACCTATCACAAATCACCCAGTTAACGGTCATTCTCTGAGAAACAGGGAGGTCGGAAATGAAATCCATAGAGATATGGGTCCATGGTCTCTTGGGCACAGGCAATGGCATCAACAAGCCACTAGAGCGAGAGCAAGGCTTGGAGCGAGAGCAAGTCCCGCAGGACTGCACAAATTCCCTGACGTCACGAGACAAAGTAGGCCACCAAAAGGACTGACTAACCAAGTCTCTGGTACCAAAAATTCCGGGATGACCGGCCAACGCGGAACAATGAATCTCAGACATCACACTCTTTTTCCACCGGTCTGGGACAAACAATTTCCCAATAGGGCAGCGCTCGGGTTTATCCTCCTGACACCCTTCAAGAGCCTGTCTCAAATTGGGCGAGATGGCGGAAAGAACTACACCCTCTTTCAAAATAACAGCAGGATCAGATAACTCAGAAGAGTCCGCAAGGAAACTCCTCGAGATGGCATCCGCCTTAACATTCTTAGTGCCAGGAAGAAAGGAAACCACAAAATTAAAACGTGTGAAAAACAAGGTCCACCTGGCCTGTCTAGGATTAAGTCACTTGGCTGATTCGAGATAAACCAGGTTCTTATGGTCCGTGAGGACCACCACCTGATGTTTGGCTCCTTCCAGCCAATGTCTCACTCTTCAAAGGCCCTCTTCATGGCAAATAACTCCCTATTACCCACGTCATAATTACGTTCAGTTGGAGAAAATTTTCGAGAGAAAAAGGCACAAGGGTTACTTTTAGAGGTCTCTGGATCTCTTTGGGACAAAACGGCACCTGCCCCAATTTCAGAGGCATCAACCTCCACCTGAAATGGCAGAGAAACATCAGGCTGCCGTAAGAACAGGAGCAGAAGTGAATCTCTGCTTAAGTTCCTGAAACGCAGAGGCTGCCTCAGGAGGCCAATTCACCACATCAGAACCCTTTTTGGTCAAATCAGTCAATGGTTTAACAATAACAGAGAAATTACCAATAAATTTACGATAAAAATTGGCAAAACCCAAGAATCTTTGAAGAGCCTTTAATGAAGTAGGTTGGAAACAATCACAGATGGCCTGAACCTTGACCGGGTCCATTTCAATAACAGGGACAAAATGAATCCCAGAAATGAGATCCTCTGTACGCCAAAAAGACACTTTGATCCCTTCACATACAGAGCATTCTCTCTCAAAACCTGGAACACAGTCCAAACATGTTTCACATGAGAGTCCCAGTCATTGGAAAAAATCAAGATATCATCCAAATAAACAATCAGAAATTTATCCACAAAATCCCTGAAAATGTCATTCATGAAGGACTGGAAGACAGAAGGAGCATTAGTGAGCCCAAAGGGCATCACTAGGTACTCAAAATGCCCCTCTGGGGTATTAAATGCCGTCTTCCATTCATCCCCGTGCTTAATGCGAATAAGGTTATATGCCCCCCTGAGGTCAAGCTTGGTAAACCAAGTAGCACTTTTCACCCTGGAAAACAGGTCAGAAATCAAGGGTAACGGATATTGATATTTCACAGTGATATTGTTCAAGAGACGATAATCATTACACGGCCTTAATGAACCATCAATTTTGGCCACAAAGAAAAAACCGGCACCCAAGGGTGAAGAGGATGGTCTGATATGACCCTTCTCCAATGACTCCTTGATATAAGACCGCATAGCGTCATTTTCAGGTACAGACAAGTTAAAAAGGCGACCTTTAGGAAATTTACTACCAGGCACTAATTCAATAGCGCAGTCATAGCTCCTATGGGGGGGTGGGGGGGCAAGGATGCAGATTTACTTTCGCTAAACACATCAGAAAAATCAGTCAAAAAGTCAGGAACATCCTGAGCCTGGGGGGAGGCAGAAAAAAACAGGAGTGTTGGTATTAACACATTGGCAGGCCCAACTGGTTACAGACACAGATTTCCAATCCAAAACAGGATTATGAGACTGTAACCAAGGGAAACCCAGTACGATAATGTCATGCAGATTATACAGCACCAAAAATTTGCAACTCTCCTGATGATCAGGTTCAACCCTCATTATCACCTCAGTAGAGAACTGAGGTTTATTCTCAGCCAAAGGGGTAGAATCGATCCCCAGTAGGGGAATAGACTTCCGTAGGGCTATCAAGGGAAACCCACAACGTTTAGCAAAATCAAAATCCATCAGGTTAATAACTGCTCCCGAATCAACAAAAGCCTGAGCAGAAAATGTGGACAGGGGGCAAATCAGGGTAACAGTCAACAAAAATTTAGTCTGAACACTACCCAAGACAACTGAACGTGCAAAACGTCTTCCCCGCTTAGGGCAGACTGAAATAGCATGAGAGGCATCACCACAGTAGAAACATAACCCATTGCGTTTTCGAAACTCATGACACTGTGCCCCAGAAGCCACTCTATCACACTGCATGGGTTCAGAAGCTGGTTCACAAGGCAACACTGTTCCACGCATACCTCTACGCTCACGCAAAAGTCTGTCAATTTGAATCGCTAATGACATAAAATCATTGAGACCAGAGGGGACAGGGAATCCCACCATAACATCCTTTACATTCTCTGACAGACCCTTCCGAAAAAGGGCTGCCAAAGCATCGTCATTCCATTTGGTCAGGACTGCCCACCTTCGGAATCTCTGAGAGTATAACTCAGCGTCCTCAAGCCCCTGATTTAATGCCAACAAGGCTTTTTCAGCTTGATCAGTGACATTAGGCTCATCGTACAATAACTCCAGAGCCTGAAAAAATGCATCAACATTACTCAAAACAGGATCCCCAGGTGTCAGGGAAAAAGCCCAATCCTGAGGATCGCCGCGCAGGAGAGAGATGACAATTTGAACCTGCTGTGCTGCGTTCCCTGAGGACTTAGATTTCAAGGCAAAAAACAACTTACAGTTATTTTTGAAATTCAGAAATTTAGCTCGATCCCCTAAAAACAAATCTGGCATGGGAATCCTAGGTTCCACAACAGGCAACCCTGCAAGATAGGTAGCAATACTCCGAACTTCAGTGGCAAGCAGATCCACACGGCCAGACAACTGTGCAAACTCCATTGAGAGAAAAAAAATCCTCCTCAGCATTCAGAGAAACAGAGGGAAAAAAAAAAAAAATCTCTGACAACTCTGACAATCTTCTTTCTTTAACACTATTTTTCCCTACTGTGAGTGCCATACAAATATCAGTTTTTGGGCCGGTGATACTGTTATGATTTGGTAGCTGAGGAGAGCAGGCAAAAAAGGAATTACACCAGAGAGGTTGGAATCTATGGGATTGCAGTACCCTGACTAACCACCACAACTAAAGGCAGCCGTGGAGCATACCTACGTTGGTCCTAGACGCCTCGTCACAGCCTGAGAAGCTAACTACACCTAAAGACAGAAGAGAGAAAACTATCTGCCCCGGAGCAGATCCCCAAAGAACATAGAAAGCCCCCAAACATGTAATGGCGGTTAGACAAGAGAAAATACAGACACAGACAGAAAATAGTATGAGCAAACGTTGGGGCCCAAACTTCCTAAATAGAAAAGGATAGGAAGGACACTTACTGCAATCCCAAAAAACCCTGAAAAGTACCAACTCTACTAATTACAAAAACACCTGAGATCACACGACCTCTACCACCTAAATTAGTTCTCTGGTGTAACAAAACTAAACAGCAGCCACTGAAAAAACTGGAAAAGGCAAATGAACAAACAACAGTGGCTGAACTAAACTGAGAGGAGCACAAGCCCCCGGAGGGGACCCGGCAGACCCCCACAGAAGTGCAGGACAAAATGCAAAAAGCAAACACAAAAAACTAAAAGAAGAAAATGTCTTATCTGTTAGCAGAAGATGCAGGCACGAAAAAGCAAGCTACAAAGTGAACAGGAATCAAAGATGAGACCAGAATAATTGATCACCGGCAACCCTGATGGGAGGGAACCTCCCTTATATAAGACCAGTCAGTAACACCTGATCGCCAATCTTCACAATCTTCATTGGATAGTTCAGTACTGTTTGTAACCACCAGAGGGAGCTTCTGCTCAGAATTCATTTCTAGCACATTCACAACACATATCTCCCAGAAGGGTGCACAGAAGGAATTCACCACTAGAGGTCTCAATATACATTCACACACCTTCACCCATGTCTAAGACCACCAGAGGGAGCTGTATAGATATAAAAGGAGGGTGAAGACAGGAAAGTTCAGTCAGTCAGTCAGCTCAGAGCTCAGAGTTCAGATTAGAGAGACTGTAGAGCAGTTCAGTTCAGAAAAGTGGAGGCTTTTAGAGTGGAACTGAATCCATTCCAGTCTAGTCAGAGCTGAAACAAGCGAGTAGTCTGCAGACAGAGCAGATGAGTGGAGTTTGCAGCAAAGGACTCCAGAGCTCAGGTTGAGAGCCAGGAGCGTGCCGACGCTCAGAGAGCGGCAAAGAGGCATCCCACCAACTGCCAGTGTGTGTAATCGTGTGAGGGCCCGGGTAGGCTGATGGCAAGTGGAAAGAGAAGTGAAAGAGGCAGAGGAGCCTTCATAGCTCACCTCAACAAATATTTACCGGATGCCGGGGTCCGAGCCTATAGGGATCTCCACGACCCAATAGATGAACACTGGAGTTCCTGGAGGACTACAAGTCCCAGGAGTACCACAGAGCTGATACGTAGCAGGATCAGGAGGACGGAGTCCGGCGGGATCCAGCCATCAGGGGCCCTGTCCTTGCAGAAAAGGTCCAATCACAAGGTCAACCAGGTGCAAGACGGGAACTAAGTTAGGCCCAGCTACATGCAGGCCAGGACTTCATTGCAGAAAGGCAAGGAACAGGTGGCCACACACCTACTCAGTGGGAGACTCTGAATGTGCACCTTCACCCTACAGCACTCCGGGATGTGCCGGCAACATCTTCAGTAAAGGTACCAAAGTGACTTGTGTGTGTGTCCTATTTCTGACCCCTAACTGCGGGTTCCCTTCTGTCCTGCATTCCTCCTATCTATCTGCCCTGAAGGACTCAGCCTCACCTGTGGGAGGCTTAACACCTATAGCTGCACAACACCAACCCTTCAGTGGATCTGCACTGCAGCGCTGGTCACCTTGACCAGGTACCACAGGTGGCGTCACAAATCCCCATACCAATATTCAACTCCCCTGTAAATATCCCACATTAACGGGTGAGCGCCACAGCCACGGACTGAGCTGTGTTGCCGTGACATCCCCCATAGAAGTCTATAGGCTCAGATCCGAGTTCCCATTGCTCTGGAGGGTGACTCACATGCTAATACTGCACTCAGGTGTAGGTGAATAAAGCTATACCAATAACAAAAGACCGAGAATAGCAACGAACATTCACTAAAATTATTTCTTTAACGTATACGTTCTTTAAAACCCATATGCACGGGAGCTCCCAAAAAAATAAATAAATAAAAATGTGAAAAACTTAAAATAAAAGTCAAATGAAAAAAATATATATTCAGTACTGCAAAAATGAACTATTTACTGTGCACTGTAATTACATGTTAATCAAATTGCCAAGGTTTCTTCTTTCACTCCTGCAAACAAACAAAAGGTTAATTGCATACCCCACCCCCCAATCCAACATTTAGTGGACTGTAAGGGGAAAACAATTCATTTTAAAACCAAAGTACAAACAAAATTGAAAAAATGAGCTCATAAAAAATAAAAATAAAAATACCACGTGGATTTTTCTTTGGCCGTGAACCAATTTAACAAAGGATTTCCATGACAGATACAGGGGTTGCACAAACATACAGTGACAAAGACATGTAGCACAAATAAGTTATCTATTTCTTTTGTCAACTCTCAGTATATCATCAGTCATCTCACACTAGCTCAGTCTTAAGGCACTGCCACACTTAGCGATCGCACTAGCGATCACAACAACGACTTAACCTGGCGAGATCGCTAGTGCGATCGCTATGTGATAGCTAGTTAGATTCCAAACACAACTCATCAGCGATCTGTGATTCCAAACACATCTCATCAGCAATCTGTATAACGACCTCTGCGGTCGTTGGGAAAACCTAGTCCCACCTGCGATGCTGGTGAAGTCGTTCATATAGGGTGTCACACTCAGCGATTCAGGCTCACCAGCGGGACACCAACGACCAAAAAACGGCTCAGAACGTTTATAAGCGATCAACGACATCTCAGCAGGGGCGACATCGCTGCTACATGTCACACACAGCTAAATTCTGTGATGTTACTCCCTCCTTTCCTTGTATGTTTGCCTCACAGGGCACCCACATACAGAATCATCTTACATCTGTTGTGGTCTTTTGCCTTTTAAAACATCAAGGTCTATTACAAATCCTCAAGTGAGAAATGCACATTTATGCATCACCAAAACCAAATCCAATTCATCATATCTCTCAGCCAGCGCATACGTCATAGTATGCTCACAGGAATATTTTGCTTAAAAACTCTAGAACGAAAACAAACATCATTAAACAATTTCAGAAAATTATAAACTGTTCAAACACAATTTCAAGGGGATGTTCCACAACTTTTATTTAAAATCTGCAATTAAATTAGTCCATGAGGGAATCAGGGCAGGGGGTATAGCATGACTTGGTATTGGAGGAGTGTAAGGGGCGGTTACAGTAGGGGCTTTGTATGCCTACATCAGGTGTCCCACCTCTATCTTTCCAACCCCCTATTTCATTTTTGGGAAAAATCTTCAACAGTCACTCGACTACGGATGTGAGGTTTTACGTCTTCTACCCAGATGGGCTCATCATATTGAGGATTTTCCCCACTGTCCCATGTTTGGACTCGTGTTGTTTCATATTCTGTCCTGTCAGATCTCTTTTTAATGGGTTTCGCAGTAATCCTACTGGGTGGATTAATAGTAGGATCTGGGAATATTCCCAGTCCTCATCAGAGCAGGTAGTATCCCACACATCCCCATCCCAATGATCCGGATCCCAGGCTACAGAGGCGGATGCAATACTTTTATGCACCTTTTCTTTGTTAACTCTACCTCTGCATTTTTTATATTTATTTTGAGCTATCTTTACAGCAGCCCTTTCTGCAATGTTTTGATAATGTTCTAGCTTATCGCAGAGCAATCTAGAGCTGCATTCCAGTACCACTTTTTGCCCTTCCGATTTCCATCACTTTTTGTTCCATTTACGACAACTTTCTTTGCAAATGGGTATTTTGTTCATGCATAACTCGGTATGCACTGAGTAAAATCCACATGCACCATCCTAAAGACACTACATCACCCGCTTTTGCGGGGACACCACTGAGTACATCAACAACATCAGTGGGTGCTGACCCTTTAAGCTTATTCTCCCAGGGTTCTGCCAATCCACAAAAACGCATTTCCGGTGCTATAATATTGTATGGAGCCCTGGTCCAGCAGGTATCTTCACTAGTGATGAGCCACCCCTGAAGTGTTCGAGTTCGGTTCGGTTCGCCGAACAGCCGTATGTTCGAGTAACTGTTCGTCGAACACGTCGAACACCGTTAAAACCAATGGCAGGCAAACAAAAACACATAGAAACACATAGAAAACACATAGAAAACACTTCAAGGTATCCAAAAGCTGACAAAAAAAAATATATATATTTTTATAGTTCATACACTTCTACATAGTATAATAGCCGCTAATTCAATTGCCGGCTTTTGTGAAATTACAGACCCGACATGAAATGACACATGGTTTACATACAGTTAACCATGTAATTTCATGTAATCTGATCTATACTTTTCACTAACAATTACATGAGTGTATGTGTGCAAAATTTCACACATGTAGGGGTTAATTAAAGGTGTAAATTCGTTGAAAAAAAATGCGTTGGCTCCCGCTCTATTTTCTCAACCAGAAAGACAAATTCAGCGAGTGGGGACAGATAATATAAGCCAAGGGAGGGTGCATTTATTTTGTGCCCCCCCCGGCTACTACCATCTGCCCCCAGCCACCCCAGAAAAAGCAAATCTATAATTAGATTCACCCTTTCTGGCACTTTGCCGGTCTATTCCCATTGCCCTGTAGCGGTGGCGAATGGGTTAATAATGGGTTAAAGTCACCTTGCTACTGAAAGGTGACTTTAAGCCAGGTTAATAATTGAAAGTTGTCAATTAGCCAACTCTCAATTAGTAATCCTATTGTATGAAATGGTTAAAAAATTCACACACACATTAATGAAAAATCATTTTAATGAAATAAATACACAGTTTTTGACCATCTTTTATTGTACAGGTAATCCTCGATTCCCTTGTTCTCCTGAAATAAAAATAAAATAATAAAGCAATATTATTCTTACCTATCCGACGCACAGTCAGGTCCCACGCTGTAATCCATCAGAAAGGGTTAACTAGCTTTCAGCCAAGCAGCACAGCTAATGCTTGCCACTGAGCTGAAAGCTCCTGAATGAATGACTTCCTCTCCCAGTGACAGGAGAGAAAGTGATTACTGTGTGAAGCTTCATTGATTGCTTCCCACTCTAATAAGTTCACTTCAGGTCAGCGGGGACAGCGCACAGCTTCTGTGGGAAGCTATCAATTAAGCTTCACACAGTAATCACATCCTCTCCTGTCGCTGGGAGAGGAACTCATTCATTCAGGAGCTTTCAGCTGAGCAGGCAGCATTAGCTGCACTGCTTGGCTGAAAGCTAGTTAACCCTTTGTGAAAGATTACAGCATGGGACGTGACAGAGCGGCGGATAGGTAAGAATAATGTTGAATTATTATTTTTTCTTTATTATAGGAGATCAAGGGCTTTGCAAGGGTTAAGAGTTAAATAAAAGATGGTCAAAAAATTGTGCTTTTATTTCATTAAAATTATTTATTCTTAATGTTTGTGTTTTTTTTATTTACTTCAATAGGATTAATAATTGACAGTTGTCTAATTGACAACTCTCAATTATTAACCTGGCTTAAAGTCACCTTTCAATAGCAAGGTGGCTTT